>CM067592.1:33947882-34314800 GCA_034336665.1 Luscinia megarhynchos | reverse complement strand
ATTGGCTGCATGCTAAATACAATTGGATATTCTGCCACTCCCTCCTTTGTTCCCTGAGACCCTGAAACAAGGGATGGCCTTTGCTCTTCTCCTTCCATTGTCTCTATTTGCTGTAGGTCACTGCTGAAGCAGAGTCCAACACTGCCATTCTGTTGCTCTGCTCTGTTGAAATAAAAGACTGTATAATCCTCTACAATCAGAACAGGATGTGAAGCATGGAGTGGCAGAGTCTGTTCGATGCCCCCTGTGCAGCATGTCACCTCCTTGCAGTGCCATGTTCAGGTTAGATAACAAGGATCTGACTGTGTGCTTTTCTTTCTCTGGAGTTCCTGTGAATCTGGAGACATCCACCCACAACATCTTAGAATTAGAGAGAGAAGGATTTGACGAGTGGACTGTTTGGTGAATATGGTCTGGATTGGACAGATGTATCCAGAGGGTAGTGGACAGCAGCTCAGAATCGTGATAGACATCAGTGACAAGTGGTGTCCCTCAGGGGTCCAAACCATGGCCAATATTATTTAATACCTTCATCAATGACCATGACAAAGGAAACAAGTGCATTCTCAGCAAATTTAACACCAACCTGAGTGACACAGTTGACATAGGATAGGATGGCATGCAGAGACACTTGAACAAGCTTAGAAAGTGAGCCGTGGGGTTCATGAAAATAACGAGACCAAGGCACCTGGGTTCACCTGGGTTAGGGCAATCCCTGGTATCAGCACAGGCTGGGGATGAGCAGATCAGAGCAGCCCTGCTAGAAGGACTTGGGGGTGCTGGTGAATAAAAAGCTGGACATGACGTAACCACAAGCACTTGCAGCCCAGAAAGCCAAATATGCCCTGGGCTGCATCCAAAGCAGTGTGGGCAGCAGGGTAGGGAGGGGATTCTGGCCTTCTGCTCTGCTCTGCTCTGCTCTGCTCTGCTCTGCTCTGCTCTATGAGACCCCAGCTGGAACCCTGCATCCAGCCCTGGGGTCCCTGCACAGGAAGGACATGGACCTGTAGGAGAGAGTCCAAAGGAGACCACAAAAATAATTGGAGGGATGGAGAACCTTCCATATGAGAAGAAGGTGAGTGAATTGGAGCTGGAGAAGAGAAGACTTCGGGATGGTCTGACTGGCGCCCTTCCAAGGCTCTGAAAGGAGTGTGTAGGAAAGATGGAGAGAGACTTCATACAACATGTAGTGACAGGTCAAAGGCAATGACTTCAAACAGAAAGAGGGTATGTTTACCTTATTCTTGGGGGTAGTCACTGGAACAGGTTGACAGGGAAATTGTGGATGCCTCATCTCTTGATGTGTCCAAGAGCCAGCTGGATGGGGCTCTGAACAACCTGGTCTGGTGCGACAAGTATCCATCCGGTGGCAGAGGAATTGGAACAAGATGGTCTTTAAGGTCCCTTTCTAACCCAGGCCTTACTGATTCTATGATTCCATGATTCACCTACACAGAACATACTCAGATTTAGAAGGAGGCTAACTTTAGTCAGTTTATCTTTCTCAAAAAATTCCTCTTCTTGAAGATATTAAAATATCTCCACTACTGACAAGTTGCCACCATTACTATCTGCCCTGTGCACATGTACTGATGTAGACATTATGGAATTTGGGTAAACAGAGCAATACTCTTCATTTTTGCAAAAGAGAAGAATCAGAGTGCCCCAGCTTGGAATTTGGATATTTTTCTCTTACAGGAAAGTCTGTGTAATATTGCATATCATTGTATTGTGAACCCAACCCTTAATCATTTAATTGTGATTTGTTTCCAGACAAGATATTAAAGATATCATTTCTTCACATCCATTAAATGAACATAGAAAAAACCAAATGCTTTTAGACAGATAGGTCTTAACAGCAGTTTGTGAAGAACTCACACGTTTCCTGATTTCAGGAATAGTTCATTAAAACTTTGAAGTTCATAAAAGCTGGTCTTACTTATACTCATTTCATAATGAATGTGATAACACTTGGCAAACATTCATAAAAATGTTGGTGATAACTTTCCTAATATATTATTCCTCATCACTGATGAAGATACCGTTCATCTATGTTGTGAGTAGTACATTAAATTAGCAGGAAAGGTCTTCGCACTGCATTCTGAAATGGGTGAACTGATAGAAAAAATACATTGGCTTGATACTTTCTTCTCCTTCTCCATTACAGGCAAAAAACAGAATGCTTATACTTAAGTCAGTAAATACTGCATGTCAATACCTTCAATCACCTTAGTGATTTCTGAAGGTATGGTTCACTCTTTCATTCCTCTCTTTTACATTTACTAACAAAGGTATCAAATGTATACTCTGAAATACCATAGCTCTTATTCTGCTGCCATTGGCAATGATGTATTTGTGTTAAAATGGTAGAGATTGCTAACTGCAGATCTAGTCTAATCTCGACAAAAATTCAATTAAGCAGCTGGGACAAACTGGGGATGTTAAAAAATACTAGAAAAAGTACCCTCTACTTTCAGCATTTGGAGATTAATGTTAACTTTTCTAAAGAAAACTTATCAAATTACTAAAAAGATTATTCTCATATCTTAGTAAATTCCATTCCTCTATAAGCACAATATCTCATTTTATTGTGGCATAAATTTCTTCTCCATCTGAGAAATTTAGAAACAAAATAATCTCAAGGTTAATGTATAATTTCATACTTTGTCATTTAGTTCATTTGCTTCTAATCTAACTAAACACCATGCTTGTGAACAGAGAACGAGTCAGTGATTAACAGGCATTTACTATTACCTCATGAATCAGCTGGCATGAATTGCCAAACCGTGATGTTTCACCACTATTTACTTTTATTTCAACAACAGAAGACATGGACTACTCATGTCTTGTTCTATATTCATACCATTCAGGCCATGCTTTGAATTTCTAATCTCATATTTTTATCAGTCTCACATGAAAATTAAACTTGGTTTTGAGTTACAAGAAGAGCTAACATTTATAACAATAAATTTCTCGAAGAATATTTAAAACACTGCAGTTTGTTTAAATATCAGGTTTCTACAAGGGCTAAAATAATTAAAATAAATAGGAAGTTATGTGCTAGGTATCACATTGATATTTACAAGAAGTTCAGTAATTCATTTAAATTTCTCTTAACATATTTGACTTATTATTTTTATATCAATATATTGAGCACTTAATTTCTTCTGGAGAGTTTGTTCCAAAGGACTTCTCACTAGAATAAAGAAAATACTGGTGATGAACGACATGCGGCATAAAATTTGTGACTGGCCTATGAAGTCAATTACCTACTTCCAGTTCAGCAGCACTTTGACATTTTCTTGGTAAATATTTTATGGATTCATGCTTCAGTGAGTATATAAGTCATGAGAGTATAATGTAGTGGTGGTGGTGGTGGTGGTAGTAGTAGTAGTAGTAGCAGTAGTAGTAGCAGTAGTAGTAGAAGTGTTATTAGTGTTATTATCATAATCATTGTTGTCATTATTATTTTTAAAAGGAAGAAATTTTAAATAGGCTGAAAGGAGAGGTGACTGTTAAGATGCACAATCCTCGGAAACTCTTCAGCAGGAACTCAGCTTTAGAAGTTACTTTATTTTAGTAAAGAAAACTACTCACGGGTCTGTTTTCTGCGCTTTGCTCAAACAGTATTCAATTCTGTTAAATTATTAATTAAAGTCTTTTTATTTTTTAATCAGTATTAATTATGTTAATTAGCGTTTGACATGAAACAAACACTTGTTTTGGACATAGATTTGTATTCTTATTAAATTTTATCTTAGCCTTCTAAATGTACTATAAGATCTAAAAATATAGAACTGTAGACTATTAAGTAGCAGTCTTAAAATAAAATAAAACTGAAATGTACGTGAAGTGAGCAACACAAATTAAAGTGCCAACATCTGAATATAGCACATGCCACCCACTGTGAATAACAGTGAAATAGGTATTAGTTTCACAGCCCACAAAGCTGAGCCTACAGCTTGTGGGCACTTGAATGCTACTGCTTTATTTCATATATGCTCATCTGTTAATTCCAAATTACTTAACCTCTTGGCAGAACCTACCCAATCACACAATCATTATAAAAACCCTGATTTCCTCAGAAGTCAATATATTTTTTACTCTTACTTCTCTACATGCTTGAGACCTGTAAGAGTAGTAAATTTGAATAATCAGTTACAGTGGGGGTATTTTTATTAAAGAACAAGAAAGAAAGTTTTAAGGTTTAACAACCCTAATTGAGACATTGTGGGAGGTATGAACCTTGAGCTAATTATTGCTCTGATGAGGTAAGGATATCTACCTCTAAAGGCAAAAGAATGTGTACAACAGACCAAAAGTGAATATGGGAAGACCAAAGCACAGACTATCATATACCTTTCATGCTTTCCAGGGAGATGAAAATTATCTAATTTGGAAAGGAAATGGTGTAATAACAACCTATATCTCTTGAGCAAATGCAGAGCCACAGGGATGGGCTGAGAAAACACATATATAAAAAAGTCACAGAAGACTACTCCACTCTCATAAAAAGAAACACTTTCACATTTGACCAATCACAGTTTGGTAGTCAAGTGACCAAAATCAGTTTAAAAAATTATAAGAAGAAAAAATAAAAGAAGCACGCGAGACTAGAAAAGTCAATACACAAACATGACTGTCACAGAGCATTTTAGATGAGTTAGGCAAAAGAACTGTTCACCTCCAGCTTCAGGTAAGAAAAAACAAAAGTAGAGACTGAGTGGAATATACGAAAAGTTCATGAGCCTACAAGTCATGGATTTCCATTTTTGCAGCTGACTCAAGATCCAGAGAAAGATTAGTGTATGCTCCTCAGCAAAAGGAATTCGTGCATTTCTCTCATTGAAGATGGATGAGGTCATGATGTCAGTGCTTTGCCTTCCTGAGTCAAATTTCATACTGTTCAAACTTTTTCAAGATGCACTGTCTTCTGTTGTGTGACCCATTACTGGCAGTAGGCTCTTCAGTTGCCACTGCAGCAGCAGCAAAGGCTAGTGCCTTAAATCAGAAGCAAAAAAGAAGAGTTTCATTAATTCCTTTAATGTTCCTTCTACACAAAAATGCATTTCCTTAATATATATTTCAAAAAATGGATTTGACAAGACAGCATTTGCTGCAAAGCTCAAATTGTCATGAAATTTACATTATAAAGGTTGACAATATGATCATTATATTTAAAACCTCTTGAACAAGATCCTTTCCACACTGATGTCAAATTACTTGAATTCAAGCGTTGTTATGGCCAATCCTAATGTTCTGCAGGGAAATTTCCAAAGAAAATTAATCTATTCTGATGCGATTTATTCTCTTGTGGCACTCTCAAAGTTAATATTGCAGGAGTTAAGCTTAGATATTTTTTTGAATTTACCATGTTTTATGAACACTGCAAAGATTGAAATTATGTAAATAATGGCCAGAAGAATTTATTTGTAAATAAATAATAGAGGTGGTGTTAATTTCTGCCTTTTCTTCAGACATCAGAATAGACCAATCTATCTGAATAAGAAAAGTATTTTGTCTGTCTACAAGTTAGTAGCTGTGGAGAAATGTATGAACATACACATGATGATAGACCATGGAAATTCCATTCATTTTATATTTCCACAGTGATTCCATTTTTTGTAATTTTAGTATCTGTCTTGTAACGTTTGGTTAAGACATAAGAAAAGCTGCTATGCAGTTACACCTCTTTTTGTTTTTATACCACAGACTAGTTAGTCTTAATCCAATAATCCCATTTTACTCTGGTACAGCACTTCTTGCAAGGATTTTGCAAAGAGCTCTTCCATGTGTGCCTTGTGATTTGTGCTGCCATCATAGGCAGCAAAAAAGGGGATGGGTTGATTGCTATAGGATTTCTTACACTACCTCGTCAATTCCTTATTTTCCAAAGAAAAAGACCCACCAGGACATTTCTCATCAGTCTATTATTTTATGCCTTTGCTTTCGTCCTTGTTTTACCTGAAAATTCACATGTACTTACAGCAGGCATTGTGTTATTCTTTAGGATTCCACATTTTTCAGTTGTCTCTGTCCTGCTGTCTACTTGCCCTCTCCTAACAATTTTTATGCCCTTCTGTCAAATGTAATTGAATCTGATCAACAGGATTGAGTCTGAAGGCACTTAGGTTCCTACAGATGTCTTGAAAATTGGCATCTGAACAGAGAAAGAGGTAAAGGATGAAGCACAAGCAAAATTTTTCTTCTTCCATTTTGTAAGCCAGTCAGCACACACAGAGCCTAAACAGTTACAGTAAGTACTGCCTTTCCCGAGTACTGTGCTTGACCACATTGCAGGAACTGGGTAGAAATCCAACTTACCTTACCTACAATACCAGTAACATCTCCTACCTCTCAATTTCCCTGAGTTCTGTGGAGCTGGTTCCCTCAGAGACAGAGGTGCAAGATCTTGCCAATGTGCTGACAAAAAGACCCATTGCTTTCTGAAACACAGAAAAGGCAGGCATACAGGTTCTCCAGCAAATCACCTCACCAAACAAATTGATGGGAATACAGCTTGTTCTCATGTCAGCAGATCTCCTTTTTAAATGTATTAAGAGCTGTGGACTCCATACAATTTTCAAAAGCCAAAAACTGCTGATCTTTCTTTTTTTTGTGGTTTCTTGTCTTCATTTAATGTGTGTTCTCCAGTTCTTATCATTTCTCGATTGAAATGTGATTATTTATCACATTTCAATCTTGGGAATCACTTGTAACCATTATTATAGTAAATTAAGCCACACCTGATTCTGCTTCCAGTTAGAATGCTAATTTACTAGAGTTTTATCCATGTCAACACACTGTGTTTATGTAAAAATTCTTGTAATGACCAGCCTGGATTTTATTCCCTCCTTCTCAACACAGCTAAAAAATTATAAGCTGGCAGTTCTCTAAACACCTGACTTGTTTCAACACTTCTTTCAGCACACTTCATTTTTAATATACTGCCATTGTAAGTGTCTTTTTCCTACCCTGTTCTATACACGATGAGGTCAGGTCAGTGAACAGCTGAAGCCTCTTTTTTGTTTTCCCCCTGAGTCAGTAATAATGAATGTATTGTTTGTGAAAGGTTTAGAGCTGATAGCAAAAATAGAGGTAGCACTAATCTGGCCTTTGGCTGTCAGAGCAACTTGATTCTGAATTCATTGCGAGGGGGTGAGAACCACCATCTCCTGGGTAATAATTCAATCCTATCTTTCTGTTCATTGAGCCCATAGACTTCCTTTGCCACATTAATTCCACTTGAACTATAATAACCTCCTGGCTGGAAACTGCTATTGATAAATCACAAGAGAAACTGGCAAACTGACATTGGAGGTGGACAAGCAATTGTGCACAATAGAAAAATTCAAAATGAAGTGGGATCAATAACTAGCATTGTCAGGAAAAAAAAAAAGTATGGTTTTTTCTGATTTTAGACAGATTAAGACATTCTGCAAGCACTCACACTGCTGGAGATTTTGTAATACCCAGTACTATTTCACTTCAGGCAGAATTTTTCAATCAACTGTTAGTTAATTAAATATGAAACAATCCAAATTACATTATCCAATGCCTGCTTTCACTCCAGTTCACAGTATCATATAATACCTTGCTCTTCTGTTGCTTTATCTATTTTTATGGAGTTTTATCCTTCACTCATGCAGGAGCTCTCAAGAACCTGCCCTGGAGGATGCCCACTGTATTCAGTGAGTCCCTGAATGATAACAATCAGGCTGTCAGGAAAGAAATCATCTATGGCTACTTATTTATTGGAGGAAAAATGAAACTTGCAACCTACTTGTCCATAACTAGAGCACATAATCATCTATTGTCATTACATGCTACCTTCACCTCCACCTCATTTTAAATTTCCTGGCTTTTATATGCTGTATCTTTTCCCCAGTGGCTCTGCTCTTCAAAAACTCACAGGTCTGTATAACTTCATTTATGCAAGCAATCCAACCGAAATCAAAAGGACTATATGCAGCTAATGAAAATACACATGGTTTATACACCCATGAGAGACAAAGGACTTAATGATCTCTTCAAGAGTGGATTTCATCGTGTAAAATGCTCATGGCTCACACAATTCCAGGATAACATGAACCTTGGTGAGGAACTTGTTCATAATTGATAAGGCTGATCAATAACTAGCAATTCCCTCTGTGAAGTGCATCTAGGTTCACATTCCAATTCATAAAGAAAACTCCCAAAAACAAACAAACAAAAAACCAAACCAAACCAAACCAAAACAAAACAAAAAAACTGCTTAAAAAAGGGAAGCACCTGGCATTGTTATTAAGAAAGGAAAACAGATTAGGGGATTGTGATTGATATTTTCAATTTAAATTTAAGACATATGTTTCCCCTAGTAATAAGGCACATATATTCCACTTGAAAGAAAACAATTTGAGTTTTTTAATTTTTTCCTTAGTACAGCTTGGAAAACAATTTTTTAAAAATAACTTCATTTTGTTTTGAAACTTCCTGTGCTAAAGAAACCATTTACCACAACTTGTGCTGATTAACTTCCATTTTGCATGTGCCATCTTATTTATAATTTTGAAATGTACTGTGGTGGTCTAGTGAAGTACACATTTCACTTTGAACATGTTTTTGTCAAGGCTCATTTTAGCCACAACATAATACCTTGCTCCAATTACTCTGAAAGTTTCATATTTTGGGCTTGCTAGCCATCTGTATTTTCTCTTTATCTTTCTTCTTAATTCTCCCACTCTCCCTCCCTTCCCTCCCCCCCCTTATTTTTTCTCGAATTCTCAGTGGATCTCAGAATTTCACAGAATTGTTAGGGTTGGAAAGGACCTCTGGTGATCATTCAGTCCCACCCCCTGCCAAGGCAGAGGCACCTAGAGAAGGTGACACAGGAAAGTGTCCAGATGGATTTTGAGTGTCTCCAAAGAGGGAGACTCCACAATGTCTCCAGGCAGCTGATCAGTGCTCTGTCACCCTCTGTGTAAATAATTTCTTCCTCTTGTTGAGGTAAAACTTCTTGTGCTTTAGCTTATGGCCATTGCTCCTTGTCTCTTCTCTGGGCACCACTGAAAAGTCTGGCACCACCCTCCTGACACCACCTTTGAGGTGTTTCCATGTATTGATGAGATCCCCTCTCAGTCTTCTCTTCCCCAGACCAAACAGAGCCAGCTCCAGCTCCCAGAGTCTCTCCTCACAGGAGAGAAGCTCCAGACCCCTGATCATCCTTGTGGCTCTCCAGCAGCTCCTTGTCTCTCTTGTGCTGAGGAGCCCAGAAGTGGACACAGCACTCCAGGTGTGGCCTCACCAGGGCTGAGTAGAGGGGAGGGATCACCTCCCTCCCCCTGCTGGCCACACTCTTCCCAGAGCAGCCCAGGATCCCCTTGGCCCCTGGCCACAGGCACTGACAGCTCATGGACAGCTTGTGATGCACCAGGAGCCCCAGGTCCTTCTCCACAGAGCTGCTCTGCAGGAGCTCAGCCCCAGCCTGTGCTGGCACTTGGGGCTGCTCCTCCCCAGGTGCAGGACCTGGCACAGACACTTGCCCTGGTGGACCCTACACCAAACTCTCCAACTTAAAAAAGCCCTGCTGAATGGCACACAGTCTTCAGGTCTATCAGCCACCCCCCTCAGTTTAGTAGGACTTAGAGGTAAGAATTTCTTTCAGTAACATGAGATGCTATCACCTAAGGGCCACCTATGGACCTTAAAGAGTGTCTCAGATGTGAGACAGATGTGATGTGAGGATGACTGTACCAGAGAAGTCTCACGGATGACCACATGGGAACAGTGGGACATGGCCTGCAGAGCATCACACTGGGTAACTCACAGAGATTAGAAAGATAGAGCAGGGTCTGTTGAGAGATCAACCGTGCTGAATAAAGGCTAAGAAAAAACCAAAACAGAATAGGATGAATACTTTCACTCCACTGGGAAGATGAGAAAGATGAGAACTACTTAATATGTTTGTGGGCATCCCTAGAATGGATTTTTAATCAACAATTCTCATTTACTGGAAGAGTGAGCCTATGAACAGACTAATACTACTGAGTGACATTATGGGCCATTCATCTGCTTAACTTGTCTGAAAATTTGAGCCACCAGTGAAGGATTATTATTGATTTTCAGGCTGTCTTTGTTAAATGCCTGATATACTGTACCACTCTCTTATTCCACTCTCCCTCCATTGTCACTGATATTAAAATGAAACCCACCTATTATCAAATCAATCATGCCTGATAAAACTACTCCGAGTAAGATGATGTGCATCGTATTTACCCACTGAGACTGAAAGATGGAATTTCAATCACTCAGGAAATGTGCATTTTTAAAATTTATTTATTGCTTTTGATAAACTGGGAACTACTGCAGCAATTAATTAAAGCTATTTAACAGACTCTATATGAGGCAGGAACTATTGTCTTGTGGTTGAGATGTTGAACTGAACTGAAGAGTGGTCATTTATACTTCTGGTTTTGGCAAAGGCTTCTCTTATAACTTTAGCAAAAGTGATCAATTTCTCTGGACCACAGCTTTGGCAATAAAAATTAGCTACAAATTTTCTGTAACTTGAAAACTAAGGACAAAACACTGCTTTTCATGCTTAGATAACTATGCAGACAGATAAGAAATGGGGAAAGTGAAAAAAGCCACCGTTTAAAAAAGAGGTTTTGTCATAGAAAATAAAAAGAAAAATGTTACGATATCTGCACGTGTAGCTGGGGTTCACCAATCAGGAACACTCCCCAGAAATTATCTTAGCAGCTCAGGCAGAAGAGTGAGATGGAGATTTCACACTAGGGGTCTAATGAGCATTGAATTTCCAGGTCATCAGTACTCCATCATCTTTGGCATAGTAAAACCTCAGAAAAATAATAGACTCAAAAATCCTTGCGAATTTGAATAGATGTAAAACGGAAAAAAAATCTTCTTCCTGTGTTTTCCAATTGGGAAAGATCTAATCTTGAGTATGAAAGTGGCAGATACAAGAAATAGGAGGAAAAAAATGCTTATTTCATTAAGGCCTATATTTACTCTAAAGGACTTGAATTTTACAGTCTGTTTCACATGGTCTTAATATCAAAATCTGAACTTCAGAGTTTTCATGCAGTTTGGGTAATCTGAGGACACATGTCCCAAGAGAGGACTTTCTGCACTCTCTGAAGAACTGAGAGAGAACCCAGCAGTAAACCCATGCCTCCTTCCTATGTCATGCTACAAATAGGGGTAGCTGATGTAAGTAAAGCAGTAATGACTGCTACGGATACCCTAGGAATATGCTGTTTCCCAAAAAAATATTGTAATTCTGTTGTTACAAGCAATACAGCTTTCTTTAGTAGTTTGTAAAGTCATTTAGCAGAGCTGTTTGCAATATATCAAGGAGATTTTGTCCTTAGGTTTAGACTTCCAAAGAATCTGAAGAATGCTGACATATATCCTGAAATACTTCTATTAAACCAATATTTTCAGTAGCCTTTTACATTGTCTACATTGATTTGATTTATCCAGATTTCTGTGAATAAGAAATGGAAAATATTTTCTCAGCAGCAGACCTTTTATGCATTGTTTTCTGTAGCCTCTGCTATGAAAGAGTTCCCTCAGCTAGTTTTCTCCGTTAGCAAAAGTTTTTTGAACTCTAATGGCATAAATAAGCAGTGCCTACATAAAAAGACATAACCAAATATATTTTTATGGCCTTTGTTTCTTTTACCTGCAATATTATCTGACATGTAGAAAGAGATATCTTCTTACATTAAATTGTCTTTTCCACTTCAATTCACCTAATTTTTCTTACTGTGTTTCTTACTGAGATGAAGTACACGTGAATTTGTCCCAGTCCCTCTCTGCAGAATAGTGATTTGCCCATAACTGTTTGGAAGAGTACATTTCAGTCTTTTACTGAATGGACCATTTCTGAGGCATTATGGGCTCCCAAATAATAGTTTGCTTTGTTTAGCCTGAGAGGAGCAAAGGAGGTTGACACCAGGACATGGATGAGGTGTCTGAAGTTCAGAGAGCTGCTCCATCTGGCTCAGCTCTTTCTAGGCTAAACTAGGGCAGGACCACCAGGGTGCTGAGGGGAAGAACTTGTTCCTGTTGGGTTTTTACATTATTTCACAGCAGAATGTGACCCAAAGGGTAGATGGAAGGATAAAGTCTCTCTTGACCTCTGAGACCAGAACTCATGATATTTACCAAAATGAATATGCAGAGTCCAAGGAAATTATCAAAAAACACAGATTACTTAGGGAAGTAACTGAGAAGTACTATTACAAATATTTTCAGTACCCATCATCTATATACCCTTCTTTTTCCTATTAAAATTTTTGTTGTCCAAGAAAAGCAGCTTGTTTATAGATTTAACCTAGTTTCTAAACTACTACATGGTTGCATATTAAGCAGATTACACCGTGAATGCGTTGTAAGGAAAAAGGAGAAACCTGTGGTGCACATGTAATATTTAAATAGAACTTATATGTTCTCAGGGATTTTATGAATAATTTTTCTCTCAATAATGGGGAAGAAAAGGTATGAATTCTTACTAGAGCTGGAATATATATATATATCAATAGGTTAAAGTCTTAACATTCTTCTGACTGTATATACTGTTTAGTCATAGCCTCCATGAGTAAAGAGCTATTTATTTTTCACATTTGCAAGAACCAAGCTGATTGATAGAGACAAAGTCTCAAAATTTGATGGCTGAATACTCTCTTCTGCAACAACTCTGAGAGAGTATCCAGTATCTGAAAGTTTACTGTGCTAAATTGCTAGGTATCTGATAACACCTCTTTTTTCTTTCTTTCTTTTCTTTTCTTTTTTTCATTTTCTTCTTTTTCTTCTTTTTTCTTCTTTTTTTTTTTTAACACAGGAGATCTGTCCCATTATTATCAAAATATCTATAGGAGAGTTTCTTCTAACGCATGAGACGTGTCTGACAGAAGCAGTAAGAAAATCAACAATTCAATTATGCTCTTCGATTGCAAAAATCCCCACAAAAAGCCCCCCAAGAAACAAAACAAACACAGCCCACTCCTTATAACTAGAGAACCTGGGGATAATGGCATTCAAATATTTCAGTTCTTGGTAAAATTTTTTTCCTCTATTAGAATAGAAGCAATAAATAAAGTGAGCAAGCATTTGCACATTTTCTTCATGGCTTTATATATTACCCCAACAGCTTTTATTGGCTGCTTCAGGAGGGCCATAGCCACCAGGGAGTTGTTCTATAGTGGCAGGACTGGAGTCAAACTCAGGAAGTGACTGAAAATCAGATAGGAAATGGATGAATTTCTCCTTCAGTGAAAGCAGCCCTTTCCACAATTGTTCAATGCCCTGTGCTGCCTTTTTATTCTGGACAGACATTCTGTTTTTTTCTAGAATAGAGAAAATCACAGAGAAATTCACACTCTGCATTTTCCTGTCTGAGTGGTTCTGAATATATTTCTTAACCTTTTCTACCTCCTGCTCCCTCATTTATAATGTTCAGATTTGCGAAGACTTTTCAGTGTGTTAATCTTCATTTAACACTGATTAGAGGAACCTCAGAGGGGAAAAAGACAGATTCTCAGATTATGTAAATCAGTATAGCTCTGCTGTTACTGTTGTACAGCTGCTGACATTCTGGGGCACAGAGCTCATAAAATATTATGTTTGTAAAAACAATGCCAAACCATGGGTTTTGGTACTGCAAAGAATTTAAATAGCCACATAGAAATTGCAGCTGCATCAAAAATAGAAGGAACTGCAGCTAAACCAGCCCATCTTGCATGGTAGCACGTCCATCTTCATATGCAGCACCTGTTACTCTTAAGTCTTGTGTGCCTATGGTCACCTTTGTGAACACACCTACACACCTGTGGGTTCAACACTAAGGTTTAACTGACACATGAATAAATAAATAAACCTCTCCTTTTGAAAGAATTTCAACCCTGAGTATTTCTGTCCACATTTTACAAACACATTGGGAAAACTAATAAAGGTATTAATTACATGAGTCTGGAGAGCTGTAGCCATACTGGCATTATGAAGCCATGATACACAAAACACAACATCACCCTTTCCATCCCCATGCTGAAAGTTGCTTTCCTCTGTAATGACAGGTTGAGAAGTACTCAGCTATTCTTTGAGTCAGTTGTAGAAACCAGCAGGATAAGACATTAACAAGCTTAAAAGGTATTACCTGTCTAGCCCTACCAGGAGGTTTATGCTGACTGTAGGGGTTTCACATATCTCTCATACTTTCATGAGGGAATTAGTTAAAATTGCCATAGTGGAAAGTATTTGATTTAGATTAATCTGGATTTCTCAAGCAGTGGAGACTCATTACTCTGATTGGCTGTTCCACCCATACTGCCCTTAATGCTCTAACTATATACTCAGGAAAAAAGCCTTCAGTTCAAAGCTCTTGATGGATAAGTAAAATGGATCATTATTATCTTTTCAAGAAACCTTTAAAAAGACTTAGAAGAACAAACTGAAAAAATACAAGTGAGATACATACCTCCAGCATTCAATCTGGGCAGGCATCAGGTTTTTGCCTTCTCAGATCACAAAATTTCTCATCTTGAGAGAAAAGGAATGTTAGTCTTTTCACCTAACAGATAGCCCTGACAATCTTAACAGTGCTGTTGCAACTCATGTCTTGTTTCTAGCATGACTGCATTACATGAGGTGGAATGTTCTAGGAATGCCCCAGTTAGAGTACCAAAACACAGTGTGTTTCCACGCTTTTGAACATTCTTAGTGTGCCTCCTCAGTTCTGCCGGTAGATACAAACCAGAGATCGAACCAGGCATGAAACTGTTTCAGCTATTAATGGCGACATACAGGAAAGTGACAACTTTAGTTCCAGAAATCCTCTTGTCTCTTTAAGGACAGGATATTCCAAAATAATTTTTTTTGGAACCTGGTGTCAATCAGACAAGCCTTATGATGGTGATGCAAGGATGCATGCCCAATTATGTTTTAATGTCTAATCTTTCAGACATGCAGGCTGCTATATGCTGGCATAAATATCTGGTTTGTTCCTTTAGACTGTGGTTTGGGTTCTGTTCTCAGATGTTTTAAAGGAACAGCCATATGAAGGGAATTTCATCATACTGAAGTCTTTCAAGTGATCTAAAACACTAGATGTTTATCCTTCTTTATGGATTACATGCATTTCTAAGTCATAAGACAACCATTGATGTTGCTGAGATGGTTTTTGAAAACTATCAGGATTATTAACAGATCAGAGAAAGCTTGACATCACCAGCCAATAATTCTTGAAACCGTATATTTATAAGCTCCCCAATACTAATATCTTAATGTTAGAATTATCTTCAATACTGTGATTCAGAGGCAGATGATCTGACAGAGGAAGCTACATTTTAAAAGTGCTATCAGAGATAATGTGTGGAGTCTTGACCTGATTCAATTAGAGCTTTGCCCTTATGTTACCCAAGGGCATATTATCCAGCATTTATAAAGACATTGGCTTGGATAAATGAATGAGAAAAAAAGCACTATTGTTTACTCAGCAGGAGATGGACTGTGGAAATGGCTAGATTACCCTCTCGTACAGACACAATTTTATAAACATGCACACAGGCACACACACACACACACACACACAGATAGAGGCACAGTACACATACACAGACAAGTACATGACTAAAACCCTTACAAAATATCCTCAAAGTCATCTCCATTACCAAAACATCATATTTTAAATATGAGAGACAAAGCTGGGCAATTTTGATTTTCTTTTTTTTCTTTTTTTTCTTTTTTTTTCTTTTGGAAGCAAAAAGCCGAGCCCGTATTCGGTGGTTTATATACATGTAATTAGCAGTTTAATTTCCTCAGAGGCTAAATTAGCCCTATGAATTTATTTAATAAAAGCGAGATTTAGTGCCAGGGCTGCGGCTGGGCTCAGCCTCGGCTCTGCAGTGCCCTCTGCTGCCTGCCCGGCTGCGGCCAGCCCGGCCCCGGGCTGCGAGCCCCAAAGCCGGGCAGGCTCCGCAGCAAAGCCGCGCGCCCCAAAACCTCATCTGCCCACCATTCCCACCCTCTCAGCAAATGCGTTTCTATTTTGTTTTGGTTTGGTTTGTTTTTCCCCCAGCAAACTCCTAGATTACGTTCGTATTAGAACTCTCATACAGGTCAGTTCAATAATAGATTGCATCATGTGCCTGTGCATAGTCCATGAAGATCAAGAAAACAATGTCACTCAAATCATCACGCATTGTCCCTGAAGCAGTCTGAAAGCTCTTGGTATGCCTCGTTTTCTGTAAAATCTAATGCGGGAATTATATAATATTCTGCTTTAAAATGTCTTTTAATAAAGAGAAACATATTCATCTGTTGCAAAGGAGGGAAATTTTCTCTTGGAACAGACTGACCACCAGCCCTTGTCAGAGAATTTAATTTGTCAGCTACGAAATGGCCTGCTACTCTGATCTTAAAGTCTCACTTTTTTAGATGTCTTACACATCCACCTCCAAAAGCACCTTTTGCAGCTAATGAAATTTATACAGCACCTTTTATCTAGGCAGTCTGAAACACAGGCCAGACCTGACGATACATAAATGATTATAATCCTGGATAGTATTAATGGCAAAATTCAAAATTATTAAACTCCACAATATGTCAGATTCTGAGACACTCTGTATTTTGAGACATTACTTTCTTTGTTGTTTAAATGTAGCCTCTTCTGGTGTGGAAGATAACACACGGAGCACAGTTATACAAAAAAGCAGTATAAAGAATAAAAAAAAATAAAAAAATATCTTATGTAGTATAATTGCAGAGGGGATTTTAAAAGAAGCAGAAGGTAATGAGCCTACTGGAATTTAGCCAGAAATAATAGCCCTTTGTTTCTGGTGTACTTAAGGAACTACAGCTGGCATCACATTGGCTAATAAGCACAGAAGCCTGGCAGGAAATGAGATCAATTAATTTGAAGAATTGTATTCTGACTAGCTAAAGATTCAAGGCCAGACTGCATCTTCAGATCTGCACAGTGAGGGACCCTATAGAAACAGAGTTTGCTCCTGGCAAACAAAACAGCCGTGACATCTAGCACACACGTTCCTGCAGTGTTTTCACTGGGCTGGAGCCATGTGTATGGAGAGACTCCATGAAAATTGGGAACCGTGATTCCCTTTTTAGCCTTGAGCAGTTTCAAGTTGGTATCAGGGAAAAGGTGCATGTGGAAATATTTTCTGCACGTGGAGAACTGAGAAAAAAAACACACATGAAGTCATTAGGAAGAAAAAAGTCTTTGTGGTTACAGTCTTCTTCTTTTGACAATACATTAAATATGAATCTTACCAGTTATGAGAACACAAATCTGGCTCTCTTGATGGAAGACAGAAAGTATACCTCGCAGGCTTTTCCTCATTTCTGGATTTCTGTGGGAAAGTATGAACTGACCTTCATTAACGCCAAGTATAAATCAAATAGCTCTATATATCTCTTTCAAATAAACAAACCTAAGAAGATGGCTTCAAAGACTCGAAACAGCTGGCCTAGAAAATTAATCAACATGTCTCCAGGAATTTCTCACTTGCCACTGCTGTTACTCCATTCCATCTCTCAGTGTTGTTCTTATGATCTCCCTGTTCAACCCCAAGAGCAGGAGGTAGATAGAGTCCCATTTTCATGGCTGTCATGCCTCTGTAAATTTTTCATCAGTAAATGAACTACAGAAACTTATTGTCTCTTTAAATGAGGAGATAAATTCTAACTGCTATTTTCCTCATCTGGCACAAATAATTCAAATGCAATGCACTGTTATGCAGCTACATTATTCTCTTTTCTTTGTGTAGGAAATTGTCCCTTGGACCTGAATTCTGGATTACTTATATTTGAAAACAATCTAAGAGCTGAACATTGCAAAGTACAAGTCATCATATTGGGGAGCAGCCAATAGGTTTCTGTGCGCTCATGTCTTAAACTTTTTTTGCTAAGTGTTTCAGGAAATTATGCATGCTGAGAGACAATGCACTACTTCTGGAAGTTCTGATTCAGTATTGTGAAAGTCAACTTAAAGCAGGCAATTTGGCAAGATTGTCAAATAGGGCTATCTGGTTAATATGTGGCAGCATCCTTGAAGGAAGAACATGGAAAATAGGTATCACCCACTTAAAACTGCTGTGCTGCCTTGGGAGCAGAATCAGACAGTAAATGCATTATTGTAAAATGTGGGAGATGCTGTCTGGTAAGACACTGTCATACAAGAGAAGGAAGGAGTTCAACGAAAGAAGTAAAATTTTTATTGTTGTGCCGCAATGGTTAGTATTACATCTCTGAAGAAACACAGCCAGAAGGATCCACTAGATCATCCCAAATCACCTTATCCTATATCACACATTTCAAAATATCATCCTGTTATCTATACACTGAGAATATTTATTTTTGTCTAAAGCATAAATTGTGTTTTGGCAAAAGCACAAATCACCTTGTTATTAGAAATGTATCATTTTGGGGGGGTTGAAATTACTTCAGGTCCAGCAATCAGTTCTTGTTTTGCATTTGTCAAGCAGGACATTGTCTCACAAAGGAGATCCAAGGACCCTGGATCTCTCCCAAAGTGTGGTTACTGAAATGCACAGGGGGCAGACACATTCCCTATTGCACATTTTAAAGACGTGCTGCCCCTTCTACTGAAATTAAAACCAAAATATCACTGCAATATAAAACTCTTGACAAGTAATTTTCTGAAGTTGGCCAGGAAACTCCTCACGTGCTTGGCTTTTCTCTAAGAATTACTTAAACTTGTACAGTCAAATCCTCTGGAAGCACCATTTTAAAATATTCATATGGCAGTACAAGAGTTCTTATTTGGCCTTTATTGTTCTCTGTGTTGGCTTTTTAAGTCACAATATTTTAGAGAGGACACTAGTGCTATGAAAATGTTTTCTCCTTCTGCTGATTTACTCTGACAACTCTCAGAGCTAGGCATTCTCAAGGTAAGTTTCTGCCATGTTGATGTAAGTTTCTTCTGTTGGTTTTAGCTGGAACCATGCAGCAAAAACCTTGGTGGATTCATCTCTGTAACTCTAGATGTTCTCAAAGTGTGTGTGTGTGTGTATGTGTGTGTGTGTGTGTGTGTGTGGGCACCAGGCTTAGCTCTCTGGACTCCTTTTGCTGTACCAGTAGGGAAAGAGATACATATAAGGAGCAATCTTTCTGACCTATATAAGCCTTCACTAAAACGAGATGGACTCAAATATACTCCTTTTTCTTCCCAATCACTACACAAGGATGGCTCTCTGGGTGGAGGGCATCCACCCAATAGCTGCCTAAGGTTAGATTGTGTCCTTGCTCCCATCCCACTTAGAATTATTTCCAAACTGCAATAGCCTTACTAGAATCCAACCTTTTTAGGCCACTGGAGCAGACAAAGAATTCAGAGATCAATGAGTGGTAAAATCTTCTTTGTTTCAAGTGGTGTCATATGGCTGAATCATGGATGTTGAGTTTTGCAATATCACAAGCTTTTCCATCATCTGGACTTCCCTTGCAGCTCATCTGGTTTGGAAGTAGCGCACTAAGTGTTCCAAGTTCCTGATGCTGAGAGGGGTGCATCAGTGCTATCAGAGTCCATCAAGGACCCACATTTGAAAGCAAAGAGGAAGATTGTGAAGAATATTTTACAAGGCTGAAATGCATTCCACACTGAGAAAAACTACTAAGAGAGATCGGTTTTTCACAGTATTTTCATTCTTTAGGAACTGGATTTAGAGGGATATGAAAGATCACTAGATCACATAAGTCTCTTTCTAAAACTGACAGAGGATTGGATCTTGGAGCTGATGCAGGAAGCATCATTATCAGTACTGGAAACATTAGAGCCAGATAAACTCATTCTCTATCTGTCACCAAAGCTCTTTTGTGTGTTTACTCACATGGGAAAATAAGAAACCCTACTGGCAAGTAATAATCCTTAAACAGGAACTGAATAAGGAAAGGTCCTTAATTTCTGCATCATATCCAACAGCAACAAAAATCAACTGTTACTCACTGCAGGTCAATAACAAGACTGAATACAAAGAAACTATTTTGAATTATTAGATTAGTATATGTGCTTCTCACTCAGGGTTCTTTTAAAGCAGCAGTTTTTCTGATTCCTCCACAGGGCCGTGTTATATCACATCAAACTAAGGTAGGTTTGAACTGACCTGTTACAAAGCAATGTCCAGAATAATCAATGTCTCAAACAATGGGTCATTATGTGTTCACAATACCACCATAGGGACCTGGACAGGAAAGTAAAATTACCCAAATTGCCAGTGTGGAATTAAAAATGTACTTTATCAGGTCTTCTTCTTTGTTCCCACAGAATATTCACAGTTTGTTTTTTTCTCAGGACAGATCCAGAAAGCAGACAGATGAGCCCTAGGAAAAATCTCTACAGCAAAGTCTTCTTGTTAAATTGTATTCAGGGATTGCCTGCCTTTGCTTCCCATGGTACTGCACAAGGCAGCAATGACTGTATTGCTCTGAAGGAGACCATTACCAACAATGGCTGCAACGCTGGCATGGACAAGAAATGGAATTTCATTATAACTGCATTCAAAGGTATTTCAATCAGCACTGATTGCTGCCTCTTTTTAAAAAAAAAAAAAACAAAAAAAAAACCCAACAACTGAGCAGATTCAGAGGTTGTGGGAATCACACCCGTGATTTCCTACTCTCTGGTCTTTTTTCTTACAAAAACAGTGCATGCGCTCTCCTGCTCGTCTTTTGGCAGTGTTACCAGGCAGCCTGAAGCATTCAAAAGGCTAGATTTTGTCATGTAATCTAAAATAGATAAAAACCATATATTTGGGGTTGTTGGGGTGCGGTGTGGTGGGGTTTTTTTGTTCAAGTCAACATTAGAACAAGGTAAAGAAATACAGCTGCAGAGACAGGTATCAACGGACAGGCTTGGCTTTTTGTTGGATTGATGTTTTTCCCTCTCCTGACACACTGGTAGGCCTCTTGCCATCTGAGGCACCACATTAGGGAGTGATGTTGGTAAGACTACTCCTGCCTCTTGCTCTTTAGCCTTTTAGTCTGAAGTGCAAACTGTGGTGCCTGTGCTTTGGAGGAAAACATTTCCTTTTCCAGCTGAAATTAGACTGAGACCACAAAAGAAACCCTACTGGAACAAGTGACAGTGTCTGCCCTTAAACTGGCATAACTTTAATCTACAAGTGTATGTATTAAACGAATACTATAGAGTTCATCAGTAGCTTTTCTAACATTGCCCAGAAATACTTGGAGCAAAAAATAGTTTTACAGGACAGATGTTCAGCCTATAAATATCAGTCAAACATTTTCTGTAATGGTGATCTTAGACATAAAAACTGTGATAAATCCTTGGCTTTTCTGCTCTTTTCTGGGCAAATAATTCTTAAATACATTCAAAAATAGAGGAAAATAAAATTATGTATATGGAAACTTATACATACCTGTGCTTGCATGCATGTGCATAATTAAAATTTTTTAAATTTTTAAATATATCTCTCTAAAGGCAATATCACTCCTATAGAGGAATGAAAGTCCAAAATTGTTAATATTTTTATAAAATAATAATAATAATAATAATAATAATAATAATAATAATAAGAAGAAGAAGAAGAAGAAGAAGAAGAAGAAGAAGTAGCAGCAGTAGTAGCAGTAGTAGTAGTAGTATAGAAGGCTGAATTGAGTTTCATCTTAATGTCTGGATATGGGAAAACATGAAGGTCACTCTAATCATCTTCTATCATAGATATATATTCTAGAATAATTTCTCCACCAAACAGCTCAGTCTGTTCCATCCCTCATCCCCACCAAGTGTAGTTTCTTGCTTTGCCTATCTAAACATGAATGTGTTATCTGCTTCCACGTTGCTCTGCTCATTGCCTCCTCATGTATACCAAAAAGCCAATTGTGGCCTTTTAGGACATTTGAAAATCAAAATTGCAGAAATAGGTGGGACACATATTAGCAGAATTTTCTGGAGCCAGGCACAGACTGAGATCAATGCCCTGGACTGGTCACTGCAGAAGCAGCAAAAGCAGCAACCCAGCCTGTGGAGATTTAAAAAGAAATTACTCAATTAAGATGTAATGGCCCTCCAGCCTCCCCAGGCTGTGAATGAGAGCAGACATATTTACAATCACAGGGTATAATAAAACTGTACCCAGTTATATCAAATCAGTGGGCCTAAATTAGCCAGCAACATCCTGATTAGGTGCTGTGCCTCTGTGTGTGGGGTGTGGGTGTGTGTGTGTGTGTGTGTGTGTGTGTGTGTGTGTGTGTGTGTGTGTGTGTGTGTGTTGGATGATTTACAATAAGATCAGTTAGGACTGTCAAAAGAAATTTTAAAATGACCTTCCGGGGGGAGACAGGGGTGGAAGAGAAGGATATTGAGGTTTCAGAAAGACAATTGTACTGCCTTACAGTGAAGTATCACAGTGAATAGAGGTGAAGAAATATTACATTTGTCAATGTGTTTGTAGGATGAATTGTCTCACACACACTCAGACACAGACACACACATATGCACATAAGGGAGGCAAAGTTCATTTTCCATCAAGTGCTTTTATTATGGTAGGGTTTCTCATCACCGTTTAATTACCCTTACAGAGGGATTTACATTTCTTTAAATGAGTTTTATTTATGCTTGCGAGTATTGAAGGACCATGTAAGCTCAGCAAAGTGGAATCCTCCATTTATCCAGAGGTCAGAGATTATTGTAGGCAGGTGGTCCAATTACTTTGGAAAAAATCTTTCTGCCCTCCATCTCTCTCCCCACCTCTTTCTCTTCAAGCAGCCCAGGAAAAATGATAACCAGAAATTTAACCCAGAGCCGCATAAAGGAAGCTGTCAGCCTATTTGCTTCTGGAGAGGGCAGCAGCACCATTTGGTCTAAGTATAGTGTGCTCATGAATCCAAAACATTAATCATTGTCTTCATAATACTGCTGAGAAGACAGGGAAGAAGCCATTCTTAGCCGGGAGGCCAACAGCACCAACATCTCAAAGGTGAGGGAGGTTAGAACAGGTTATTTTTTGTCGCCATGACTCCACTCTTTTTGCTTTTCCAACCATTCGTGACATTTCTTTCCTTGATATGTGCCCTATCTCCCAAACTCCCGGCCACCCTGAAATTTCTCAGCTGACTGCCCAAGCCCACTAGGTGTGACGCACTCCAGAAAGGGCTTTCCATGCTTGTTAGTTCCTCCTGCTGCCATAATCCTGCAAAGGAAATATTTTTACAGGGCAGTAATGCATGGCAGACTTCACCTTCCCTAAAATATGGATGAGGAATGGTTTCAGTGATTGAGCACAAAATGAAAAAGCCTTTATACCAGTTCCCCCAAAGGGAGAAGATTATCCTCTATGCCATTGTTACAGCACAGTAAAAAACAAAGCAAAACAAATCAAAACAGTACTTTATATCAAATACAGCTTTTTTAGGATAACAGTGTGCATACTGTCAGCAGTTCAAAAGCTAGACATTGTGTGATTGTTATTTCTTAGAAAGCTATTTCTACTCTTGCTAATTATTGTTACTACTACTACTACCATTGCAGCTTTTTTAGGCAAATGGGAATCTTCTTCTATCCTTCACCTAAAATTTCCTGAGGATTTGAGGCTCTGCTTCTTAAGCTGATAACCATCGATCACATAGCCAGACAATGGATTCAGTTCCACAGGCACTAGGCAGATCTGACTACTAACCCTGCTCTGGTAACACATTTTTCTTCACCAGGAAGTGATATCCACTGCTCATGATGTACTCATACCCTCTTTGAGCAGAGATTTCTACCCTCATCAAATACATCTGAGGTGTGCCAAAAAATACTGGGTACTATCCAGTCCCAGGTACAAAAAGTGATGGGAAAATATGGGAAAGGAAGTCAGGAGATTCAGAAGGCAGAAGAAATTGCAAATTAATGAAGTTCAGCTGATTTTAGGAACTGCCGTGGCACAAAAGAGATTTGCAAACTCTCTAGGGATAATAGTGTGAAATCGCATGTCATTTAGGGAACCCCTAAACAAAACAACAAAACCATTCTTACCACCTTTCTACATGAGCATTTCAGCCCAGCTGTGCTGCACCTGGTAGGTGAACAAGCAAAGCCGTCACAAGCAGGAAAATCATGAAAACTGGAGAAACCATTGAGGTCCAGGTCCTCACTTCCCAAAGCATTCGTGGAGTATTGGTGAATTTCAGTTCAAGTCAATTGAGTGATTTATTTTCTCCCCACTGTAAGATTTGTTGTTTAAACAGAGTTCTACCTGAGAGTGAATAGGTGACTTCACTAATTACACAATCCAATGTGTGGAACAACTGAGTTAAAAGACTACCAATAAATTACGAGGTTAGATATATGCAACTTACATTATTAGATGCATCTTAAATAAGAAATCATTTATATCACATCTTGTATTCTTCTGCTTACTTACTGGAACTTAGGTAAGCACTTCAAGACTTCTGAAAGAAACAACCAAGTGCCTTAAAAAATACGCATGTCAATTTCTCTCCTGGATTGAACCCCAGATGAACACAATAAACTAGCTGAAAACAGATCATCTCAATTTTACACTATTTTAATGTTGCAAGCAACTTTTACACACATACTAAACATTCACCTTTTCCCCCTTCATCTTTTTCCTGGATTGTAATTCTAAATGAGATACTTCAGAGAAGGTGTATTCTGCATAAAAAATTCAATTACACACATAGGGGTTTTTTTAAGATATGACTTGTATTATGGAAAAAATATTTAAAACATATTTTAGTCATTGCAGTTTTAATTATGACATTCCATAGCTTATGTTTAATTATAAAAACTTACAGTACTGTTCATCTTCTTTGTGCCTTTAATCCTCTGTAACATGGATGAATGACATACCATGTCCTTCCAGAGAATGTGTGGTGATGTCATATTTGTATTTTAGTGAGATGCACAGTAATTTTTTCTATAACCACAACAGTTAGGCACCGTAGCCTTCAGAAAGATTAAAAATTCTGTTTCTGTTAGTTAAGTAATGTTAAGTAATTAGTTAAGTAATGACTCCCAGGTTACTTCTGCAGCTGCCCAGCAGTGCAGTATTAGTATGAGAGCAGCATTTGGTCTCAAGGTGCACACATGCTAAGAGATTAGCTAATCACCACCCACCTCATGGTGCTGTGTTGGGGTTTTTAGCTGTAAATATGTGAGTACTACCAATATTTGTCAGCCACTTGCCCACACTTACTTGATTTTGGCACAATTATTTCTGTTCGTCTTTTTCTGCCCTGCTCAGTGAAAAGTTGGAAAGAGTGCAGCTGTATAAAGCAATGGCTAGCACATTTTTTATGAGTTGAATTTATGGAGTAACGTATCTACTTTTAGCATGACTATTGTTAAACCTGGAGATCAAGCAAAGTGACACTGAATATATTGCTTTATCAATTGGATTCGTTCAAGTGAAAAATGCTGATCATGCCATGTCTATCCCCTGGGTGCAGAAACACTACTTCACTACTGGAGCGGTCGATACATAAAAGTCAAATTCATTATAATTTGTAGCTTTTTTTTCTTGAAGAAGAACGTGGTTCTCAGTACATCAATATCAACTCTTAAATCCACATTGGATGGAGAGTGTACAGCACAGTAATTCAATCTCTTTACACTTAATATGGTCAGGAAGGGAGAATGAAAACAGCCTCTTGTAAAATGATGGAAAAACCAGGATGCAATCATTCTGATGGAGCTGTGCAAAGGAGTCATTTTACACCATTCGTTACCAGGGCAACAAAAATATAGTGAGCCCCATACATCTAACAGGTGACATTTTAGCTAAGAAATTGCTTCTTTGGTATTTTTCTGTCTATGAAAAACAATGTTACTAGCGTTTTCACTTGTCATGTACTATAGGGCAACATATTCCTGCTGACAGGCCCATAATGGAAAAATAGAGCAGTTAAATAGTATTACAGTCTAACTTTTAGGATACATGCTAATCTGCTCTTTAAAGAGACTTCAGACATTTTCAAACACCCTGGAGACTTGAGTGACTGGAAATTTCTGCATGAGTGTATATAGATGAGCAGACAGATGTGTTTAGTGGAAACAAAAAAACCCTCTTTTCCAATCTTTCTGATTTAGTTAAAACATGGAAAGGGATTTTTTTTTTTTTTTTTTTTGGTAGACAAATACGCTGCAGTGTTTGTAAATGACCACCCACAAACACACCAGTGCCAGATACATCAAATGGGTTAGTTTCCATACATCCTATCAATGATTGCACCAATTATTTCTGGACCATATGCATGAAGGTCGAATTTTTGATCCCTGTATGGCTGCTACCAAATTCATGAAGGGACAAGTCTTGATTTCTATTCTATAGTTTTGTATCCAGAGGGGATTAAAGATCTAGGATGGGCTTTTGTGGGTTTGTGAGTGAATGAATCCGTGTATCTCAGTTTGGGGTTTTTTGGTCTTTTATTTTTGTTTTTGTTTTTGCTTTTGCTTTTGTTTTGTTTTTTAATTGCAGCTGTCCCAGGAGTAGCATAGCACTCTGGAACTGGGTAGTTCCAAGAGCTGATGTTGACTGAAACCCCCTGAGAACTGACTGTCCCTATGTCTGGTCAGTGACATTCCTGAAGTAAGGAGTCAGTACAGGGCTGGAGTAGTGACATCCACTGACAGGACACAGAGGTCACAGAGGATCAAGATTAAGAAAAAATTAATGACAAATTTGGAGAAAATCAATGTAATTTTATTCAAAGAAACCTTTGTTTGAGTTCATGAAGACAGTGCCTGTTAATGGCTGAGAAGAGAGAATCAGTTACACAGAGGAAGCCAGAGATGACTGGCAATCTTTGGTTAAATTGGTAGATATGAGAAGGGAAGTATTCTTGATATAAATGCTGCCAAGCCCTGGGCACAGTAGAAAATTAGTGACATCAGTTTAAATTTGATATAGGACCTAGGCTGCAACATGGGTGATTGCAAAAAGAATAGCACAATAAAGAATATGTGAGTACAAGAACCATTCCATTCATTAGGAAAATAGAAGGAGAAATATGCAAGATCAAGAGATGAAGCAGGCCTGATACTAAATGTATGCAGAGGAGATGGAAGGATGAAGAGTGACACACCAGGTAGCAGGTGAGTCACGCTTTCATGGAAGAGAAAATGAATGTAGCTGACCTCCACAAACCTTGAAACCACAAAGTATGATGAGATTAGGGTAATTGGAGGTTCAATAATAGACAGCATTGGAAGCTGCTTCTATTTCCTGCATAGAATCAGAGCTCAAATGTTTAACAGGATGTGATTAGCCTCTGCTAGCTACAGAGATAGGCTGACATACATAGTGACTAAGATGTCTAAGACTGTCCTTGAAAGGTGATGTTATGGCCAGGACTTTTAGGTCAAACATATATTTTCTGTGTTTTTGTATTTCATGTACAGGGACTACCTATTATATGAATTGACAGCTTACTGGTTATTAATTTCTAACTCCTGAATTTAGGTGAAGACAATTTGTCCCTGGATTCAGTCCTTAGGCCACACTACTCCCTGTGGTGTGGTGATGTATGTTTAGCAAGGCTACAAAACAATACTTTCCTGTAAATGGGAAATGCATTGTTCCTGAAGGCTGTTCAGCTTCCAAAATCATGCCTATCCATCCTTCCTGAGTGAATAATGGGACTCCCAGCACATCACAGGTGGGCAGGGGGTTATGTATGAGATAGACACAGATTTCTGGGATTCTCACACACCAAAGAACAGCACAGCACATGTTAGTAGCATTGCAGGTCATGGAAAGTGTTTACTGCCAGAGGTTCCTCCTTTGCTTTCTCCCCTGGATCTGAAATCTGTCTGCAGAATTAGTGGCTTTGCTCAATGCTCACCATGCATGTCTGTGCCAGTCTGGACTGTGCATGGGCTGAGCTTGGGCTGTGCCTTGTGGAACAATGATGAAAAACTTGATTTTGAAAAATGTGGGTTTGGGACACTTAATAACTGCCAGTATGACAAGGCTAACCTGTGCCTTATGAACCTTACCCTCCTGGCAGTTTTATTTCACCCCTTTCCCTTTCTTCTATCTCTTGTACTTTTTTCTGTACAAAGCATTTAACGCTCCAGTATGGGTCTCTTACATTTTTCAATGTGAATGCACTCCCTGCCTCAGGCCAAAATAATACTTGGCTGAGAGAAGGCTGCACAGTAATTAAAGACTGGTTTGCTGTCATACTGTCTGTTCTTGTCCAAGTGCTCTGAGACAGAGCAGTCACCTTTGAATGCATGTGTATGCTTAAAGGCACATCCTTTTAGCCATGCCTGCACCTCCAAGCAAGAGGTTGTATGTTGTTTGTTGAACTACAGATAATTTGCAAATTTGACTTGTTTCACATGCATTTAGCCTACACCAGAGCATCTGCCAATGCAGTGTTGGAAGCTGTGGTAGTGAGAGAAGCAAAATACTCAAGTAAGCATATTATAAATATGCAGGCAGAGACTTTCATGTTCTCTCAGACAATCGAGTGGAAGATGTCCCCACCCTGCAGGGGGGTTAGAGTAAGTGACTTTTAAGAGCCATTTCCCACCCAAACCATTCTATGATTCTATGATGCAGATTAAGCTTTTGGGGACCCAAACTGTGCATACTGTGTAATTATGAGCTAAAACAGCCTTTTAAAACAATCCATGAAGATGCAGAATTAAGACCTTTATAAAAGGAATTTATCAGATAACTGACCTTGAAGCGATTTAAAATCTCCCTATAACAGTAGATAGAAGAAGATACTGACAGAAGAGTGCTGCATGTTTCATGTTTGAAGTCTATAGGGTTCTTTTTGAAAAACAGAGTAGGATTTAATATAGAAAAGTGCACTGGTTTGAAGGAGACATGTCTGCCAATAAAGGCAGAAGCTTCTCTTTGAAATGGGAATGTAAATCCCCTCCCTCCAAATTATTATAATTTTGAAATTAAGGGGCTCCCTGGCAAAGATATGGGAATTAGGAATAACAGTTCTTTACTAAGAAAATCAAAATAGAAATACAGTATTACAAAGAACAAACCCAAAACAGTGACAGAGTCAGAATACAACCTGACACCCTGTCAGTCAGGGTGTTGGTAACAGTCTGATTAAATGGTGGGTTTAGTCCTCCTGCAGTGACAGATGTGGTTCAGTTGAAGCAGTGCTCCTGTAGAAGGTACAGGTTTCCTCTGAAGGTCCAGGGATGATGTGGAAAGGTCCAGCTTCTCCTCTAGAATCCAGTGGAAAGAAGGTATTTTGTAGTTCAAAATCTCAGTTTTTATCTAGGTAGGAAGGCTTGGCTCCTCTCCCTGGCTGGAGCATCTCCCAGTGGGATGATGTAATTTTATCAGTCATATGTAGGACTTAATGGGCCAGCAGCAGATGATATCTTCCTGGAGGGAGGATGGGTTGTGGAAAAGATGAAGATGATTGCTCCATCTGGTTTTAAAGATGGCCCATTAGCAGATAATATGTGCCACGGAGATAAGGAAATCACCGCCCCACCCGGCTTCAACAGATGTGATAGAATACACATTTCTGGTCACATCCTGCATTGCAAGCAATACAAAGAGGTTGAAAACCTGTTGAATATTTCAATGCTAAGAGTGTTTGCAAGTTTTGAATTTAATAAGATTTAAAAAAGTAGTTAATATTTTTGAAGCTTCACACCAAGAATATAGTATTTCTTTTGTTTTCTGCACTCTAGATGACTCATAATTTTATTATCAATTACAGGAGGGCAACAAAGGCAGAGTATCTCAAAGAACCATCAATTGCCATCTTTGTCTGCAAGGTCCTTTAAACTGTAAAGAAAATTACTAAACAGATTATAAATGAAAATAAAACCATACTCCCATTCTCCAAAAATAGGATACTATTTAAAAGAAATATTTACATATTTTCAGTTCAAAATTTCACACTGCTTGCCATTACCATTATTCAAAACAGCAAATTTTTCTTTTGTGTTTCTCTGAAAATTATTTCTGCTGTAGTAATAATTTATACATCAATTGCTTGAAAATAACTTTCTAAGAAGTATGTAATCTTTAAACATTTACAGATTTGAGAACATCATTCAAAATAAATTCACACATTCACATAAATGTTACAAGTTTCTACTTATTCAAAATTCCTTCTCTCAAATTACATACTCAAATTAGATATGAAATTCTCACAAGAATACAATTTGTATCTATTTTATAGTAGAAGCATTTCTTGCTGATGTGTCACCTCCAAAGATAATTCCTATCTAAGTAGTAAGAAAAAGAGCAAAGAAAGGAAAGGTGGAGTAATTTTAGAGTAGACAGTGTATTTTAGGAAGTTCAATCTCAGAACAGCATCTGCTGTTCCAGGTCATTTGAAACAATATGTTGCGAATACATAAAAATAACATCACAAAAATGAGAGTCCGCATAAACTCACTCTCACAGTGTCAACTGTTATGTTTACAGTATGAAGGTAAAATTACTAAGGAGTTTTTCTAACATCCGCCTTTTATTTATTTTTGCGTTACAGATCTATTCCCTAAGAGCAAGAAAGTTGGCAGAGATCCCTCATCAGTTACTGTCATGGGCAGACTCAGCTTAGGGAAAAAAAATTGAATTCATTGCAATCAAATGAGAGAAAGATAATAAGAAATAAAACCAAAGCTTAAAACCACCTTCCCACCACTCCTCCCTTCTTATCAGCCTCGATTTTTTTCTCAGTTCTCCAAATCTTCCCCAGGCAGTGCAAGGACACAGGGACAGGGGTTATGGTTATGGTCAGTTCATCACATGTTGCCTTTGCTGCTGCTTCTTTCTTAAGAGGACAATTCACACTATTCCTCTGTTCCCATGTAGGGTTCCTCCCACAGGTGGCAGTCATTAATGATTCCTCGAATGTGAGTCCTTCCTATAGGCTGCAATTTTTCATTAACTACTCCAGCGTGAGTACCTTCCATGGGGCGAGGCAACTTTGGAACAAAACATTCCAGTGAGGATCACCTGTGGGGTTCCAAATCCTGCCTGCAAATCAGCTGAATTATGGACTCCCTCTCCATGGGGTCACAATCTCCTTCAAACATCCATCTGCTCCAGTCTGGAGTCCTCCATGGGCTCCAGATGGACCCACTAGGGACCTCCATGGAGTGCAGGGGACATGCTGCCTCATCGTGGTCTTCGCCGTGGGTTGCAGGGTCTCTGATCTGGTGCCAGGAACACCCCCGCCTCCTCCTTTTTCACTGACCTCGGTGTCTGCAGAGCCATTTCTGTCACATACTCTCACCATCTTCTCTGTCTGCTACTTGCTTTTGTGCAGTAAGTTTTTCCTTTCTTGAACACGTTAGCCCAGAGCCATTACTACCATTGCTGATAGGCTCAGATTTGGCTATCCACAAGTCCATTTGGAGCTGACTGGCACTGGCTCGGTCAGATATGGGGGAGGCTTCCGGCAGCTTCTCAAAGAAGCTCCCCCTGCAGCCCGGCCACTACCAAAATCCTGCCATGCAATGCCAAAAAATCAGTTGTGCTCGTTGCTCATTTCACCATTGTCAAAGTCAACCTAGAAGGTGAATCCTAATACTCTGAGAATACAGCAGCAGGAGAACTCTTCCTTTTAGTGTCTTTTTTTTTTTGTCCACTTGGGTAAATGAATGTTTATTCATTTGTACCAAAGTAAGTTAAGTGTTATAAGTTTAGAACATTGTTTTCAATTCACCATATAAAATTTAGGGTACTCCTTGATATCTTCTCTTTCCCTTATTAGCATTTTCAGAACATAGGTGATAGAGATACACCTGTAACTCCTGTTTCTCTACAGAGAAACAACCAAAAGCAGCACCTGATTTTTATTTTCCTGTCCTCACCAACCAGGATTCATTGTTTCTTGGCATCTCTCTGTCCTCACTGCACACTGATTTGGTGCCAAGGTAGTCTCTTTTCTATTCAACTGTCATTCTTCTAACCACTGCCAAGACTTTCTCCCCAAGTGCTTTTGAAATGAAGACAGAGTGCATGCAAACCTTGCTAAATCCTCACCATGTTCAACACCATCTAGCATGGACAGTAAAGAAGACTGGCACCTGAGCATGGGCTCACTTAGGGACTGTCAATCGTATTATAGAGGTCAATAGGCTGAAGATCACAAGTTGTGCTTGTACCACATATCACACACTCTTTGGGTGGGCAGACTTTTTCTCAACTGAAAACCTGGTGTCTTATCATGTGTATATTTCTGTCACCTTGACTTCTACTGCTAATTAAGAAGCTATAGCCCTGAAAGGTGAGAAGGTGCAAGTTGACCAATTTACTATTAAGACATTTCTCTAAAGAGGGTAAGTCTAGACAGAGGCAATCTATGTGCAAAGTTACATGTCAGAAGAATGGACAACTAAAACTTCTTGATGTTGGTTACACCAGTACAGTGCAGACTGCTCAGAGATACCAGTTGCATAAAGCTTGATATGGTCATCATCTGAGTTAAAAATCAATATAGACAGGAGAGACAGGAATAAAGACAGGGAAATGTCCATGACATTGGATTTTTGATTTATTTTTTTTTTAGTTTGACCAAGAGTACAAGCCAGTGAAAAAATGTATTTGGTTTGTGGAACCATAAAGGCTTAAAATTAGGGATAATCTTCTTTTGATATATTCAACAACATGTTTTAGTGGAAACTGTTAAGTGACAGTGGAAAGGAAAAAGGACATCAGGAGAACATTGTAAAATAGTTGGAGAAACTTAAGTGGGAGAAAAATCAAGTGAATAATTATTTTTTCCTGGTATCTTTAGCACTGGATGGATGGAGATGAAGGTACCAGTTAAGGACAAAGTTATCAGACTAAAGTGTCTGAAGTGAAAAACTTAAATCAATATTTAGACAACTCAGTGAGTGACATGGACTTTGGAGACACTGCCACTTCAGCTCACACTGACATAGTATTCATCACCTGAGAGTCATTAGATGCTCAGGCATGTGGGTTATAACTACAAATGTAAATAAATTAGATGCCTGCGGTTTGCTAAAGTGTTAATAGAATTTCATCATCATGTTAAAACCAAATGTTTTATAGATACAATGCAAGCATACAAAAAGTATGACAACCCAAATTCTTATCAACAATTTAAGATTGATACAATAAAGCACCTTTCTTAGAAGTCACATTCTTATCACAGGATGTGCAGAAGCAAAAGTTCCAATAAAAAAGTTGTTACTCTTTCTAAAAAATTTGACCTTCTTTGTAATTTTTTTCCAATTTGATTTTTCAGATGTATACTGGTTTTTAAAGAGAAAGGTATTTTCTTAGGGGCACTTTTAATTACATTTGAACTGATCAGAGATATTCAAATACATTTGGCTAAGGAAATTTCCTGCTAAGGAAAGTGAAAGCAGTAAATAAATTAGCATACCTTAGGGAATTGCTCTTCTTTGAGCAGTGGGACATTGTTAGTGAGAAACATTGACTTTGTTTGACTTTTGCATGGCACAAAATGAGATTGGCCCCAGAAAGCTGTTTTGGAAGAGTTCACAGCCACTGACCACTGTGAATGCAAAATTTCCCACTTCTACCTTAGAAACAAATTAAATCTATTTCAGTGATTGATTGGCTTGTCCGGGCAAATAATCACTATTAGTCCTAGACAAGTTCACTGGCTTTCTGTTTCCAAAGGGTGTGAGAGGTAACTTCACTGGTTCTGTAATGATTAAACAAGTATGTTTTATTGTTTTTATCATATAACTTATACTCAACTTTGTTTTAATCAGTTACCTTGACTAAGGTGTGGTAATACTCTCTACTGACTTCAGTGCAGCGATACAACCCCACACAAACTCTGAATTCAACCCCTTTTCCTCAGACATCAGTTGATTTTTTGGGTTCATAGGTTTGTGTTGCCAGAAAGGTACACTGATGAAGAGGCAATCATCACATGGCAGTCTCCCAAAAGTTTGTTGAACAGTGTTTATATTCTGAAGATGTTTATGTCAGGTTATCTGTTATTACATCTTTGTCTTTGAGAAGCTTTTGTAAAAGGTACCATTGATCTGAATCACTAAGAACACAAGGGGTTTTCATTTCTCTGGAGGGTATTTTACAAAGAAATGCCAAAGCTCATGGTTTGGGTATAGAAAATACAAAAAAAATTAGCTAATCTTGAAAAGAGGAAGGCAGTGTAACAGGAATACACAAGTGGGAAAGCACATTGATCCTGCCTGCTAGACTAATGTCCTGTCTTGCCTAGATGTGCATTGTCAGCCCTGTCAGTTTAGGTAATTGTTTGCTTCTTTATTTCTAAGCAGCTGTCCATGTGTTTTAGTTGTGATAACTAACAGAAATGCTTCTGTTGGGAGGGTGTTAGCTGGGCAGGACAGTCTAGTGAATGTGTGTGGTAGCAGTAGAGATGATCAGGAACATTTTTCTACAGTTTTTTGGTCCCATGCTTTAGTAATGTTAGATTTTAGTTTTAAATAGTTTGTATTGTTGTATTAGCAAGACCAAAATTGTGCAAAAATATTTTCACTATTGTATGCTTCAGAATTGCCAGAACACCTGTTTAGTGAAGCAATTTCTCCCTTAAGAGACTGAGCTCTATTTCTCAATAGATCTCCCAACCCTGGAGACCCAGACAGTAGGAGATCAGATGGTCCTATGTTTGTTTAGTATCTTTTTCACAAAGTGTGAACAAGGGCCCGGTTCTACTTATGTCTGCATCTTAAAAGCTTCCTGGTAGCCGTGGCTTAACCAAAACATTCAATTCCTTGTGCCCAAGTGCCTTCCTGGAGTGCTGAAAGCCTTTGCTGTTGTGGGCTCCCTGCACTGAGCTGCCTGGCAGTAGCTCCTCAGCAGGTCACAAAGCAGCATTCTTTCCATATCCAGGTCTTGGATTCCTTCCCACAACCTTCAAAGGAGGTAGCAATGACTGTGACAGCAATGCTTGGCTGGCAGCAGTCAGGATGGGACCACCTTGCTGGTTTGTAACCCCCCGTAAAAAACAATAAAGCATATTAATTCTCAGCCAACATACCTTTGAGGATATATTCACCCAATTCTCTGTTGCATCCAGCTCTTTCAAGCCAAAATATAAAAATATTCTACAAGCCGTAGCTCACCCCTATAATAGGGGCCCAAACCAGCATGATGAATTGAGCATTCAGAAAATATTGAGGAAAAATTACCAATAAAGCAAACAAAACAAATAAATAATAAATAAAAACTACAAACAAACAAACAAAAAAAAAGCCAACCACAAAATAAACAAAAAGTCCCCACCACAACTAACCAATCAAACAAAAATTCTGAAAGTGAATTGAAAGGGCTGACATAACATGGATTGCAGACTAGAGGAAAAAAAATGACAACATAATTTATTACACAGAGAAAGGGCCAGGGAGGGCACAAGCATTGGCACTAGGTGTACTTTGTGTTCAAAAATAGTTGGGCAGTGTTAACAGACAGGTTCTGATGTTGGTCCCATTATCTTTTAGCTGTTGAAATCATATGCATGATGTGCTTCTGTGTACTGTCATAAGTCAGCTAAAACATGTGTAAACATATGCTACGTCAGTCATTAAGGAGAAGGGTATAATTACACTTTTTAAAGTGGCAAAGCATTTTGAAAGTAGCATATAATTTTCCAGAGTGGGAACCTTTATGAAATATATCTTTCCCTGAGTGTTTATACAGCCTGACATCTCTGAGTTTTTTCAGATCAAGAGCCCCACTGTGAACAAGCAGGCTTCAGACAAAGAAGGCAATTTGTTCTTTAGGTGCCATTTCAGTGAAAAGGGAGAGGCAGCAAGAGAGAGGGGAAGAAAGAGTGAGAAGAGAGAGAAGGGCACATCATGTTACTGCACACAGTTCAGAAATAGACGAGATCTGGCAAAATTACCCTGGAAGGACTGTTAGATGTGCCTAGTGTCAGAGTGCTGCTTTCACTTCTCCTAGATTAAAATCTTATTTTTTTATCTTTGATAGAGTCAAAGAAGGGTATAAAGTTTTACTTTTAATCAAATTAAACAGGTTCACTGCTCATTTGGAAGCAATTGGATCACGCAGTCGTAGTGGGAAAGAGATAGGGAAGGAAGATGCCAAGATCCTACCAAATGCTCATTTCCTTCTTTTAGTACAACCCCTAAATGTGAGAGATATGCAGAACTGTCCTAAATATGTTTCAAAATCTAAATACCTTGCCTCCATTAATTTTTTAATTTCTATTAGGTATTTTTTAAAAAAATTTAGCTTAAATGCTTTTAAATTTCTGGAAAAAACCGAAGACCATAGATTATTTTGCCTACAAAGTCCAGATGAACCATCAGGCTGTTTTGTCTCTAGCAAGTTACCACTCATGAGCTGAGCCATGATAATAATTTCTTCACTTATGTAGTACCTTCAATGACTGCAACAAATTGAGACCTCAACCCACAGCAATAAAGAAAAAAAAACGTTTCCTAGAACTTGCAAGAGACCAAACCCATATACCAAGTGCTTCATGCAGCTGGCATATCTTTGAAAAAGGGATGAGGAGATTATAAAATTACTATCAGTGGCACAAACAACATTAGGATGAATCCCAATGCTCCTTTTTTTTCTGAAAAATTATTTGCCCCAGCGGGTTAGTATATAGAAGGAAGAAACTAACTGTTCAATATATGTTTTGTGAAAATATGGTGACCCACATCTCTTTCTCACCATCCATATTTGTTGCAAAAGTTCTACTTCAAGTTAATTTATGTCTGCCTGCACAAGCAATGAAATCTATATAGAAGGCTTGTAAAAGTAAATATAGAATAAACATACAGAAAGTCACCTTGAGTTGCAGAAAAAAACCCCAAAAAACAAACAACAAAACTAAAAAAAACTTTGGAAGTTAAGAGGTATCTGAAAGTATTAGATATTTATGCTTCATTGTGAAGTGTGAAGAGAGTTTCCTGAATCTGGGTCCACAAAGCTTTCTTATCTCTGGTTTTCACCAAGCTGAACACAAAGACAGATATCGGTGCAATTCTGTAAATCTCTCTAGAGAGACCATCCAGTTTGCAGTGTCTAGTTCTGTTCCTGACAATTTCAGTTGTGTTGGAGATTGAGACTGGGAAATTTGACAATCTGTGACATAAGGACCTCATTTTACAATCTCATTTTCATTTCTTTCCTCAAATCCTTGCAAATAGTCTGACTTTCTGAGAACGTTTTTCCATAGTGCTAGAAGAGTTTGCCCAAATTTCCAAGACTGTAGTTCAAGCCAGTGTATAGAAAGTTTAGTAAAAAGTATTTTTTTTAATGTCATGTAACGGTAATTTCAAGGCAAGTTTATATCCACCATACTCATGTTATGACTATATCAAGAGTTGTTTAACTTGAATTTATTTCTCCATCACATGCTTTTGAATTTATATCATATTCTCCTTATAATAATTTTTGGTTTTAGTTTTGCCTTATGCCAAAGACTCACTTAGTATGGCTGAACGCATGGGATACATGTGAAATGTGAAATGTGTTGAAATTTTGTATTGCATTGCATAGGCCAATGATTTGGATCACAGGTAATAAGAAGACTGCATAGAAAGAATAATGCAAATTTCGGTTTTGTCAGGGGAGAAACAAGTACTTTTATATATAAAACCCACAGCTCTCTAATCCACACCATCTCTTATTATTCAGTATGCAGGCCTGAGTCAAATAAAAAATGCTGTACATGTGCTTAAATTCAATCCTGATGATTTGTCCCACTGAATTTAGCTACGTTATTCCCACAATCTCTGATAGATTAGGAATTTCTGTCACAGCAGCATTCAAAGGTCCCAATCAAAACAAGACTGAGTAGGAAAGTAGTCACTTGCACATTTCTTCCGATCATCTACTTGAAAAAATTAGTTTTAAAAAAACCTGTAGACAACAAGAGAAGTCCTAGAGACCCTCGTGCTGAGAGTGAGATTGAAAAACAGAGGGATATAGTCTGACAGATAATTTCCTAAGATTGGGTTGGACAACAGCAGTGTAATGTGCATTGGATAGAATGCTGCAAGACATTTTTCTTAAAATGGGTTTTGACTCTGTCATTACCTGTTGATTTTTATCAGTAATATTGATCCTGCCATAGACAAAGCCAAAAATGTTGTAGCAACTGAGAACAAATTAATAGAAGCTTATATGCCTGAATAGAGATCTTTTTCCTCCATTTATCACCATCAACACAAATTTAGCACATTATTTCCACTGTCATGAAATACACAAGATTCTGTGTGCAATACAGTTTCTAAGCTTGTTAGTCTTTAGTCTTTTAGCATAACTAAATCTAGTTTTATTACTAGAAGAAAAAATAATTTAAGTTGTTATTAGTAACAGAAAGTAATTTTAAATTTAGGATCTGGGGAGCTGGACTCTGTGACCTTTATAGTTGCTTTGCAACTTGAGATATTCAATGATTCTATGATCTTAATTTTCTAGTTATCTTCCTTTCAGTGAAGAACAAATGATTGGCTTACAAAATCTCAAATATTTTCATTGTTTTGATATTTTAATTTGTAATAAATAATGATGGGCACAATGTTGAGCTCACAGACAATGATGTCTAAACTGACTGTTAGCACTCAGTGTCATTCTGGGTAATTCTCTGAAAATGTCAATTCAGTGCTCTGCAGCAATAAAATAAGCAAATAAAACTTTGGGAATATTAGGACATGAACATGAAAATGGAAAACATGTTTATAAGTCTTTGGTAAGGTCATATTTTTGTTGTAGAGTGGTTCTGGTCCTATACTCCTCCTTTAAAGTAGACAGCAGAAACAAAATGACAGAAAGTGCACCAAAGGTGATGAGTAATAGCTATCTTCATGAGATAAAATAGGTAAAGTGGGCCATTTTTGAAAGAATTCAGTAGGATGAACATTATCATAAAGTTTGCTAAAATTAATATATGGAGAATACAACAAAAGAATGATTATGCATTACATTAGGATTACAGCAGCTCTACTAAAGCTGAAATATTCTCCTGTTCTTTCATTCCTAAAGTTTTAATAGTTCTCTCTTTCCCAGCTTTCCATTGCTATTTGTCATCTGTCTATCAGATCTCTCCCATGGTTGCAGTTACCATATGAGAATGCTTGTTTGAAAAGATTTTTTTCATGACAAGTCAAATGCAAGTCAATGTGATTTTTGGTCATTCTTTCATCTTTAAAAGGCAGATGTACTAATAATAAGTAATGTAGTAATAAGATTAAGTAGTGCCATCTAAACTTTTAAGCTAAACTGTTATTGCTTCTTTAAATCCAGGTTACTTGCCATGCAACTACACTTTTAGACTTTTTTAGACTTTTCCTTGATCATTGTTTATTTGCCATTGGAAAAATCTGTCTACACACATCCTGCCAGTAGGAGCCAAAGTTTGAAGCTAATATCTGGATCTTCTGTGTGCAAAGGTCACTTTTTGTGATCTTTTATTATTCTACTTGCAACATGCAATATGTAACATGAATAGTGTAACAATATCCACTTTCATTATTTAATTGTGCTGTGGATGATGGGATCTGTCTGGAATTGAAAAGACCATTGCATGAAATTCAAACCTTATGCAACTGTTTTAATTGATTTAATTTTAATTCATAAAAGAAATTTACTTGCTCAGATGATAGAGTTATGATCTTTTTATCCAGGATTTTAGAAATTCTCTTAGACCATAAAATATGTATTTCCCATGTATTCTGGCTCATTTTAAAAAAGTCAGCCTATCCTTAACAAGGCAAACCAGCAATGGCAGCTGACTCACACTGATGAAGAAATAGCATTCATTTGAAAGATGACTAAGAAGAGAAGAGATTCTAAAGAACAATGATGTAGCCAAGCTGCAACTAAAAAATAAGAGCTAATTGTTCAATTTTTCCTTACCTGAGTTCCTCAGTTGTAATTCCTCATCTTTGGAGCATCACTTCAGCACTGCAGTATCATAAGACAGTGTACATTAAAAGATATGATAAACACCTAGCATGTTCTTTTATTTTTCATGTCCTTCTCAGAATGAAGATTGTATGTGCATTATCTTGTAATTTCTTCTATATTTGGGTTTAGTATCTTGTGCTACTAAATTTTAAACATTAAGAGGTAGAAGACCTACTCTTATCTCCTCTCCAACCAACATTTTTGACTCCTCCTCACACTGCCCCTGCCCAACACAGACTGGGCTGTACAAGACCTGGAGATTTATACCTTTATAGCAGAAAAACTAAAGGTCAAGGATCAGGGGTTTACATTACAGGTAATCCTTTCTGGATGTTCAAAGATCACTATTCTATATGTTACAGTTTGTTACTGAGGCATTGCTGCAGTGGCTTACCAAGCTGCTGGTGTTTTCCTGGGAAGGAAGGGAAGAGAGAGCAGAGCAGCCCTCAAGGGCACAGTGAGAGTTTCTATTCCTCCAGTAATGGACTGGCCACATGCTGCTCTCCACAAGAGGCACCTGCTCTTCAGACCCAGAGACAAGATGTGAGGTTACCTACAGACTGTCTGTGAGAAGTTAGAAGGAAATATCTTTGCATATATTTTCTGATTTTTGGATCTTCCTCTTGCTACTTGAGCAGACTCAAAAGCAGAGCAAACCATTTATCTGCCTCTGTTGCACGTTACTCTAAGACTTGCCACTTGTCTTTGTTGGAAGTTTGTTTGGTTTGGTATTGATGCAAGTCCTGTGAATTCATAACACAAATAATATCACTGTAGCCCAAACACAAGAGCCAAGAAAAGTGTTCTGCTAAAGCATTAATTTTAAGCCAGCTTGCCTTACAGAGGAAATGTCATCCAGGATTCACAAGTATTGCCTGAATTATCATGGTTTCTTCATTTCTTTGCTTTCTATTCTTCAAAATACAACCCATATAATTGAAAATAGAACACAAAAAAAGGAATGCCAAGACCTCAAAGCTGTTATTAGCAGTGCTGAAAGAGGCAGATGTTATTTCCTTTCAAGCCAGGAAGTACAAACTGTGAAAAGAGCCCCCCAACTGGGGAGGGCGTTGTCTCTTGGGCGTGGGAGATCCCAGAACATGTGAATAAGCCGTAAGTAGTTCCTTTGTCTCCAGCAGATGGTGGGAGGAGGTGAGCACGCTGTTTTCTGTCACTTGGTGCCCAAATGTCATGTGAACTCTAAGAGGCAGTTGATGGTAATTCCCCAAGTTCCTATAATCAGATTTTAGAGTGCTGGCTAGCGAACCAAAAGTGATCTGTGACTTAGTGCTTTGTCCTACATTTAGTGCTGGAAACACAGACACAAGACTGTGGAAAAACCTTTCTGGAATATACTATTATGGATCTTGATACTATGGGCAATTATACAAGTTAATGCCTCTCAGAAATTACAAAATATCACTTTTAAAGCTTCTAAGGGTCCTCTCTCTTACTCTCTGTCTGGAAAACCACAAACTACCTTCAGCTTGTAAATACATTATAAAATAGCCACAAATTAAAAATAGTGATCAATAAACCAGAAAATATCTAGCTAAAATATCTCTGGCTACATTTTTCTGCTAGAAAGCATATTTTTTTATCTTTTCCTGAATGGTGTTTTTCGCTCTGCTGGCCGTTGCCATAGACTTCTTCCCTAGCTGTTGCAGTTTGATTTGATTTTAAGGGCATGGGTGCTCACATCAAGAAGTAAGATACAAACAAGTTCCCATTGCATACACATTACCTTGTATGAAGTCACTAACATCCTTCTTCCTGTAGTGGAATCGTCTCATCTTACATGTTTGCTTTCTGTCCCAAATGGTGATCCTGCTGTGTCTCACCCATGTGGTGAGTCACCGCTGTTCTCTCCTCTGATGGTGTGCTCCATTTTCATAATGGTCCTTGAGACCTCCCCACTACTGTTCAAAATGCCTGTTAACTCCAAATAGGGGAAGAAAGGTTTTTGATTGTGCAAGATTCTAGTTCAAAATATTGTCTATAATTCAAATCTTATTTGGAGGAATGCATGCTATTATTTAATTGGTAGCTCTGCTGTTTGATTCTGTATGTATATAGAGACATTTTTAAAATCCGTGCTTCTTACTATACATGAAGGTCATTAACATCCGTTTCATTTAACCCCAAGGAGCCATTTAAACCTCTTGGGTGAATTTACATTTATGCATGTTTTCTGTGAAATGTATGCTATTTATCCAGAGCATCGTGAGAGCTCTGGAGGAACCAAAAAACTGCAAATGTGTCTGTAAGGTAAGTTGACACAGAAACAGAGGGGAGAGGCAGGATAGAAAAGACGTCTTAAAGTTGCAACATTCTGTTTTGTCTGTGTCCTCTCTGTCTTGGAAATCATCCACTAAGTGCACCTTGGTTGTTTTCAATAGATTCTCAATTCCTACATAGCTCTTGCTGTGGATATTCACTCTAGAATATTTCAACCCTTCTCCATGCCAAATCACTGATTTGCCAGACTTGCCATTTATGCTGTTCCATCCCCCATGATCAGCTCAGCAGTCCAAAAGAAAACCTAGGAATCATCATTGCTTTCAGTTTGTTGCTCCACATAAACCCCTCCAATCTGAGTAGAAGCCATAATAGGATATTGAAGGAAAAACTACAAGAATACCTATGAATCAGCCAAAGATGTGCTAGAATGATGCAAATAGCATAGTTGGATGGGTGTAATATTTTCCAAAAAGAAAGCACTTTGGTAAAAATATAGCAAGGATGAAGAATACTTAATTTGTGCTGACTAAGCATTAAAATACATTTGCTGCACTGAAAAGTTTGGGAAAATTCCATTTTACCTTCAACCCAAAATAACTTTAAGATGTCTTTGGGATTATCAAATCCAGAATATTCCTTAATTCCTTGTCTATACATTGAGCAGACTCCTACTGGGAGATATATCTTCTTCCCTGAATGAGAATCTTCCCAGACAGCTCCTGCTGGCTGCTGGCCCTGGCTGCACCTGCAGGTCACCCCTGTGCTGCCAGAGGAGACTTACACAGGGGAGCTGCCAGCTGAGGCTGGGCACAAATGGGATGCTGTGGAACTTGGAACCTTCTGCAGGAAGTCTTAGGTTCAGTGGTTCCCTTCGTATTGTTCTTAGCAATTTAAATTCTCTGCAGAGAAGATTTGCTCTTAATTGCTGACAAATGTGTCAGCGCCCGTGATCTTCCCTGAAAAGACCACATCTTCCTGTCCAAGGTATGGTGCCGTGAGAATGCAACTTTATAGAGGATTCTGACAGGTGTCTGTAAAGTCTGTAACACTGACACTATAATTTCAGCTGTTATTTATTAATTTTTAATAAAACATAATAAATATTACCTAAGTCACAGGGTATTTTCTTAAAGCAAAATACTGTTTTGAAAGCTGTCTCAAATGTCAAATAGAATGCATTTTACATTAGTTCTGTGTAAATTTTTATTGAATTCAAACTTTTAAATAAATCTTCCTATATCTAATGCCTCTTATCAAAGCACAAAAACCCATTATCTGATTATAAAGAAGAACCTCAGAACTTACCATCTTCAAATTTAATGGACTCCTGATGATTTCTTCCCTACCTAGACTGTTTTTAAAGCATTTTACTATATTTTATACATCATAAATGGATTCCATTCTTGGCTTAGCAATTCCTCTAATGGACAATGGTTACAAAAAAGCTCTAGCTCCAGGGACATTAAATTGGTTCTAAACTCTGAAAATTACAGCTTTTATAAAAAGAAGAAAATACTAAAAACATATCTAATGCAACACTGCATCTCATTTTCTGCTACCTTCACAATCTGTCTAAAAGCTCCTAAATTTCTTAATGACACAATATGTTAAAATTGCATTCTTTTATATTTAGATCTCTAAAACATTTTTTCTTCTTAACCCCAAGGAGTTCCCGCAGCAAATGGAAAATAGTTCTTGGAGTTCCAGCATTTGGGAATATGGAAAGCACTGCACTGTACAAGAAAAATGCTTATTTTATATCTGACCATGGTCAAAGATGAGTACTTCAGAGAAAAGCAGACAGTGTCTTGTAATGAACCTGATCCTGCATTTCACTTTGGGTAGAGCAATGGTACCTAACAACGGGTAACGTATGGCACGAAACCACATTGCAGAGGAAACTCCACTGCAAGGACTTTAAAGCCTTTAATCTGAACCATAATTGCTTCTCTTGGAACCCCTGCTTTAGGAATTTTCTGCAGCCAGCAAAACCACAGATTTTAGAGAGATGGTAGTACTATCTCTCTAAACTCTGCTGTCTTTCCCACCTCTCAACAACAGTGTCGAATTTACTCTTTGACCTTTACACAGCTTGACAGCAAATCAAGCTATAGAGAGAAATGAAAAAGACTGTAGAAAAAGGACACACCGAAAATGGGAATCCTTTTAAATTATGAAAAAACAGCTCTTCAGTTGTCTACTACCAGGGAGTTTTTCCACTTAACAGGATGTTTACTTTAAAGTATTGTCTATTTTGGGTGTATATATATATATATATATCTGATAAACATAGATATAAATATATAGACACATATCACTTCATATTCCACTCATAATTCCACTTAGATTATCACTTTTATTTTGGTTGTACAAAATAAAAATAGAGGTAGATGACCAACCTATTCCACACACTTCATCATGGCATTCATCATTAATATATCTTCCCTCATGAGAACTTCATGTTACAGTCTCAGAAGCACACAGGTTGGATATATCTAGGGGGTTTTTCAGTTCAGCCTTCTTCTCTGAACGATGTCAGCCCTGAATTTAGAAGAGAGGGCTTTGTCTAGTCACATACCTCAAAACTGTGAGGATAAGAAGGTCCTTGCACAACTTGCTTCAGTATCTAGTTAATTCCGTAAATCCACTTAGAACCAAAAGTTCTTAATCTTTCCCTAAGTCGAGGCTGGTCTATGTCTAAGCATGTCAGTTGACTTTCCTCTGGTTTTTCTGCTATGTTTTTGTAAAATCAGATTGCCAAACACTGTTCTTTAGGTTAGTTAGTGTGGAAACCTGAGCACACAGTGGGAGAATTGCTATCAAACCTTCTGCCAGAAACTTAAACAAGCTTTCCCATATTTGTACACTTCTATTTCTAAACCTTAATCTGAATAAAGATTTCTCTCCCAAACAGTTTATGAAAATACAAGTTTAAGATTTTTTTTTCTGATATACACATGTCTAGGACTCAGGCGTTCAGGTTTGGATTGGGTTCAACAACACCCATGTACAGCTTTCAGCTTTGCAGTTTGTGGTTATAAATTGCAGTTATCAGGCTGTTTCCTTAGCGCAGTGGAGAGTTTCAAAGAAATTATCACCCCCCAACTTTCCACAGCAGATAATCAGTGTGGCAAAATAAATAAGACACATGAGATAAAAAAGTATACATGGTAGGAAGAACAACATGCTGAGACACCTCCTAAAAAGATTTAGTCCAAACAGAACACTCCATTGCTACTTTTGTAAAAATACTGAAAGAAAAAAGAAGAAAGATTGTAAATACTGAGTATAGGTAAAAGAGTTAGACACATAGATTACTATTGGAGCGCTGAAAATTAGTCTGGAGTACATGGAGAAATGTGAAAGGGGAGAAGGAGAGGAAGACAAGAAAAGATAGAAAAAAGATTAAGGGAGAAGCAAAGGATAGAAGGAGGGGGAAAGAAAGTAGAAAGAGAAAGAAAGCAAGTGAAAAGAACTAAGAGAAGAAAGACTTTCTTTTATCTTAGAATTTTGATAAAGAAGAGGTATTCTCTGCCTCTTCCCTCTTTCTACTTTCATATGATCTATGCCAATTCTGATAGTCTGCAAACTTTCACTCATAAGTGTTTTTAGTTTTTAATTTCATGAGGTCATTTTCATTGACCTCTTTACTACTGACCTGTTATTTTAGTAGCTTTTGAAGGATCATTTATACTGACTTCTATTGCCTTACTTATTTCTCTTCTCTTTGCTCCCGTATCACCCGAGCAATTGAATTTCATTCCCAATTCTAGTTATTGGATACATAAAATAATTTCATTTGTATTGCTATTATTCCTAGTTTAATTGTCTTTTTTGCTGTATGTCTTTCCCAGCTCATAGTTTAATCCTTTTTAATATTCATTAAAGTAGTCTGCTTTCTTCTGATTATGGCAGAGACTACTCCTTATATCATAGATTCTTCTATCCTTCAAAGACTCCCTTGCTTCCGAAAAACTCAAATTTCTCTTATCTGAGCAACCTTTTTAAACATACACAAACACTCTCCATTTCACCCAAAGTGTCCATGCTAGATGTCAACACCACTACCACCAGCATTGTTTATCAAGCCAGGTGAAGTTTGAGCTGCTTTGCAGGAAAAGGTAAATTACCTGTTGTTTTGTCTGCTTTGTCAGTTTCCCTTAGAATTTTATGCTACCAGTGTTGATCCTCACTGCAATGTTCAAGAACCTAGAAAACACTCTCTTCCCGATATTCCCCAAGAGCAGCTTTACAATAATAGTGCTTTGCCTTGCTCAGAGAAAAAGCAGCTGACACGGGTTCTGCTGCAGGGTTTCCTTTCAGAAATCATAGAAATATCGAATAGCTTTGGTTGCAAGGAACATAAAGACCTTCTTTTTCCAGCTCCCATGATGGGCAGGGATCCCACTCACTAGATTAGGTTTCACAGAGCCCCATCCAACCTGGCCTTGAACACATCCAGGGATGGGACATGCACAACTTCCGTGGGCAACCTGTGCCAGTGCCTCACCATCCTCACAGTAAATAATTCCCTCCTAAAATCTAGTCTAACCTACTCTAAATCAAACTATATCAAGTAATTATTTGATTTGCATTTCCCCAGCTTCACAAATATAGATATGAAAGGTATTACTGGGAATAAATTTCTCATGAATTTATAGTTCCTAAGATTTTTGTTCAATGTCACTCACAGTCAGTGAACTTTTGCGTCAACGTTATGGCACAATCTAAGATGGTCTCTGTGCAGGTATATGAAGCTGAAATAATGGGATGTCTATTTCAGTTTTTGTTTTGATGAAGAAGAGTAGCTTATATTGGACATTTTTAAAATAAAATTTACACTAGAGAATTACAGAAATAAAATTGTGCAAAAAGTACTGATATTTTAATATTATGGAGAATGTAGCTAAATTATGGAAATAATCAAAATCTGGCTACAATTTGAAGAATATACAGCAATTTTGTCTTTGTAGATTGTTAGTTCCTGAGTCGTGTTTTCAGCTATTTCATCGTAACTATTGATTCCAATTTGAAAGTTTCTTTCATTTTCAGTTCCATTATAAGTCTTAGAAGTATTACCTATTTTGACTGTTGGATATTTCCTATACCAGCCATCAGAACCAAAAGAACTTTGCAAGATTTCACTTTGTAGGTTACATTTTACTCATACTGTATATGGATGTTAACAAGGAAAGCAATTTTCTTGAACCTTATCCATCTGTCTTGCTGTCTCTTCATAGTAAAACTGTAATGTTTTGGAAGACTCAATGTTTAGCAGATGAAGAGTGACTTATAAAGATTAGCTAAGAAATGAAAGAGTGCTAAGTCTTGCCAAGATTAAAGAATTTTAGGGAAAAAATCTGCATGCTTTTCAGAAAAAATGCACATTTCAGGACATACTTGAATTGATTCTCTGAACTTACATCAAATTTGTACTTCATTAATTTGTTTCTCTCTGTTTTTTTTTTAATTTTATCATGGCAAACTTTCTAGACTTTTCTAGCAGAAAAAACAGAATATAAAGGAAGCAGGATGAAGGGAAAATTATTGCAGGTTAGACAATGTAACACTTAGGTGACAGCACAACAGAGAGCTACAAGTTAGGTCCTCTACATTAAGATTCTTGTCTTTCAGATGATCTTGAGTCAGGTATTACATGATACATTTTCAAATATAGGCATTTATTTTACATATGGTGTTATCTTTTTTGTATACAGTAATTAAATGATCATATAAATCAGTATTCCCTTTTAAATTCCTCTGAAACCAAGCATAGGAAAATACATTACTCTTCAGGATATGTGTTGTTACTGACACAATTTCTCAGCCAAGATTTTGAAGAATTTTAGCTGAAAAATGGATATTAAAATGACACTTAACACAATCTATCTATTTGAAAAGTATGTTGTACATTTTTTAAAAAAACTATTAACAAAACACTTCAAAATTTTTAGATGGAGCTTGGCTTAAGCAGAGCATTGACTAATAGTCCAGTTTAAACAGTTAAAAATAAAGAGCAAAGTACAAATGGGTAAATTGAAGTGCTTTCATAAATCAGTGACCATTATAACAAAGGTTAAATATAGTATTCAACCAGAAAACTGAAGACTTAAAGCTCAAAAGGTCTTATTGCAAAAGAAATTTGAAAAAAATACATTCAATGTGTTTTACTAATATTTACTTGAACACATGAAACTGTGTATGATATTACTATGCATTTGTACTTATTCTAGTTTGTTTTGGAAAGCACACTGTGGATACTGTAAGGGAATTTTTTATTTTTTTAAATTTCTTTTTAGAAGGTAAGTTGATCCTCCAGAGCAATGAAGAAACTGATAATGATCATTTCCATTGTGTGAAAATGTATTGAGGTTCACTGTCTTTATCTTATGCCCACTTTTGAAGATTGGCCAATGCACTAGCATGTGAAGATGCAGATTTAAGCCCTTAGGAGGTTGGGAGCTAGGAAATCTCAGTGACTGTATTGGCTTCATGAGCAACCACAAGAATTGCAGACCGTTTTTTTTCTTTTTTTTTTTTTTTAAATACAGAACATCTCTACAATTAACCTTGCATCAAAGAAGTAAGGGATAATTCCAGATCAGTTTTGGTGGTTTAAGTGTTTTGTTTGTCCCTTTCCTATGCAGAAGGAGGTAACACTCTGGCAAATGCAGTGCATATCAGAACACACTGCAGTAAAAAGACAGAAAAGCCTACACTGAGCATAAAGTGATGAAAGTTTCTTTTAAAGCTGCCTTCTGGATATCATTCTGGCCAAGTCTAAAATGTGTCATGGAATAGGTGAAGCTAATTCCACAGATGGAGTGTGTTCAAGAAATGGACTAGAATGTTCCTGAAATTTCCATCCAGAAATGCAGCGCACAAAAAAAATATGGAGAAACCCTACAGAATCCATGTCAATACTTAAATATATGCATTAGCCTATGAGTAACTTGGTGTCATTATTTACGACGAGTGAAGTGGTTGAGAAAAATAATACTTCCAAAAATCATCTTCTTGTTTCTACTCTGCACTTCCACATTTTCTTTGCTCTCTATTCTCCTACGTATTTATTCTTGTGACATGGTTCTAAAATTGTATGGTTTGCCAGCTCTGGCTGCTGTGGAACAGAACTGATGGCTGCCTTGCTGACATTCATCCTATGGCAAGGAGTCATTTCTAAGCAGGAGAGCCAGCACCCCAATACACATTGGATATCAAACATCAGGGACAGGAATAACAGAGACACTATTATTACTTAATCCCTCTAAAGTAGCATCTGGTTTTGAGTCCTTAGTTACTCAGCACATTATGGGTGTGATTCTAAATAAACGTCAGTTTAGGCTACAAAAGCATCTGACAACTGCAGAGGAGCCTTCTTGCAGTCTCCTGTATATTCTTTTCCCCCAAATGAGGTGGTAAAACAAGGCTGAATGTTTATTTTGTGTTTCCTATTCACTAACAAAACAGAATATAAAAATATTCATTTACACCTAGAACAGTGTGGTAGTTCAGTACCTTCTCTCTTTTTGGGGAATAGAACATCATCAGGCAGTCAAAAGTTCCTGATAAGTGGTGAGTAAGGAGCTGAAGAGGGAAAAACATGAGCTAAAGAGGGAATGGTATTTATCAAAGCACACACAGTTAAAAAGACAAGGTGCAAGTCTTTAGAAGGAAAATGCAATCATTGATTTAGGATATTTTCCTTTTAAATAATTGAAATAGAAAAATGTGTCCATATCTGCCATAAAAACCCACTTGAAAATGAACAGTCAATACAGAAAGATTGGGTTTTTTAAAGTGTCTCACCTTGTCTTGTTTTCATTCCATTAGAGAAAAGGATGAAAGAAAACTGGCAGGGTGTTTTGGTTGAAAAGAAACAGCCAAGTGAATGTTATAGTTACCATTATTTCAATCAGTTTTCAGGCAAATAAACATAGTAAGCAGTGCATCAACAAACTAGTGGAACCAAAATATGTCCCAGAAAATCCTAAGTGTTTTTACTTAATGAAGAATTCTCAGGTAAATTATATTTCTATCTTCTTCAGCAATCTAAAGAAACTGTCATTATTTAAAAAGAGTTTCTTTCAATCCACAGAATCCATTCATTTTTGTACTGCTGAACAGATTTCATAAAAATGCAAGTGGGATACTCCCAGCAGAGCATGTGTTTCTGCCAAAGATGGAGTCAAAGTTATGCAAATCTACTCAGGCAGCAAATACAGAAAGGCTTGTTACTGGCAAATGGTGAAAAAGGCCATATAATGCTCAGACAAGCCAACATATTAGAGTTTTCAGACACTGGGATGTTTTCCTCACACTTTACACCTAGAGACACACTAGCAGATTCCTTGTCTACTGACTAGAGGTCACCAGCAAATCATATTTTACTAAAGGCATCCTGTGGACTTGCCTGTGACATACAGAGCATAGCCAAGTTAAAGGGAATGTGACAAAATGGTGAAAAAGCTTTCCTCTTATAGCTCTGGTTCCTCAGCTTTTGGAGAACTTGTGTTTCTTATTGGACTCTGACCCTCACATCTTTTTCAGCCTTTACTCTGTTTTCCCTCTCCCCTACTACAATTCATCAAGGAGAAGCTCAACCTCTTTCCCGTAAATTCCGTGTTGCATCTCAGAACTTCCTCCTAATTTATTCAATCAGGCCTTGTAACCTTTCTTCATTTCCCTTACTCCTTTTAATATTTCCATTTTACATTTTATGTGGAGCGTCTTACAGCTGCTCCAGCCCATCTTTTTTGTGTCTCAGTCACATATGCATCTTTAAAGTACAGAGGCAGATTTCAAGAAAAAAGGTCTTTGTCCTCTCCTTCAAGCTTTGAATCAAGCACATTCAGCTCAAAATTTTTATGACAGTTCTCTCACAATGACAGCTCATAAAGAGACACCAGAGTAGGAATAATTTGTGCTTCTACAGAGCTAAATGTTCAGACAAATAACAGATCTTCTGGGTGGACCCACCGATGACACATTTGAAGGGTACTGTCGCAGAAAAGACAGAGGCATAATAGTAGGAGTTAGTATGCATCACTAAGGATGGAGGAATCCTAAGAAAAAGATTACTTATAGGAAAGAAATACCTGAAATTTAAAAATGACAGAGCTCAAAACAAATCAAATCCCATGCATCATTAAATTCTTTAGTGTTTGTGCTTAAATGCTCTTGTTCATGATTTCACGGGTAAATCTGGTAATTCCAAGAATGTGTTTGACCACTTCACTGAGAAGATCGTGTTATGCTTCTTTTACAACCTGCCACACATCATGGCATCTGTCAATGCAAAACCACGCATCCTTTCACTTGTTCTGACTATTTCAGCCACTGTTGAACCCCTGTCCATTGTGTCTTCCTGCTGGCATTGGAGGGGTGGCAGGTGAGATGGCCACCTGAGTGGAGTGGCACGGAAAGCTGGGCTGCACCATGCTCTGATTTCATTGGACCCTGGGCAGCACATGTCTCTAGTGAAGCAGTTTAGACATATCCACTGCTGCTGGGCTCCTCGAGAGGGCCTCAGGTTCCAAAGGTTACCTAAAATCTAAAGGATCATTTAAAATTTAAAACCTGGATTATTTTTCCAAAAATAATTGAATATTAAGTTGTAATCATTCCTAATGGATGTATTTTGTTGAACAGATATTTTAAATAACTTCTGAGGAGAGTTCTGTACAAATTTATAGCAAATCCACTTGAAAAATTGAATGAAAGTGGTTTCAAAACTTTTCTGTTGAGGACAAAATTTTGTTACCTTTATTCAAATTTATCATGAAGTAGTACAGATAATCTTTCACATTTATTCATGATTCTTCTGGTTAGGAGAAGGAAAAAAAATACTTCCAGAAGAATCTTATTATTGATAAGATATTTAGCTTGAGACAAACAACCAATTGAGAGACTCAAAATAATAGGTTTGTGGAAAAAAAGTGTTGAAACCATACATCATTTTAACACGTTTTAAATCTTGAAAAATCTTTACATTTTCTCACTTTACAGATCATTCATAAAAAAAAGCCAGATTTTACCAGCCAGAGTATTCCAGTTTTCCTTCATAGCATTAATTTCAAATTATGCTAAATTTGTGCTTTTCTTTTTTTTGCTGCCAGTAAGTTTTTCCTAAAAGAAATCTTTACAATTTTTTCTAGAATTATTAGTTTGTCCAATAATATTGGGTACGTCAAAAATCATATCAAATTGTGGGTCTTCATAAAGGTGAGATTAATATTAAAAACCAAATCTCCCATTGCTTCTTTTCCTTGCATTCTCTTTCATCTCAAATGTAACATGAAAATGAATTCTACAAAATGGATATTAATGTAAAAAAATTTTATGTTGATTTGACTCGTTGACTCTGCAACAATTATGCTAATATTGTGGCATTGCCACATTTTTAAGTATAATTATTTGCATGTATCTTTATTCAACTCTTCATCCCTCATATATTCAATTATGCATTTTTATTTTGTTATTTTCTGCTTATATCTAATTGTGTTCCCGGTTCAAAGGTCAGCAGTCCACAGCTCACTTTACCTTTCAACCATACTAATCACTACATTTCAGAGGGATATAGATCACTTCTCTTTTTATATGGATGAACCATATCCCTAACCTGCAAATCAAATTTATATATGCAGAAAAACTTTTAAACAGCACTCTGCAGCATAGTAGTAGCTCTGGAATTTATTATCAATGAAAAATAGATCTTTGTGCCTTATGTCTGACATATTTGTTTCTACAACTTTGTCTTCCAACATAGCATATCACCCCAGTGCTAGCATTTTAGTTCTGCAACAGACTCTAGCATTGTAGGCTTTGCTTGACAAAGAGGAAGAAATAAGATAAAATAATTTGCAGTGAAAGTGAGAGAATGAAAGGCCTCACCTCCTCTCTTACTACACTTGGATAACCCTCCTCTAGTAATACGTGGCACAGCTTTTAGAAATGTCTTGGCTGTGCTGAACTCTCTTCCCACAAGAGTTCACATTGCAATAAACGTGTATACACTTTGAAAGTGGTATTTTAAAAAAATTGTAACTATATTTCATCCCAAGATCTGGGGATATTTTAAATAACAAAGATTTTATGGATCAGTTTGGGTGGCGAACAATGCAGCATTTTTCTGACTGGTTTTTTACATTCTCTTTCTCCTATTTCAGACAAATGAAAGTCAACACAAGAGCAAACCACCTTACTACAGTAGGTATTTAAGGATATTTCATCTTCTCAGTGCATTTTTTTTAAAGACACTGACTGAAACTGAAAGAGCAACTCATTGTGGAGTAAGTCAACTTGAGCACAGAGAGCAATGTTTCAGCAAAATTAAAGTATTCCCAAGGGATCCAGAGACAATCTGTATCAGCAGTAAGTGTGTGTTTAATAAGAGATTAATATTGTGATATGTAGGTTTCTTATCTGACATGTTTTCAGAGACATGTTTTTTTATATTCTTCTTTGGACAGAATAACATTATGTTTATTTGTGTGAGACAGGACATCTGGGAGATGCTAAAATAAATTCATTCTATGGGGAAGAAAATAAGAACGGGCTAACTCAGGGAATGTCTGGATTACAGGTTACAAACAGCCCAGGATCTAGAGAGCACACATTTTCCCTCCCAATTTATGTCAACCAGCTGAATCTGCCCTTCCATGTTTTCATCTCATTTGAGCTTATATAGTCAGAAAACTATTGGAATATGGAGAGACAAAGACTAAGCTGCCACCATGCCTGTGTCTCTTATGCTTGAAGAAAACCAACCCACAAACAAACAGAAAATGCTTCTCTGTAGTTCCTATGTTTCTTTTTGGAGTGCAACCCTCCCACAAAAACTCTTCTGTGATTCAGACTATAGGTTCTAAAATTACTTTTTGCTATTTTTATGAGAATCTGTGCATTGCACCCATCTAAGTGAGTCTGTGGTTTCACAGTAATTTATCTTATATATATAGTTATACAAATATATATGTATATATATTTCCCTTTACAGGGGAAAGAAGTTTCCCACATGCTAGCTGTAAAACATACTCAATATAAACACAGCACATTAGCAGTAAGACAAAGGTTGTATGCTTGTCTACTAATAAATTATAGACTTGTAGCAATTAGCAACTGCACCGAGTCAATGCAAGTTTTTTTGTGTTAGGAAGAAAAGATTTCCTCTTGCTTAACCCTTTTCACTAGTTCTGTTCTGCATATGAACTCAGAAATAAAACTGTATTATGATTTTCATAATAATTTACAATGATTGATCCAAATAAAAGAACAAACTGTACTAAAAGTAATGAGCAGTTTGCATACACCTCACAGGTCAATTACTGTACAAGGATATTCTAGTGCTTTCTAAGCACAACTGAAACAAGTTGAACAATAAAAACACAAAATGTAAAACTTTTTTTCAGGAGTGTAGTCAAACAGAAAATCAGAACTGCATGTCTATTGGAGCCATCACAAGAATATCTGCTAAGAATATGCGAAGAGAAAATATACAATATCAAATCTTCATAAAGGCACGGCGTTCTTTACCACTCAGATCCCTCCTGAGAACAGTGTCCTGCCATTAGAGCACCTCTACACAGTAAATTTTTGTTAGTAGTCACAGTGAGATTTTCCTGTGACTTCTTCTGAATGGGATGGTTCCAGCTTTACCTTATTCTGCCCAACTCCTCTGCTGCTTCACTTATGCTTACATTCTTTTCTTAACAAGCTCTTTGTAGCAAGGGCTGTCTTTTTAATTATGTGTGCTAACACTTGGCTCAATGGAGCAATAAGAAATACTGCACTACAAAATAATAATAAAATACCCTTTCCTTATGGAAGAAATTAAATAAACAGTTCTATTCCTTCTGCAACTCCATTAGAGCACAAATAAACAGAGAATCCTGCACCAAGCTTTAGATATAATGCTCAATCTCTTCAACAGAAACAGCAAAACCCACAGAGACCACAGACAAGATGAATTTCAGACTCTAATAGGCACAAATGGACTTTAATATGTCTTTCCAAAGATCTTCCGACTAGCAAAAATCACAGGGGAGAAGATTAGAGAGATAATAGCAAGTCACAGTCATGCATGTATCTGATACACTTTTAAACTCAACAACAAATCTAAAACAAACAAACAACACATACTCAGAATGCCAAGAACTACTCTTTTTTTTTTCTGCATTTGTTCACTACTTAAAAATTCCTATCTATCCTGTTTTTCTTTTCCCTTTGAGGACAGCTTTTTTAACATCCAGACCATCAGAATTTATAAAAAAAAAAAACTTATAACATGCAACAGATTAAGATTTGGCCTGGTACAACCAGTTGCCATGAGGAAAAATTACCCAGAGATACATAGTGGGAAAACCCTGACAATATGACCTAGACGATCAAAACATTGCGTGAAACTTTGGCACTCACTGCAACATTTATGAATACAAAATATCCAATTGGAATATACTGTTCAGAGGGAAGAAAAAAATTGATTCTAAGCCTAATATTTTTTTGCAGCAAAGTTGCTTAAGCAAATCTGAGCAAGCACAGTGTGACTGCCAGTGCTAGGAGGGAAAGTTGCGAACATTCCTGATCAGCACAAATACTTTGGGGCAAGGTAGATTTACCCGAGGCTCTTGCATGTGAAAGAACACTTAGATGATGATTTCCATGAGTACTAGGGCATAGGTTCTCATTCTGATCTATGATTTCATTCCAGAAATTACATTCTTACAACGTTATTGCTAAAATAGCCTTGATCATATTCATACTTTATCCTATTTTATATCTTACTTGCATCACTTTTCATCCGTTTGGATAGGAAACTTCATTCTCACTTTCTCAAAATTATCTCAAAGTTATCAGAATCTGAAAATATTGAGATACCAGGAGACAATCAGCTTAAGTGGTTTCAGTCCTAAGTCATATCCTCTATGACAAACATCTGAAAATAGAGAAAGAAATTTTTTAACTTTTCTCTGAATAGTGAAGTTTTTAACCATCAGAGGCAGTTCTGTTAATTGTGAATGATAAACCTTCCAAGACACGAAAAGTAACACCTAAAGTGATCTCTAATAATTCTGCAGAACCCACTAATAGCATAAGTAGCAATGCCTTTGTTAATGTCACTTAATGCAGACAATTGTTGTCGTGTCCAGTGATTTCAATTGTTTAGGAAATGGAAGGACTGTCAGGCTATGACATGTTTTCCTTTGACAGTGAATGACAAAATAATGCACAGATAACTATATTAATTTTCCAATTCCTCCTTGTGTTCTGAGTCACCTAGAACACTTCATGGTGAAGTTGCTGTTTAATAAATTTATTCTGGATGACTTGCTGTGAATTCAAAAGACGAAAGCTGAATTAACCAATTTTTTTATGCAGCAATCAACAACAAACAAAATAAAATAAACATTCGCTACTTCTCATATAGAAGCTGCACAAAGTAGTGACATTAGCCTAAACAAATCACTCCACCTTCATTGTGAAATAATGTCAGTCTCAATAGCTGAGGTTTTTGTAGTCATCAATATTTTACAGAAAATGCCTTTCATCTCTGTTGCTCAGCAGAATAAGCTGTATGCAAAAGGGACACAAGTTTTTTAAATCAATACCTGTTCAGATAAGACAATTCTAATTCTAATCATTTATATTTCCTTTGTCTTTGTTTAGATTATTCATCTGAAAGAGCTGAACAAGAAAAATATTTTTTAAAAAATCTATCTTCAATTTCTGGTGTCCTAGAGTTACTTACTTGTTTATCTTGTGGGAGCAATGAAACTCTATATAATAAATTGTATTGCCAACAGCAACAGGAGTGATGTTAAGAAACACCACAGTTTCCACAGGGCAGAGATGCAAATGGGTACAGAAGGTGTAAGGCAATGGAAACTCAGATCTTATTCTGCTTAGGTTGTTTCCCTGGAAGTGAAGAGGAAGCCATTCTTTTTTCTGTACAGTAGGTTCCCTATGTAGTGAATAATGTGTTTTGACTTTCAGCACTTCCAAACTCATGGTCAGGTGTAAAGAGCAAGTTAGTCAGTGGAAACATTCCTATCTATGTGAATAACCTTCAAATAAAATATTTAGGTACTTATTTTGAGGGAATGACTGTCAATAAAAATAAAAGAAAAAAAAAAAAAGACTCAGGGTAAGAGGAGAAAAAATTTAGATTTTGGTGTGGAGTAAGTCTGTATCTCTCCCTGCCCTAAGAGGAACTAATAAAAAAATTTCAGACTTTTTTTTAAAAAACATCAAAGTACTTGCTTAATTATATTAGTAAATTCCAGAAGAATTTGTGGAGTTTTTATGTTAGTCAAACTAGAAGCAATGCCAAACCAACTTCCTACGTGTTCTCCATTTTAAAGTGTTGCAAAAGTTTTCTTTCACCTCTGACTCTTAAAAAGGTTGAAACTTATACTTTCCAGGAGGATTTTCTGACAGTAAAAATGTGTGTAGGGCAGTACAGAGTACACTTTTGTAATTGAGTGCATAAGCACACATACAAATGTATTTCTTTCTCCTCCCCACTAAGTGCTATTAATAGAGAAAAATAGGAAATGGTTTTATCCAATCTGGATGCTTTTCCATATAACATGGTCAGCCTAAATGTGCATAATAAAAATCCATAATGTCAACATATGTATCCTGAAAGTTCAGACAGGAAACAATCACTTGGATAAATATAATGTGTTCATAAACTGCTTTTTCCCTATCATATGCAAATGCCAGTAGTGAACACAAAATGCAATACAAGTGCAGCTCTCCAGTTGAGATACACCATTTACAGGCTACTAGAAGTTTTCTCTTTCCTAGCCCTTGTAGTGCTAACCTTAATGCATCCTGGTTCCTTTCAGCCTCCTGCAATCTACTGGGAAGATCTTTATTTCAGTTTTATACAATGACGAGATTTGCCTTTGCTAGTGTTTATAGCATAAACAGTAAATCCAGGTCATTGTGAATCACTCAAGGTTTCTCTTTTTTTTCATTACTTTGAAAGAAATGTGAGCTGCATCATCCAGCAAAGACCACCTATGAATGCAATTTCACAATCTTGCTAAATGCCTGCTGAACAACATCTTGCCCTCACTCTGAATGCCCCATTCTCCTTCTCTCAGTATTTTTTTGCTAAGTATGATGCCATGTGCTCAATACTATTCCTTTGGTCAGTTGGGATAAGCTGTTGCAGGTGTATTTCCTCCCAATTTCTCGTGCACTCCCTGTCCACTTGCTGTCAAAGTGTTTCAAGAAGCATAAAAGTCCTTGATGCTGCTTAAGCACCGCTCAGCAATAGTTAAAACATCCCCGACAACACTGTTTTCAGCATAAATTGAAAACAAAGCCCCATGTAGCTACTATGAAGAAAAATTAATTGTCCATCCCAGTTAAAACCAGTACCTACCAAGAATTTAATGAATTTGTAATATTTTCTGTACATGTATATAATAGCAAGGAATTAAAAACGCAACGACTAGGTGCACAAAGCGATCTTCAAGTTCGCATAGGCAAAAGTCATCACTAAAGGGACATTTACCATTTCTCCATGTTGAGGATTTAACACAAGGAAGGATATTGTTAAGGGAAAAGGAAAGTTTGTATGGCTATAAAACATGTTAATGCTGCACATGTGTTCACCAACTGTGGTGAAAGTAGTCACCAGGTGTGTCTGTTGCACAGGTATAACCAATTGCAACAGACAACTCAACATCAAGGTTTTTTGGACAAAACAAAATTTAAAAAAAGAAAAAAAAATAGGTAATGAGATTAAATGCAATGCTAAACAATGCATCCTCATATGGTCAAAAGTAAATTATTTTAAATTAACTCAATATTCTGGTTTGAAGAATTATTTGATTATTTGATTAGAAAAAGTTAACTAGAGGAGTTGCTTGTCCTGGAATCAAAATTAGCTTCAATAATAAGGTCAGTACAAGAGAATACTTCCAACAGTTCCTGCTAATGACACAGTATAGGAAGATTTCATCAGTGTGGGAGGTGATTGGATGCTTGCTTGCTCAATACAGTCACTTTCAGGTAACCCTGTATACAGGAGTAGCAGAAACCCTACTTTGTAGTATGCCCAGACAAAATTATATACACTGAAATGAATTTTTAAAGTTTCTGTTAGCTGTATCAACCTACAGAATGCAGATTTGAGAAAAGCAAATGAAAATATTATTCACATCAAATGAAATGTCAGGATAATGCTAGAAAGTGTTTGCACAATGCTAGAAAACATTGATAAATCTGAAATTTAAAATACTAACCATAATGGAATGCTATTTCACTCTGAATCTGGAGGTGATGAGAAGACCATGCTCAGCAAAGCAGAAAACTCTCAAACAAGTAAAGGCTGGGTGACTAAGACACCTTCTGCTGGAATTGTCCCTTATGAGTCACCTAGCCAAGACTACAACTATCAGATTAGCTGCTGGAAATAATATGACAAGGCATCAGTCATGCTCTCCACAATGCTTCATTCATTCACCCCATCCTGTGCGCTGTAATCTCTGAACCAAATATTGCAGAATTGTCAGCCAGTCCATTTAGCCATAGACATGCAGAAGCCGTGGGCAAAACATTTAAGAGTCACTCAAAATAACATTTCTGTTGCATTATAACAACACATAAAATTGAGTTTGCTTGTTTTCAGTTTCTAGACAGAGACAAAAGTGAGGAATAAGGATCCTGTTGAGATTTGCACAGTTGTGTTCCTACTGCCTGTCAGTGCTACCAAAAGAACATCTTTCTTATCAGTTCCCATAGTTATATCTGACACTCTCGGAAGACTTTACCATCTTCCTTACGATACACCAGATACCTTTTAAACTGAGTAACACGGTCTTCTTTGATTCCTCACAAGTTCTGACATGCATGTAGGAGGGTGGATTTCACAAGTAAACCAGAGAAGGTTGACATATGAATTGTAAAGAGAAAGACTTAGATCTCACATATCATTGAAAATCGCAGCGTAAGCCTTCCTAATATATTTTATATTTCACAGATTGCATGGATTGCTCCACTTTTCCTCTTTTTTGAAGCCTGACATAATAGCAAATACTCAGATGTTTCTCTACTCTGAAAAATGCATTTTCCCAGCTCCTTCTAAACATCATAATTACCTGCATATACAAATTCAAATTAATAAAATAGCATTAAAATTAGCTTAATTTCTGCTCTGAATAAGTTTTTACTTCTGTCTGTAGGATACAGACTCTGAGAGAGAGCACAAATGTACTGGGTCTGGCCTGCTATCAACAGAGCTGTTCACAGGGATTCCAGGGTGGAGGCAACTCTGTCCCCTGTGCACCCCATTAAATGAAGGAAACATAAAGACAATGGAATCACTCATGTATCTTCAAATTCAAACTGGAGATGTTTACAAAAAAAAAGATACTGGGATTATTATGTTTAAGATTCATTAAAGAAGGTTTATGTTTGAGCATGGTTGGAAAGGACAGCTTTGGAAGGGACGAGGCAATGTATTTTTGTTTATAGCAACATCCTAAACATTAACAAATAATGCACTCAGCTATCTAAAGCATTACAAGATGAACACTAAATGTTGTCTGCATCACCTTCAATATGCCTTTTGAAGGGGATTGTCACTTATTTTTCAGTACCTACTGTTTTCACTTTGGGGCACTTTTTCTTTCATTCTGTAATTGGCACAAGGGAGTGTAGTAAGTTTTAGGAGAAAAAAACAAAAAAGCTAAGCAAGCCAGCTACTCAAAGAAGTCTCAAAATAAGGTCTCATGCAAATGTTGAATTCTTAGTGGATTGGCTCTGACATCTTCACTAGCTTCAGTTCAAGACTATTCAGAAATGTTCAGAAAGATGTTAGAAAACTCACTTGAACACCTACTGGAATGAACACTGCTGCAGCTGAAGTCTGAGATACCTCAATCAGCTAGTAGATCCGTATTTAGACTACACAGCCTTCTTAATAAGCAAGTATTTTTTTGTTAAATGTGTGCTTTACATCCACTGGCAGTAGGATTCTATTCCCAAATCTAACATCTGCTGTACACATCACATTCAACACCAATAATTATATCTTGAGGCTTTCTTTCTGTGATGTCAAAGGTGCTTAAAGATTTTACTGCTGGAAGGATTCTGTGGCCATTAACTTTGGTGCAATCACGTCTTTTCTGTGGAAGTTCCACAGGAGTTTTAATCCCATTGTAATGTCAAGAATAGTGTAAACATGGAAGTTCCAGTCACTCAGGAGAGGTGGGGCTCAGCACAGTGCAGGTACTGGGGGTTATGAACCCTGCTTTGTGGGGAGCAGATGGTCTGAGAAGACATGAAAGCAAAAATGAAAGCATCCTTGCAATCCATCCCCATTAAAAGGAAGCACACATTTCTACTTAATGCAATCATGTCTCTCAGAGCTCTCTTTCTAGACCCGACTAATGATGGTTGTGACCCACTGGATTGATCTACTGGGCTTGCTGTAACTACGTACAGATAACCTATATTTTGTTTTCTTCCCTTCAGCTTTTCTCCCTACACTTAGAGGTTCTCAGGCAGAGCCAATATGTGCAAGGTCACTTCTTTCCTTTGTGTTTTCCCTTCATGACTGGGAATAGCACCATGTATGTGCTACTTTATCTATCCAATATTTTCAACAGGCTCAGCATTACACCTTATAATGGTGTTCTTTCTTAGTTCTTTCACCATTGCAACTGTGACTGCAGTTGTCTCGTTTATGATTCACATGCCTTTACATGTGCTGTTATTTAAATACATTTTGAGGTTGTGCGTGTGTGTATAACATATGTATAACATGTGTATGAACAAATACAGTAGGTGTATATACATGTAAAGTTATCGACATGTAAGGGGATGTATGTATAACATAAAAGGTCTCAGACCCAAACCAAAGGTAGCATTTTTTTAAGAGATTGAGATTTTGTGGCTGAATGAGATTAGGAAAGCAGCCTTTCTTCTTACTACAGTAAGAGGACAGCTGTAACTGTGAATGACTGGAATGCACGACACAAACACACTCTTTTTCCTCCAGCCTCACTGTGTCTCACTGTGTGAAGGCCAAGCACTGGAGGAATCATTCTAACTTATTGCAGAGCACAATATTTATATGATATCCTGTTTTTTATTGGATGAATCAGCACCAACCTGGTCAGTGGCATTCAATGGTGACATTTCACAAGCCAATATAATTCATATACAATTGTCAAATGCAAATCTACTTCAGTAGTTTTCTTCTCCTTGTTTCCCAGCTGAGGTAGTGTCTTGCAATGTGCAGTGTAAACAAGCACAACTGAGCATGGGGCATTCTCAATGTCCCCACACAAGGACTCAAGAGAGAAATGTACTGTCCAGCTTTGTCATAGTATTTGCTCCCTATTTAGGAACAGCCTGATCTTCTGAATAATTTCAGTGCTTAATCATCTTTCTGACGTGAAAAATTACCCAGAGAGGTTATGGAGGCTTCTTCTTGTAGGTATGCAAAAGCCATCTGGACACAACTCTAATATGCTGTAGGGAACCCTTTGTGAGCAGAGGTTGAACCCTTACAGCCTTCCCCACTCTGTGATCCAAGAAAGTATTTCATATTTCAAAGTCCCAAAAAGTAGGTGAGATACAGACACCATGTTTTCAGTGGAGGTATATAGGTAAGTTATTACCTGGGAGTCAAGTTTCAAAAAGTGGCAGAGTTTATGTTTGGTTTTGGTTTTTTGTTTGGTTGGGGTTTTGTTCATTTTCTGAAAGACAATGTATAAGTCAAACTCAAAACAACCATTTTTGTGTAATAATGAAGAAGGCTAAATTTCCAGCACCCTGAACTTTCTCAAGAACAGTTAGTGTTCCATAAGGCTTTTCACTAGGAATTGAGGAAAATAGGTAGTATTGGACTGACAAGTTGGTAATCTTGATTCATAATTTGTTTAAACATTTTCAAATTAAAAACAGTATTAGGAAATAAGCTGGAAAAGTAAATATCCATAAATTTTGTCTGGAAAAAAACACCCTGGTTTTTCGTTCTCAGGTAATGTACCCAAATACCATGTTTTTGCATCACATAACTTTATACTTTTATTGACTTAGAAAAGTGCTGTTGGTGGGAAAACATACTGTTTTACTGATTTCCAACAATGTTTCTCCATACTAAAATCACAGCATGGCTGTGCTTCATTCAGGACAATTAGGTTTAAAAATTCCTGCTTGGCAGAATTAATTTTAAACTATTTTACTAATTTTTCTTATTGCTTTAGCTGAGCAATATGTGTTCTGTGTGTTGGACAGGTTTCATCTTCATCTTCTATGAAAATAAATGTTAAAAAATAACTAACTGCAAATAAGATTCAAACTTGTGTCTATGCATCAACCTGTGTCTGACTCTTCATTGTAGAACTCCCATCATACCTTCAAAAATTCATACTGTAGTGTCTCAGTAGTTCAGGTTTTCTCTTCTTTATGAGAAAGTAAATATCCCTCCCACTCACAGAAGCCAGGCAATACTCAAGTTACTCATTAATCAAGGTCAAGGTACATGCTTTAGAAACGAAACACCTAAATGACATGTAGCAGCTTTTGATGCAGTGGAAATCAAATTATATTTGATGTGGCCTTGCATTTTGACCCTGTTCATTTGTAAGCATGATCTGCAGCACATCTTCTGTGAAGACCTATTTCAAAATTTAGTGGTTTTCTTGCATAAAACCCATTCAAAATAATTTTTCTAATTCAATAATACTTTAAAATCAGTTTTTTACTCAGAAAGTCACATAATTTTTAAATCTAAGTTGTCCTCTAATCTAATATGAAACTGCATCCACTACTTAGTATTAGTATCACATAGTCATTGAATGGAGGATAAATTTATGGCTTGCATCTTCCTTTAATTGTGTACACCTTCCTTTAATTGTGTGTTTCTATACCATATATTTCTTAAGTTTCTGTGAAAATTCGTCTCATTTTCCTTAGAAGATATTATCATCAAAACTATGCAGTTAAATTAGTGACATGTTACTTTACTGCAAAGGTACATGCATTAAAAACAGGCAGTGTGGAAAGGAATTGAAATTACAAAATGCCAAGAGCAATGGATTGCAGTGCCATAAAAAATATTTGATACAATTTATAACGAAGTAAACTATAAGGAGAGAAAAAAAAATCTGCATTAAATGGTTGCCTTTTTATCCTGGAAATAGCAGACAAGACATTTTAAATTTGATAAAACTGGTCCCTAAAATTTCCTGGTTGTTTTTTTCCAAAAGGTAAAGAACATTTATAGGGTTCAAGTGTACACTATATTTCAATTTTAAAATGCAGCCTTTTGTATGTGACTGATGCTTACTGATATGAGCAAAGATGATGTTCTCTAGCCCAGTGCTGACTAGACTACAACAAGAACACTGAAAGTCACAAGTGCCATGAAATATTCATCAGACACTCCAAGGGTTGTTTTATTTTTTCCACATGAAAGTGCTTTCCTTGTTGTGGCTGATCTCCAGAGCTAGCAAAAAGGTATTAGCTAAGACTAACTCTTCCTTCCCTAATGTTATTCATTGAAATGAACAAAATCATTTGCAATGTGTTAATTGTAACTCATGATATTTATTAACATCACAATTTTTGCAGACAGATACATTCTTGCATGATTATGGCATAGTAGATTAGACAGCAGATGTCTGATAGAATCATGTCTTATTAATTAATATTAGACTGGAATATAGTCGTTAAATAGACCCAACACCCCATCTTGTTTTATGTATACCCAACTGTATAATGACAAGTATCTGTGAACTAGCACCTAGGTTGGTAGATGAAACAGGTAACTCTTCTCTTTTCAAAGCTGAAAGACAGACAACAGGTTTCTTTGGTTTTTATCTCTTTCTCCAGAACATCAGCTTTTACAATATAGAGGTTGACTTATTTGGCAATAGATAGGCAGACAAATTTTGACCACCTGAATTAAATATCTCTTGAAAAAGTCTTGCAAAATGAAACATGAAAAAGCAAAAGCTAATTTCACCAACAATATTGAAGAAAAATCCATTCAAAATTCTGAATATTGAGAAAAAATTATTCAGAATTATATAAAAAGTTGAGCATCTCTATTTCATTTAACAAACTGTATTTTGTTTCAGGACTTATCAAATACATATTCTTTGCAAAAGTAGTAATCTGCATATCCTCAAAACTATAGAATATGCAGAGTTGGAAGGGGCCCACAATGATCAATGAAGTTCAACTCCTGGCACTGCACAGGACAGCCCAAAAATACCACCATATGCCTGTCAGTGTTGTCCAAAACTTCTTGAACTCAAATAGACTTGGTGCCAGTTATGCTTGTTATTAATTCAGCTGTTATTATTTTAAATAAAATGCTCCACTTTTCCTAATGTTATTTCAAATATAATCACTTTCACATACAAAAAAATATTAATATCATGAGTAAGAACATTTTTTTCTCTTTCAGATTTTCTTCCTTTTCTTTTTAAGGTTGTCAGAATACACAGTGAGAGCCTGATGATATGAACACCTGATATGCTGACAACCTAATAAATGAAAGTGATATGTAAGAAATCACACAACAAAAATATTTAGTACTTTGTATGTTTTTAAAGACTTCATGTCTTGCCTGTGTAGAATCTATCTCCAAGAAGTTAATAATTTCATACAGATTTAGTTGCATGTAAACAAATACTTAATTCTCCCTCTGAAGACTATATGAAAAAGACAGGTGTATGTGTTGAAAGTATTGAAAGAAAAACTTTTCCGTGTCATTTTGTGACAATTGCACATACCTGTATTCTCCCTCTATTTTTCTCATACTTTATTATTCAGCTCTGTTTACATTTGTCGATATTTGTTTAAGTTTGTTGGTAGCTTGAATTACTACCACATGCCTTTTGGAATTCTCTTCTTCCCTATGGCCAAATAATTGGATTTTTAGCATCAGTAAAAGTTAACAGTATAAATAACAATTTCTACCAAGGTTTATTTCATTCTGTAACATAGTTACCTGTGAACTGAGAAGCATTTTCTTATTAACTTTTTGTAAACAACAGAAAATTAACATGACTGTTTTGTTCAGATTCTGGCTGAGTGCATATTATTGACCTCACACCAAAAGGATATCACAAGTAAATATTATTTTAAATCATATTCAGGAAATCTTTTATATCCTCAGTGTTATTTTTCTGAGTTGCAGTAGCATAAGCCATTGGCCCTTTCAACATCTGGAGTATATGTAGAGATATCCTGTGCCTATTTCCCAGTTTTCCTACACAGCTTAAATTCACTGTTACACATGTCACATGAAATTCCTCTTTTGTAATTCAACCTTTCAAAATACTTTTATGACTGCCACAAATAAACTGCCACTGCAAAATATTTCTAAGTATAATAATACTGGACAAATAAAGCACAAAGTCAGCACTACTAAATGCAATGTCCATTGCTTTAAATTAACTTTTCTTTATAATTCCCTAGAGATTCCAGCCATGACCAGTCACAAGATATATTTATTTTGTATGATTCTGCATGTAGAGAGGCCTCTTTCATTTTAAGCTATTATACTTCAGTCCTTTTCTTTTTACAACTTTCTCTTTTTCTATCAATCTTAGCAAATGGCTGCCAGTCTACAACACTAAGGCAGTATCCTTTCTATCCAATTCTTCTTAAGGGTCAGTTTCTGAGACTCAAATTCCCACTAGCACTTTGGTTAGTCAGGTTCTCGTGTGCAAAATTTTCCACCATACTTTATTAAACACAGTCATTTAAGAATTTTTTCTTCCACTGTACATTTAATTTCATCCTTTTTTTTTTGTGTCCTTTACTGCACTGTTCATAATTTTTGCCTAGTCAGATCTATCCAAAATCTTCCTGTGAAGATCGTGCTATGAAGCCATGTCTTTGATCATAATCATCTCATTTAATACCCCTCTATTGCCCTTAATATCAAACATTTTAAGATATTTCCAATACTCTAAACCCATTCCTCTCCTATCATCTCAACATGGACATGTCCAGTCCAGCCTGTACAAACCCACTTACTTGTAATGTAAAAACAGTCACTAGGACCAGATGATGTTCACCTAAGAGCTTTGAAGGAATTCAAGGGTGAGATAAACAACCTATTAACTGCAACATGCAATCTCTCATTTAAAGCTCTGCCAGAGTCATAGACATGGTAGCCAGCATGATAAAAAATTTTAGAGAAGTCATGAGCAAGATCTTGGGAATTACACGCCAGAAATTCTGCTATGCATACCAGGTCAACAGCAATTAGTCCAAAGAATAATTACAAGCTACTTGACAAAATATGATGTATAGAAGAAGAATCAAGATGGCTTCTGAACATGGAAATAGTGTCTCATTAATCTATTACAATTTCTTAAAAGAGGCACTGAACACAAGGAAAAGATAGATCAATTGATACTCGAGAAGCATTTTTAAAAACCCTTGGAGATATCAGATAAAGAAATTAAGAGACATAAAAGAAAGTATTCTCCCATATATACGTCAAAATAAGAGATAGAAAAGTAGAAAGTAGCTTACTAGTGGAATCCCACAGAAGTCTATATCGCTCAGTATATTGGCAAGAGATCTGGAAAAGACAGGAATCGTGTTATGATTTCCAGGCTGGAAATATAAAGACTATTTGTTAAGAGCTGAATGAAAATCTGAGTAAAGGGGTAAAATGGCAAATGAAATTCAATGCACACAAATGTAAAGTAATGGTTAGAGGGGGAAAAAATGCTGAATTTTGTGAAACAGGATGGGAATTAGAGTATTATATTGCCAACAACTAAAGTCTTGAATTTACAAGGCTTTCTTTTTGTAAATGTTGATGCAATATTTAGCAGCTATTGAAAAGATATCTTGAATGCTGAGTCAGTTATTGACAAAATGCATTAAGAACAAAAAGAAAACATCTTTATGCCTCTCTATAAATCTTTGTTATACTAGTAATTGAGTGATGTCCATGGTTTTAGTTTCCCCATGTTCAGGTAGAACTGTAAAGTGGTACAGAAAAGCAACTAAGACAACCAATGTTCACATAAAAATTCAGCTGTGGAAGACAACTGCAAAATCTGGAAGGACGTGATAGGGAATGCCTCCTCCAGTATCAGAATGAGGCACGATACCAGTGTGTTCAAATAGAAGTCACAGAGGTATTTAATCCAGTAGATAAACTGCGAAAGCAAGTGTTCAAATGTTGAACGTGTCCAGACAGTAACTAAGCAAGTTCAAGGGGGAAAAAAAAATCTTTAAAGGCATGCCTAGATAGGATCTCTCTTGGAAAATTCTTTCCCAGAATCTGAGAGAGTATTTGTAGGAAGATGATACTACGCATTTGCTCTGTTCTTATAGGCGCCTTTACTCACAGCAAAGACAGGATAGTGGTCTCATTATGGTCATTCCTGCATTACTAAGTGCTCAGAAAAGTCCTTCTTCCTTCATTGTATTCCTTGTCCTAGGAAAGACATGCCCATGAACATTGATAAGATCATCTCAGGATCTTTCTGTGAATCTATACTGTTCCACAAGTCCTACAGTATCATGTGACAGTTTATGTGTTGACCTTTGCCAATTAAGATGACCTTCTACTAACTTGTCTCTCTAGTTTTATGCTTAGATTGTAAGTTCTTATATAAAATGTGTAGCAGAAATGTGTAGCACCATTTTTTGATCTGTGCTTGGGAAGCACCAAGCAAAAAGAGACCCTGGTTTCTGACTAGGCATTCTAAAGGTGTAAAAATTTTGGCAATAAATGTGAAGAGAAATATTAGAAATTAATTATCACATGTGTAAAATAATTTCATTTGGGGCTTGCAGCTGTGCATTGGGGGCTTGCAGTGTTAGATTAGCAGTTTCCAAACACATAAGATTAATTGAACTGAGAGAGACAAGAATCTGAATAGTTTTCTTCATGATAAATACACATCAGTAAAATACAACTTCCTTAAAGAAATTCTATTACAGAAAAGGCACTGAATCTTTCTTCAATTAGAGAGTTTTATGTATCTCAACTCTTTGACAGCTTTGGATGCACCAAGTATTACCAGGAGGAGACTTGAATACAAAGAACTAAAAATCAACTTTGCATTGAATATTGTTCCTGAACCAAAGCTGCCATGGTTGTTTTTATATTTCTTGCTCCATTAAGTCCAAAATCATCTAAATAAAAGTTGAGAATGTAGCTTCAAGAAAACTCCAAACCATTCACACAGACTCTTAGTGAGAGAGACTGCTGTTATGTTTCACTACAAAGCTGTCATTGTGTACAATTCTGAGCTATCATGATTTTGATTCTGTTCATACCCATATTTTGTTGTGTTTATGTGGCACCCTGATGGGTACCTAATGGAATAAAATATGCCAAAAAGCCTGGGTCACTTTCAATAAAAATTAGGTTATTAGGGTGAAAGATTGCTTTAACAATGACCAAACATTTATTCAGCTTCCAATTACTCATTTCAGAACTTGCTGTATGCACAAGAATAGCAGGGGAAAATGCTGCTCTAGATGTTACTTCTTTCAGATTCTATTAAAGCTGTAATAGCCTGCTTCTATTATACATTTTCCTGTATATTTCAATCAACATGTCACTTTAGCTGTTGCTCCTGAAGTGCACTTAATATTTTCATTAAAATCAATAAAGCCGGGAAATGACAAGGGTGCAGGTGGATGCAAGCAATTAAACTTCTTCTATATGTATTGTTAACTAGCAGTCAGAGAAAGAAGCTTCATTCAACACCTGTCCCTTTCCTTTTAAATGACAGCTAACAGAAATCCACTTAGCCAGCTTTTGTCTGCTTATTTTGCTGACAGATGATGTGAAGAAGTAGGCAGTTATAGGGCCAGTAATTCAGAATTAATTTTCCCTTCAAAAGATGATGTGGACAACTGAGTGCAGTAATGGTACCTGCTCAGAACTCAGGGGGTAAACAAGATAATTTGAGATGATGGGACAGAAATAAAAGCTCTTTAAAGGTTTGCTCCTCACACGGCTCTCAAAGGCACACTCACCAGCATTTTTTATTCGCCTCAAATCAAAGTCAGAAGAGTTAATCGTTGAAGCATTAGCCTGATGTACTTTTGTGCGTGGTAGGATTGTAAAGGAAGCAAATAAAATGAGAGATGGAGGTTGCAACCCACCCCAAAATTAAAAATGTGTGAGGATTAAAGATAAAGTCTAAGACACACAGCAACTTTTTATCAATTATATTTTCAGAATGTGCTGAAAATTAAACGAAGATGCTGGCTGGATACAGGGCACATATTTGCAGTAAAGAGAAGTAATCATATCTTTAATCATCCATCAACAAATGTTTTTCATCCTGTCACCTCTGCAGCACTAACCAGAGCGGACCTCATTCCTAGGACAAAGAGGCAACCCCATGCACGGATCCATTCTCTGAGTGTGCACGGGTTTATTTAGAAACCGGAAGCTGCAGTTCTACATCCACTACGCCAGATGTGCTGTTAAGATTACACATGGGTGTGCACAAAGAACCACAGCAGGATCTAAAAGCTTTCCAGTAAATTAAATATAAGGGTAGATTTGCCTGGACATTTCCTATCTTTGTTCTGTAAGTATTATGCAGCATGAACTTTTCAAGACAACTGTTAAAAAAAAATAAAATGAACCTACTCAACAATTTTAATTACCACAGAGGGAGCTAAAATTCTGATCTTGGTTTTTAAGACCTTCAAAGCAGAATAGATACTTCTGTATTTCTACAGCTATATACAAACTTGGAACTGGATATATGTACTGATCTCTGTCTCTCTAACACCTGGATGAAATTCTGGACTGAGCTAATGGGACTAGGGATGGGAGAGATGTCAGACCTGGTTGTATTTGGAGTCTGATGTCTTATCAGAGTTCTTTCATTTCTCTCTGACACTGAACACTACTGTGTAACATAATCTCATTATTATTAGGTAATTGTTTCTGTCCTCCCACATTTTACTGTGCACTCTAAAAGATGCAGATGGCAAATATATGGAGGTATTTCAGACCTAGGTTGCATTTGCTGTAACTGCGCTCTGTAAGAGCCCAAAAGAGGGAATGGACTGATCTTAAATATACTCCAGATTCAGTCATGTTCATCATATACAAGAGGGCTTTCTGGGACTCATTCTCTTGTATCAAAATATTAAAGAGCAGCCCAGGCTCAGGCTTCTCACAAAACAGAGCTGCTTTCTCAGGGAAAACTACCTGCTCTTCAGGTTTTCAGCAAAGTGTAGTGCTGGTGAATGGTCAGAGCTGGAAAGTTTGCAGATGTGGAGGCTGGGTGAAGCTCGTGCCCATGTTTCTCTCTCTCATTCCTCTCTTCCTATTCAGTCTGAAGCTTCAGTGTGCCTAGATGGGCAGCTAATGGGCATCATCCATGGATCCCTGGAATTGCAGAAGGACTGAACCTCATGGGCCAAGCTGAGCAGTGGCTTTTTGCAGTTGCAGTGGTAGGTCCACACATGCAATCCTCTTGTGTGTTGGACACCATGTTATGGGCTGTGCTTCATTACAACAGACACTCAGGAAGGTGTCATTCACCCACCTCCACCACCACCACAACTTACAGCAAAGGCACTGCTTCTCGTCCTGTGAATCATATCACATCAGACATGAAATGTGTTGGTTTCACACACGGGGGGAGAGGTGGATTCGCCTCAGGGACAGCTCCATGAGGCTGGGGAGTGGGAGGGACTCTCCCGTCTCTGGGAGCTTCCCCTGTGAGCTGCTGGCACCAATCAGAGAGCTGATTTGGTGACGGACAGCTCGGGAAACCAATGAAAATTATTTTGCTTTCACAAATCACAGTGGATCGGGTTGGCTGCTCTGTTTTTTGGTTTCTGGCTCCTGGGGGGTGAGGTGGCCTCTGGGGCACCGGCCCTGGCTCGGCTCCAGGCTCGGCGGGGAGAGCCAGGCCCGGCACGGCAGCATGGTCCCGGCCCCCCCGACTGCATGGCTCTGGGCGGCCCCGGCCCTGGCCTGGTGGCCCCTGGCTCCGCGTGGCCCCGGCCCTGCTGACTGGGCTCGGCTCGCCTTTCCACGTGGCAGAGAAGACCTCCAGCTGTCCATATGATTTTCTTCGTGATCTGGATACAATTTTGGCTGCTTGATGCCTGGATGGGATTCTCGATCTCCTGAGCTCCCCTGAATGAGAAGAAATGAAGCATGGAGACTACAGAGGTCAGCAGAATGAAGATAAAGGTCCTGGTGGGAAGAGATTGAAAAGATGCAACTGATAAGTAGCTGAAAACCTTTTTTGTGGGCTAAGGGGATTGTGACTACACTAAAATTCCTTTAAACTGTGAAATATACTTTGGGAGGTTTGGATGCTTGAGTAGAATATTTTTGCCTCGAGGAAATGGAGCTTTCTGTTTTGGGACTGGAATATGAACAGAGACATTTGATAGAGAAGGAGATGAAGAGAATTTTGTTTTTTGGCAGCCTGCCTTTAAAAGTTGTACCCCATGTGTGCATCATAACCCATAGCACAGCTCTGGAAGGACTGTGAAAAAATGGGAGGAGAGTCATAATCTGCAGATGTAGATTGTGAAGGTGAAGATACCCCCTAAGCCATAACTAAAAAAGGAACTTTTCTCTCTTAAGTGAACTGAAATGATTATTTGGATGGATAACTGACTGAAGTGTTCTCTGTATGTTGTTGGTAAGAAATGTGGAATGAAGGGAGAGGGAACAATCTAACAATCTTATTCGGAATTTTTTTTGTGTGTTATTAATAAATTTCTTCTTGTACCTTTTTAAGTTTTGAACCTGCCTTGTCTCTATTCCTAAATCCTATCTCTAAAAGAAATGAAATATATTAAAATTGGCAAAACTCAAGTCACACCTTGACATATGTGTCAAAGTGTTTCTCTCTTCTTCTTCCAGTCATAACTCTTTGGTTATGTCAGATCTTGAATTAGGGCCCAGTCCTTCAAAGATTGGTAGACTATTTGCTGTGAAACTTTTAGGAGGCTGTCCAGAGAGCTGTACAAGCACATAATTTTAAATGTGTACATATATTTGTTCAGGATCAGAACCTTAATTTGCAGATTCCTTTTTGTAAAACTAATGTTTTATTTGAGAAAAACTCCAGTACATTCTGAGATCCATTAAAGTAATAATATTCATATAAACAAATTTAGCAGAATAACTACTTCTCTTTTTCATTTTTTTTCCAAGAAAAATGGGCTTTACACATTGGTTACTTGAAATATATCATGTGAATTAGTTCCAGCGTGTAGCATAGTTACTACTATGTGATGCCCTATGTGGTCTCCAGCTACACTGGTCCGTATAATACACAATAATTCATCATTCATATGAGGTTTATTTCAGATTTACATTGATAAGACTGACATCTGAATCTGGCCCAAGTGTGTCTGAGGGTCAGGCGATATGACGTTGCTATAATAATAACCTGGTCTTTTCAAATAGAAGGGTAAACACTTCAGAAAAAATCTGTACCTCCTCACAAAAAATTAAATCTGTTCCTGTCATGTTCATCCCTGAGGTGTTGATCTTAAAAGCAGTCATGCATATTATGCAAAATAGACATATTTTGTTAAATCTGATCTTCATAGTATCATAGAATGATCTAGTTTGAAAAGGATCTAAAAGACCATGAGTTCCAAACCCACCCCCCGCTCCCATAGATGGTGACACCAGTCATAGGATCTGACTTCTCAGAACCCCATCCAACCTGGCCTCCTTACAGGGATAGGGTATACACAGCTTATCTGGGTAACCTGTGTCTGTACCTCACAGCCCTCATAGCAAAGAATTTCTTCCTAATATCTAATCTTTTTCAGCATGAAGCCATTGTGCCTTGTCTGGTCACTATAAGCTCTTGCAAAGAGTCTCTCTCTATTTTTCCTGTAGGCTTTCCTTCAGGGACTGGTAGGCCAAAATTAGGTTCACTCCAAAGCCTTGTCTTGTCCAGCCAGACTGAACAATCCAATTCTCTCAGCCTTTCCTCACAGGAGAGTTGTTACAACCCTTCGTGGCCTCTTCTGGACTGTTTTCAACAGGTCCTTGTCCTTCCTGTGCGGGGACCCCAGAGCTGGATGCAGCACTGCAGCTGGGGTCTCACACAGCAGAGCAGAGGGGCAGAACCCCCTCCCTCCCCTGCTGCCCACGCTGCTTTGGATGCAGCCCAGGGCACGTTTGGCTTTCTGGGCTGGGAGTGCCCATGGCTGGGTCATATCCAGCCTCTCACCCACCAGCACCTCCAAGTCATTCTCACAGCGATGCTCTCTATCTGTTCATCCCATAGCCTGCGTTGATGCCAGGAGTTGCCCTGATCCATGTGCAGCACCTTGCACTTGGCCTTGTTAAATCTCATGAGATTCTCATGGATCCACTTCTCAAGCTTGTTCAGGTCCCTCTGGATGCCATCCTGTCAACAGCACCATTCAGCTTGGTGTCACCAGCAAATTTTCTGAGAGTGCACTGATCTCTTTGCCTATGTCATTAATGAAGATATTAAGTAACAATGCTACCAATATGAGCCCCTAAGGCACACCACTTGTCACTAATATCCATCAGGAGTCTGTTGACCACTATCCTCTAGATGCAACCATCCAGCCACTTTCTTATTCCTCTAACAGTCCATCCATTAAATCCATCTCTTTCCAATTTAGAGAGAAGGCTTGACTGTGTCAAAAGTTTTACAGAAGTCCACATAAATGACCTTTCCTCGTCCAATGAGGTAGTCATCATCATATAAAGCCAAGAGGTTGGTCAGCCAGAACCTGACAAGCCTGGTAAAGCTGTGATGGCTGTTTCAATCAAATGTCTGTCCTCACCCTGCCTTAGCACATCTTCTAGGAGGATCTGTTCCATGATCTTCTCAGGCACAGAGGGGAGGCTGACAGGTCAGTAGTACCCAGGGTCCTCCTTCCTACCACGTATAAAGATGGATTCGTTTCCCTTGTTCCAGTCACCCAGGACCTCACATGACTGCCATGACTTTTCAAATGTCATGGAGGGTGGCCTGGAAGCTGCATCAGCAAAATTACTCAGGACTCTGGGGTGTATTTCATCAGGTTCCATAGACTTATGTATGTTCAGGGTCCTCAGATGGTCATTAACCTCATATTTACTCACAGTGAGAAGCACTTTTCCCCCCACTGGTTCCTATCCTTCTGTTCATCCATTCACGAGCTGGGAGAAGAGAACTTGCTACTGAGGAGTGAGGCAAAAAAAATGTTGAGTACCTCAGCCTTTTCCTCATACATAGTTTTTCATTCTTCAGCACTGTATACTGAGCTGAGGGAAGGGGTGGGGGAAAGGGTACAGTTTCTTTCACATTTTTTTCTTGTAAACATATCTCTAAATACCCTTTTTGTGAGTGTTTTGCATCCCTTGCTCTGCTCCAGGTTTGCTCTGGCCTTCCTACACAACTGAACTTCATCTGCATACCCCTCCCAGATCACCTGTCCTCATTTCCACAGTTTGTGCATTTGCTTCTTTGTGTTGGGTTTGACCAACGGTTTTCTACTCAGCCATGCCAATCTCCAGCCTTCCTTTTATGATATCTTCCTACTGATTTCTAGCTCTCATACTTTATAAAAGACTTTCTTGAAGATCTACCAGTTCTGTTCCACAGCCTTGATCCCAAGGGCATTGACCCAAGGAATCCTATTGATTACAACCCTGAAGAGCTAGAACAAAACATCATGCTTCATACTTCTCTTGACCCATGTCCCTCAGGACTGTGAATTCCCCGAAGCAGGATCACTGCAGCCTGGGCTCCCTCCAAACCTAATGTCCCATTTTGTGTGTTTATATTGGCAAACATGAGGTCAATATCACATCCCGTCTGGTAGGGCTGTCTACAACCTGGGTAATAATCTGGGAAGTTATCCCCCATGCATTCCAGCAGTCTCCTGGATCTCCTACAGCTCTCTGTGCTGCTTTCCCAGCAGGGATCAGGGTGGTCCAAGCTGCCCAGCAGGATAAGAGCCAGTAGGAGTGGTGCCTCTGGCAGCTGGAGCCAGCAGGCTGCACCAGCAGCCTGGCTTGACCAGGGGCTGTAGTAGACACCACCCACGAGGCTCCCTTTGCTGCCTCAGTCACTGATTCTTGCCCACAGGGCTTTGACTTGCCCATGGCTCTTCTGCAGAGGCAGCTCCTCACACTCCCTCCATCTACTAATGTAGAAGGAAAACCCTCCACCCCTCCTTCTACCCTGTAACACATTTCAGTCCTTGAATTCATCCACCAAGTTTCAATAATGGCTACAAGGTTTTAACTTTCTAGCAACGCAGTGGCTTCTAGCTCTTGCCTATTGCCCATGCTGTGTACGCTGGTGTAGGGGCACCCTAGCCAGACTGTTGGCTGTGTTGTCCTCCTAGAAGCACAGACCTTAAGTCCCTTAAGATATTTCCCAGGTGTTTTCCTGTTGGCTTCTGTTACCTCATGAGCTCCTGGGTCATCTCAGGAATCCAGTGTGTTCCAGTGTGGTCAGTACTGTTCAGTCATCAGCTGAGGGCCCTGTTCCTCTAAGCTTTGCCAGGGACAAGCCTGATATTGTCCCCTTCCCCATCACGGCCAGTTTAAACCTCTCACTCTGGAAATGTTCGTCTTCTGGCAATGTACTGTTTTGCTGTTCTATGTTTCTGAAGATAAGTCTATGTGTAGATTGATAACAACCCAAAAGTAAATATGGACCTCCTCAGTATCAGAACTTTACCATTTATTTGTTTTTGAAGTAATGCTAGCACTTAAGTCCATTAATTATTTGGTTAGCATCATAGCCATAAGGCTGTCTTCCTAAAAGTGGTTAAATGGAGAGAATTATTAAACACAGAGCTGGAGTCTGACACTGCACCTTAATTATAACTTTAGAGACAGAAAGAATCAAATGCAAAAGTAATAGAATTAAAGAACTGATCCAGTGATAATCAAAGGAAAAAGTATTTTTTCACTTGTATATGACTATGTAAGAGACTGATTGGTAGAAGAGAGAAGGCAGTAAAAAGATATATGCTTGAAAACCTAGGTGGAAGTATGAAGTTCTTCTTAGATATGTGAGACAGTTTCTCATAATTTGTCTCTTATGACCTCTAGACAAATCTGCTTGTTTAAAATACTTGAGGTTTTCCAGTTTGCATTCAGGGCTGCCTTCTCCACAAAAGTGTTCTTGCAACAAAATCTAGTACACAGCTTAAAACAAAACAGCAGCTTGCTGTCTCCATTTTCTTGTGTTGAGTGGTACGTCTGTTGTTAGTGACCAGTTTATCCAGCAAGCCTATTCACTTCATACACATGCTCTGTAGCACTGTGCATTTTCAATAAATTTGCCCAAGTCCATATTTACCCTAGTTCTATAGCATTGAGTTCCCATCTGTTCTGAATGTACTCTCTGAACAGGCTTAGAATGGTACTTTCAGTAGAAATGAAAAAATATGAGCCATGACATATAACAGGCATTTGGTTCTTGTACTTCTAAAACTTGTTATAAAAATAAATTTTTAAGATTTTTTTACACTCCTTTATTATTTTTAATTGTGGCTGTAGATTAAGTCACAAAATTTACTCTATTTTAATTCTTGTTTTAACTATTCTCTATACAAGATTCGGGAGACTGTTATTATTTGTCTTCGTATAGATTTCTTCTAATGAAAGGTAGCCAAAAATGTACTGAAATGCTCAAAAACTTGTACCAAAATATTTGTTCTATATTTTATTTCTTTAAATTCAAGGGTAAAAAGTAATATTTCTTCTAGTCTGAATGATGAAATGTTCCATTCTGAATCAGACACTATCTAATGTGGTTAATGAATATGATTAGAGCTAATTCTCTGGAGTCTGTCAAATCATATTAAGCAAAATTAACTTTATGACTTGCTACTGACTCTGGTTTCTAAATATAACTGGAAATCAAATAGTTATTTCATTTCAAAGTGATATTTTCTATATATGTGTATATACCTATATATATATGGATGGTTTTGTTAGTTGTTCTTCTACACAGGTTCTGGTTTACTCATGCAATGTTTACTTTTTTGTGCAGAAAATGGTACCTGACAAAAGGAAATGACCACAGATAGTGACTTAGGGGATTCAAACTGAGAATCAGGAAAAAAGCCATTGCTCTTATAGGGTGGCAGATCACCAGTGAGAGGCTAGGGAATAGCAGAGGCTTTTCACATTCAGCTAGACAACATCATGACTGTCCAGATTTAGTGTTGGCGAGAATTTGACAAGATATTTGGGACTGAAGACCCTGTAGATGTTTTACAACCCGCATTTCCCTCATTCTGGAGTGAAAAAAAGTTATAATGAGGAAAAACAAACAATTATTTTAGCATTCCATTTTACTGGTATTTTTATTTTCATGTTTGAAATAATAATTGGAATGAACTATAATTGGAATTGAAAATAAATACTAATAAAAATAGATAAGAAGAATTGTTGCAATTACCTATAATCCTTATTAACGTCTAAGGGATTAAAAACATTCCCCAGCCAGTAGGACTGAGGGCTGCGAGCAAGATAAAAAAAGAAGAGTTGGTAGAAGTCAGCTGAAGCTACAGGAAAACACATTTTTAAAAGGTATAGTAAAGCATATACAGAGTAGAGTTTCTGGCTTATAGGTAAAACCAATATAGTTTTTGGTTAAAATAGTGATCTCCAGTGAGCAATCATATTACTTAATGGTCCTCTTCTCAACCCAGAAAGCAATTACTTCTTCCTCACAGTAAACCTCAACAAGAATAATATGTGCATAAATATTCCTATTTATAGATCAAAATTAATTTGAAACAGTACAACTAATCATACAGTTATGGAAAATGTAGATATAAACAAATGATGGACATAAATAGCAAAAATATATAATATTGCCAGTGATAGCTTTCCTGAAAGAAGAAAATCCCACTATAACAGCTCTTTTCTTCATGCTTAAAAGACAAGGAAAATGCAAAAAACACATCAGTTGTCTATCCAGATGCCCTTTTTTCCCTTGTAAAAAAATTGCCATATAGTAGCAGTATTGCAAAATTACTTCCTCATCCATAACATCTTGAAAAGTTGACAGGAGGTCTTTTTGAAAGTCTTCTCTAATGTTTTAAAGTGATTTAACAGCTCTCTTTTCCATCTTTATTTTGCAGCACTCACATTCCTTCTCATCAGTCTGTTTTCTCATTTACTGAGCAAAGCTGGACTGATCCTACGGGTACCATTTCAGACACGAAAATCTGATGCATCTAGCTCTATAAAGCCCAGTCTATTGGTCTGTTTTCCTTGTCAGGATCAAAGTTTCCCTCTTTTCCAAGCTCTGAGGAGTTTTAATATGTCACATGTGTAAGATTAAGAAATTTTTTTTCCTTTTCCTGGAAATCTCACAATAGGATAGACTACACATTCATGTTAGGGGTTGAGAGAGATGCTCAGCAAAAGTGAGATTTGTTATCAGTTTGTCAACAAAATTCAATGCATCAAGAAGAGATGGGGGAAAAAAGCAAAAAACATACAATAGATACACAGTAGATAATTTTTCTTCAAAGTGAAATGACATTCTGTTCATGACCAAAAAATCAAGATAGCGCTGAACATTCATCGGAACACCTTGTGAATACCCAGTCTGCCCAAGTGGGTGTGAAAGAAGCTAGGCCTTCAAAAAAGCCCACTCACTCTCTTAAAGATTTGGCAACGTAGCAGAGATAATAGCTGTTCCCATCAAATCCCACTTGCACTTCAGCCATGACACAACTGTGTTTATTGGAGATGGCTTTTTTTAAACCTGCCCAAGGACATCAAAGTCAATGAGAAAAGTTTCTGTACATATATTGGTGATAAAATGAAGACCAGGAAAACTGTGAGCTCTCTCCAGAAGGAAACAGGAGATCTGGTAACCTGGGATATGGGAAGAGCTGAGGTACCCACAAGTGTTATGCCTTAGTCTTCTTTGACAAGTGTTCTAGTCACACTGCCCAAGTTTCAGAAGGCAAAGGCAGCAAGTGGGAGAATGAAGGTCATGTCTGAGACCATTGTGAACCTTAACGTGCAAGTTCAAGTGACATGGTTTACCTGGTTCTGTGCAGAGCATTTGACACTGTCCGGCACAAGATACTTGTGGCTCAGCTGGAAAGAAGCAATTTGATGTGTGGACTCAGTGGAAAACGTCCTGGCTAGGTGGTTACATTCAAGCAGTTGCCAGTCTATGGCTCGCTGTCCAAGTGGAGAGCAGTGGTGAGTGGTGTCCCCAGGGGCTGGTATTGGGACCAGAGCTGTTCAACAGCTTTGTTGGTGACAGTGGGATGGAGTGCAGCCTCAGCAGCTGTGCTGGCAGCACCAAGCTGTGTGGTGTGGTCACAGTGGTAGAGGGAAGGGAAGCCATCCACAGGGACCATATTAGGCCTGAGAAGTGGTGTGATGTGAACCTCATGAAGTCCAGCAAGGCTAAAGTGCAAGGTCCTGCACCTGGATTGAGCAATCACAAGGAAAAAACCAGCTGTTAGGAGCACAGATTGAGAGCAAACTGGAGAAGGACTTGGGGGCGCCGGTAGATAGGAGGCTGGACGTGGCCCATAATTGTGTGCTTACAGCCAAGAAAGCAAACTGTATCCAGGGCTGCTTCCAAAACCATGTGGCCAGCAGGTCAAGGGAGGCTGCTGTCCCATTCTACTCTGCTCATGTGATACTCCATTTGGAGTACTGTGTTCAGTTCAGCTCTGGGGCCCTCAACATAAGAAAGACATGAATCTGGAGGAATGAGTCCAGAGGAGGGCCAGGAAGGTGGTCAGACGACTGGAGCATCTCCTCCATAATGACAAAATGGGACAGTTGGGATTGATCAGCCTGGAGAAGAGAAGCTCCAGGGAGACCTTACTGCAGCCTTCCAGTACCTAAAGGGGGCCTACAAGAAAGCTGGACAGTGTAGTGATAGGACAAGAGGAATGGCCTTAATTGGAAGAGGACAGTTTAGACTGGATGTAGGAAGAAACTCTTTACACATAGGGGTGTGAAGCATTGGAAAGTGGTGCCCAACCCCGGGACTGTTCAAGACCAGGCTGGAAGGGGCTCTGAGAGCTGACATCCTGTCCATGGCAGTAGGGTTGGAAGTACGTGATCTATAAGATCTCATCCAACTTCAACCATTCTATGATTCCTTGATACTATGATTCCTTGAATTTGCTCACACTTTACATTCATACATTTATAATTCCAGTATTTCAGAGCAACAGCAAAGCCATCAAAATTCACTGTTACAACTCTCTTTATGTTCATGTCTTTTCTAGATTGAATGTTTCTGAATGTGCTCAAGTGATTTGAGAGATGTTTATCTCCCACAGCAGAATTCACACTTCCTGTGGAAATTCTCAATTTTCACAGCACAACTCCTTCCTTTATCCTATAATTATTTAAAGTGACAAGTAGGACACCCATACTGCACTACCTCTTCCTAGAGCCAGTCACACTCTGACCTACCAAGGCTCACTGCTGACCCTGACTGTTCACAACAAAGAGTGGATCACCACTTCTAATCTGAAGATACTTTGATTTTCAGTCAGGATATGGTCCTTGCTTGCTAAGACCAGTGGCTCTATCCAAGTGTCTCAGTTCAGAGACAAGTTTAGGAGAAAAAGCTCTGGAATCTCTAATCTCTGTTTCCTCTAGAAGAAAAAAGGATTCAGCAATCTGTTTTCTGCCAATGAGAAAATGAATGAATGAGTGAAACTGAAGAAAAGTTGTTTGTTAATAAACAAAGTGTCCACATAGCGCAGGAAAAAATATTAATAAATGCTAGGTATTGAACCATCAGAACCTCACCCCAGACACACCCCCATCCACCTCAGAGCAAAAAAATCCAAATGGATAGAATGAAACCAGCTGGGTATGTGGCAAGGGGAGCAAAATGGCACCCAGCTTTTGTCTCAGAGAAGGAAAATAAAGTTCACATAGCAGCTTGGGCAAAACAGATGGGAACCTGTTGAACCTCTGGTGTTGATCTGTCCTCAAAGCAGAGGAAGCTGGTGGACTTTGGTGTATTTTCTCATGTTGGTTCAGCTTTCCCCAAGGTCTGGAGCCAGGCAGAGTGGTTCCTGCGTCTCCCCACAGGTTCCACTGACTCTCACAGCACTTGTCTGATCTTGGACCAAAGCCAAGCTGAACAATTTAAGAAAATAACAAAACTTGACAAAGGATTGCTGCTACAGCCTCTCCAGGCCAGGGAAAAGGGAAGAAAGAAACATTGCATAATCCAACAAAAACTAAGGTAGCTAAGCAAGAAAGCAACATCCAGTCTCCTGTGCACCCAAGCACACCGAGGAGTCTTTGAGCAAAGCCTGCACTAGCCTGCACTAGAGCCTCTCGGCTCCCAACCCTTCCTCAGACCCACCTTAAAGATACAGCAGACATTTCTCAGCATAAAGCAGATGATAAGGGAATAGAGTGCCATCGTAAAATCACCCAAGGACACCAAGCAAAGCAGGAAGTTACCAAAATAAGAACTTTTGGGTTCGGTACTAAACTAGCCACTATGCTGAGCTACAAATAAATACAAGAAGTTTTCCAGCAAAATGACGAGGTTCTCTTAATTCCATTAGACAGTGTGAAATGATGCATTTTAGCCACATAGAATGGCAAACAGAATGGAAAGTGTTTTGGAGCATGCTGTGGATGGGGTAAGTAAATCAATAGTTCATGAGGGAAAGCTTCCAGCAGTATAGATTGTTTGAACTACTTACCATTATGTCAAATTCACTTTAGCATGAGCAAACAGACACACGATATGATGAATATTGAGAGAAGAACTATTTCTACTGTTTGCATTTAAAGGTCTAAAGTTATATAGATTTTTATAATCAACGAAGTCTTTATAAAAATAAAACCTTTTATTTAACCCTTAAAGAGTTGATGGACCAAGTATTCTTTTTGTCTGTTTGGATCTGTCAGAAGCCCAATAAATCTTATAGACATATTTTTTCTTTCATTTTTTAATATTCATATGCTTTGTTTATAATTTTAATAACACCTCCTCTGTGGGAATCATTTTTGTCAAGAGAACTGAAGGAATGTGAAAGGACCATGTCATCTGAAACTAAACATTTCCCACACTGGAATAAACAAAATTCCACCAAATATCATATCTGGTTGCTAGCTTCTCTGACAAAAATGTCATTTCCTCTTAAAAAATATATTATTCATGGCCTTAAATAGGTACACAGCATTGAACAGAGATGGAAATAAGCTCCTGCTTCAAGAATTCAAGAACAGCAAATAAGTCTCGAAATAAGCACCTAATTGATTTTACTTTTGAAAGGCACCCATCATGTTTTCCAATCAACTGTTCTACCAAAACTAAGGCATGTTCTTCATGTAAGGTTCACAACTAGCCTGCATTTGCTCTGAACTGAGAGTATACTGAATAGTATGATACATATAGGCTTGCATTTTAAAAGTGGTTATTATGGTTACTTAGCTCTGATTCACTTTACTGTGGACATCCAAGACTTTGTTTATTGTCCAATTTGGATAGGACGACAGAAAATATGAGACAGAGAAACATAAGGAAAAAATTAGGTTATTGAAATTTATTTTAAAAAGAGAGAGAAGCATATTTAAAATTATAGGTTTACACAGCAGGATTTCTTCAAACTTTCCTAGCCTTTTTTTCTAAGTCTCCTATCAAGAGCACAACGTCAAAGATGGGAAGCCCATTAGTGACTTTGGTTCTCTCCTGTCAATATTTCAGCCAAAACATACAACTGACAGGCAGAAAGATCACTTTCACCAGGTGCTTAGGATTGTACACAGCTGACGTGGTGCCTCTTCCACTCCTCCACTCTTGATAATATAACTACTTATTCAGTCTAATATAATTTTTGTCAAACTTTTCTAAAGTTCTTAAAATCTGTAGCACTACCAAATGCAAAGTTTACCTCACTGGCCTTCTGTTTATGGTGTTCAAAGTTTCATCAAGGGAGCCAGCTTCTGCAGAATATGGTATGTGATTTTATGTATTTATTATTTAGTAAGTCTTATTATTAGATAGTTACTGAATGCATTAGTGTGGAATTCAAGGCTGCCAGAGACCCAGCTCCAAAAAATGGGGGAAGGATGAAAGAAATTTTATATTAAGCCAAGGTGTTTGGAGGTGTAAAGTGTAAAGAATGTGCATTGTTTCTCAAAGTTCTGCCAGAGGTTGTTTACAGGACAGAGTTGAGGACATGTATGCAAACCACAAAATCAGAAGAGTATCATGCCTAACAAATTTTAAAAACACTTTAATGACTGAAGTGTTGACATGAGCACTGTCTTAGCAAAATAGGGAAGCAACACTGGTTCAGTTGATAATACATTCACTTACACTTCATTTTATTATGAAGCAGATGTCTAGTGTGCTCACACAGACAAGCACAACATATCTTCATGATTGGTATCTTCAGGCCACCTACAAAATCACTATGGGGTTGTCAGTGAATGCTTTAGAACAGCCTTTGGTAGACTTTTTAAAATCTGTTTAAGCACTTTTTAAAACCTGTTTAAGCACTTTTTAAAGGCATTCTTTGAGCACTTTTAAAAACCTTATTTTTAGGAAAGCTAGGTTTCAAATGCTTAGGGATTAAAATAGAATAGGCTTCTGTTCTGGATGGTTTCTGGAAGGGTTTTTTTTTTCACCTAAGCCTGTGACTCCTTAGAAATTCCCTGGAAGCTAATATGCAGATGTTGAATGGAACTGGAAAAAAGAATTTATGTTTTTTTTATACTCCCAAAGCTAATAGTATTAAAGGAGTTTGCCTTGTAGTGTAACATCACTGTCAGGACACTACATAAAGAAATTCTGGACTGTTCAGAGATTTGTACTATGGTGTTAACATTTGAGCTGAAGAAGCGTGAAGAACACACTATCATCATTAGACAACCTAGTATTATTTTTTTGCATCAATATTGATATTTATTTCAGAGCCATCTCCATATACCTGTCATTCATTCTATTAATAGTGAGTGTGCTACATCTCACCCCTTGCCCCTGCCTGTTACCAAACCTTATCCATGAGTGTCCTAGAAGTCATATCAGAGTATGTTCTCTTTTCTAGAAATGCTGGTTCTCTTCCTTCCAGGGATAAAAGCTGCTTTCTCAGCTAGGAACTCAGAAAAAAGTTATTCCCTGCAATGTGTAGCGGAATTCAGATTTCCGAAATAACTATGACACACCCTGTAAGAGATATGTTAGTTTCATTCCATATAACTGAAAAAAACAAATTTTGTCAATAATCTTACTGCACATTTTAAGATTAGCTCATTAACACTAAATGCAGCAAGATATATTAAGAAAAGTCAGTGGTGTTGCTGTGTGCTGCTTTTCTTCCCAGTGTTAGATGACAAAATTCTATCCTGTCTGCTTGGTGAGAATCTGTCCAGGTGCAGAGCCCAGAGCTCCAGGGAAACAGCCAGTTTCAAGCCATCTTTTACATGCCAGTAGGAGGATCACTGGTGCATGCAAACTGAGTGTAAGTAGTAGGAGTTCAAAGTGTGTGTCTTCAAAAATTCTTAGGGTACCAGAGCAGCGCCAAAACTCATTAACATTCACATCATTCCCAGCTTCATTATCTCACCCAGATGTTTCCATGACTGCCCCTTTAAAGAATTCCTGTCTAAATTTTATTTACATTTGTTCAACAATATTGATGCTTAATGAATAAATGCAGTATGCTGTCAGTACTGAAGACTAATTACATCTATGTATGAGCCTGAGAACCTGATTGAAAAATCTGCAGTAGCTAGACTGGGTTTAAATAAACACTTTAGTGTAGTGCTTTAATTACACTTTAGTTTGTAATGTAATTTTTGGCTGTTTAAACTATGATTTAGTCTGAGCTAATTACAAATGATTTTCTGCTCAGTAATTAATAATAACAAAATTGTAATTAGACAGCTGCTCTGGATTAGGGTGGCAGTTTGTGTTAGCTGACTCATGGTAGACTGGCAGATAAGAGCTGCATTTGGGGACTGGAACTTACTACACCTTTCTGTGTCTTGTTTTCAGTCAGAAGAGCTATTATGATTCAGAATACTTCAAAATACTACTTGGTCTTGAGGGCTGAAGCTTGATATTTACAGTGGAAACTTCCTGTGTTTCTGCCACTTGTGAAGGTGAGTCATTCTACTTGTGATAGAGATGTTGCAGGTTCCTTTCTCTTACTCAACAGAAAATAAAGCAAACTTCAGGTTTTTTTATGCATGCCACATGACTGCATCACAGCAAAAGACCCTAACTCACAGTAAGAAAACCAGCAAAATCAGAATCTTTTTCTCCACCACTCACCTGAAAGCTACATACACTACAATGAAGTGAATATAAAGTTAGGGGTGATACTTCCAGCTGCTGATATCTCAGCAGCTCCGTGATAAATATGTTCCATGCTCCAGGGGTGTTTGGTGGGAAAACAGCTTCTTTGATACCAGCATTACTTCAGAACTGCAGACCCAGAGAATAGTATCTGTCATGAGCCACTCAAAACAGCAGTGCTCTCCTTCTGCTGGTTTGTAGGCTTCATCATCTATATTCAGCAGGCCATATAAGATAAACAGTGAATCTTCTTCAGATGACTATCTACCCTATAATCACCAGGGATTATAGGTTTGTGTATTTTGAAAAATGCAGCAACATTTCCCCAATTTTCATTAAAAGAAAAATCAAAAGATTTTTATAAGTCGTCTTTGGGATACATTTGGTATCCTCTGATTCAAAGTAGGCTGTAAAGTGTAAATTTGCCCAAAATTGGAGAAAAATATAAAAATAATTACAGTCACTTGGTGGCAGGTCTTCAGAAAGTTATTTCATCTAACAGCTGAATTGAATTTTCATTTCAAGTTCATTTGAACATTCATGTTTATGCCACCTAATAAAAGATAATAATTGAATGCTAAGTAACACACTACAAAACACCATTCACATGCTTTAGGATTATCATCTGTCATGAATTGTGATGTTGTCAGTATGTAGATAATGTATAGCTGAAGAGAGACTTTAATGGAATATTTTCTATATATGTTTGAAAACACACAGAACTGTACCACGGGGAGATCTTAATGCATGCAGCTACCACCTCATTACTTACAGCAACCTCCCGTTCTGGTACATGTGAGCTGCTGGCAAAGTTGGTGCATCTCTAACTGAAAAAGCATTATAAAGGATAGAAAATCACCATGAACATGCACACTAAAACGTAACTATAAGTCAATCATATAAATAGAAACCTTAATACAACTGACAGTCTATAATTATGTAAGTAATGTGAGCAATATACTCTAACTGATGTTTTTCTTAAAATACTTATTTTGAAACACATTGCTTTCTAACAGAGCATAATCATCATTTTTACAATGTCTCCCATGAACCATTTACAAAGGAAGAGATGAATGATTTGTCTAAGTCTAAAATCTAAACCCCCAGACTATCCTAAGACAAGGTCATAAAATTGAAAAATAGAATACAATGAGAACTCTTTGGACAGACACAAAAATGAAGAAAATAGTGCCTGCCTGAACACATTCACTTCTCATGGTCTACAGAGAACAAGATAAATAAATCTGAAAATAGATGTGTTTAATTAAAAATAACTTGTGTATCCTTTTTCTGTCCCTTTTGGAGTACTCCTCTGTTAAAAATGTCCTTGATGATAATGTGGCAAGATTCTATGAAATACTTTGTATGTTCATATTTCAGAAGTTTATGCTCCTGATGTGTTTCTTGAAGTATTCTTTAAGCTTAGATTCAAATAATAAATAATAATAATAATAATAAAGCTAAGCTAAACTTTATTATTTAAGCTAAGTTTTCTAAAATTAAGTAACAGCTTTCTCTATTTTCCTCACTTCCCATGTTTCCAGTTAAAATTTATAAAATAAAACCTTTGGGTATATGTTGGTTTCCTATCTTTTTTATTTAGCAGCAAAAGTGTCCTAAAAAATCAATAGTGCATTTTTATGCACTTGGCAAGTAAATTAAAAATAAGCCCTATTTTTAAATTAAACACCATTTTTTGTGGGAAATCTAGTCTCAATTACCATATCTAAGATAGCTGGCATCATCATAATGAAGTATTATTGAAAGGTGGTGTGTCTCGTCCTTTAGGCAAATGTAGCACCTGCCCTAGAAATTTTCAGAGTGCACTGAATTACAAACCCACTCACCTTTGCAAAAAATACTTTACCCCTAATTTTGATGTGCTTCGTTTGATTCCAGCTCTCAGACACCTCGTGCCAGCATGCTCCTGTGCTTCCCTGGACCTGCTGAGCTCAGGGAGCTGGCTGGCTGCAGCCTAGCAGGGCATCAGCAGAGCAGTGCATTGGGATTGCACTTTGCCTGCTCTTCCATACAATAAACATCCAGGTGCTTTCCAGGAGCTAGCTTCATACCAAAACCCAAAGAGCATTGTAAGGTATATTTATCCAAGGATTCCTCTGCAGTGCTGGAAATGCATGGGGAGAATTTCTTGGGATGCAGAATTGGTTTGTTTTACATCCTTGAGCAACTTGTTGGTTTGCTGCTATCGAGATAGCAACATTAGCAGGTTGCAGCAAGGGAAAACCTTTCCCTGGTGCACTCCCTGCCTCCCACTTCCATGTGCCAGCACAGGGCTGTCAAAACACTTATGTGCAGCCCAGAGATGCAGGCTGTGCTGACAGCACCACCCCTGAAGTGCCCTCCCAGTGATGCCTCCACACCCCAGCATCCCTGGTCCTTCTCCAGCCTACTTGGCACATCCTTTCTTTCTCACTCCTCTGCAGGAGCAGCCCAACTCTGCTAGCCCAAGCTCCCACAGCTGGCTGGGAAGGCAGGCAGGGCTTGCTCTTCTGTTCTGGAGCCCACTTACCCATGTTCATGCCTTTTCTGGATCTTTGTCACGCAATGGAACCTTCAAGCCCCAAGATTCCCAGGTTTTTGGGGGACAGCCCTGCCACTCACACTTTGGGCTCCGAGGAAGCACTGGAGGAATGGAAGCTGTAACTGAGAACCTGTGTTGACAGAGGGCCCTGGACAATCTCCTTCTTTCCCCACAGCAGCCACTGACACATCCCCAGTAAATCATTTTGTTCAATCAAACCATCACCTGGAGTCGCACACAGGTACTGACACACAGCTTAACCCTGGGCAAAAATGCTTCCAAGACTCTCAGTGTAGCTTCCCTACTAAACCACTGGCAAGGGAAGTTAGCTGGCAGGCACTGGTGTCAGGGAAGCAAAACTGGGAGCAAGGAGGGGCATGGCACTACTGTTTACAAGAATAAAAGCAGGCAAAATAACAGACCACTTAAAAAATAAAAATAATTTGCTGAATAATCCATATTAACTTTTGGTTTTGTTGTATATATTTGGTTAAAAGGAAGAATATATCTATAATTTTCCTTACACTGATTTTTTAAAACTTGCCTACATGTTTGCAACTAAAATTTTGTCTAAGTGATATTAAGTTCAAAGCCTACCAACACATCAGCTCTGGAAATGGTATTTCTTTATGCTTCCCATAGAAAACAACAACATTTAGTCACCATTAAGAACTTGACTCCTTTCATTTCTGTGACTCTGAGTTGGTTTGGCAATAAATCAACTGAGTGAAGAGCCATTAAAACAAGAGCAAATTCAATCAAAACCCTATCTTAAATATAACATGGTATTTTGATCCAACAGCTGTTAAAAATAATTCTGTTTCCTTGCTGGTAGTTTTAAGTACCTTCCAAAACTTCTAGTATTATACTACACTATTCAATGCTTCCCAAAGATTTTGAAAATATACCATGCTTTCTCTAGTCACAAATGATATGGAGCAAATTAAAGGAGAATTAATCTCTTAGAAGACAGATGTTAAGGAGCTAAATTACTAGGATCTTTTAAATAGAAATTGCACCCTAAATCATTGAGAATAAGGTGGTTGATCCAGACCATTTGTTACTGGCCACAGAGCAGATGTGATACATATTATGGGATAGAAACAAATATCTTAAGGAATTAATACCACAAAAAAGTTGTTCAAAAAGACTAAAAATGCCTCAATTAATTTATCATTCATCACTTAGGACCCAGTTCATCATGGATCTTCAAGAATTGTATGTTTCAAGTACATATACATTCCACTGAAGTTATAGATGCATTCAAAAGTGCATCAGATTGTTACTCTGTGTTGAAAAAAGACCTTTGAGTCAGCTCCTCGAAAGCAGTTCCCAGTGCTGACTCTTGTCTTCTGTTTGCCAGTGTTTAGGGAAACATAATAAAGTGCTCAAATTGTCAAGTGACTTGGAAGACTAACAGTCTTGGAACAGGGAATCAAAGAACAGCTCTTTTAGATTGGCAGAAAAATTTATCCGTTTTCAATCAGCGTGGTAATGACTCAAAACCATTTAAGTTTATTAAGAAATCTTTGTCTTAGGAAGCTCACTGTGGGCCATCCAAATTACCAGTACCTCACCTCATATGACAATGTTGAGACTGTCTAGCACTCATTATTTACAAAGAAAAAGAAGATTTCCTGGGAAGTTATAATTTGCCATTTAAAAAAAATAAGTCTAAAATACTACCTGCTTTATAGAAAAATGGAAGTGGGTGTGTATGTCTCTGGAGATATCTGTCAATACAACACAATGTTTCCAAAGATGGTATACAAGAAAGAGAAAAAACAAATTGGTCTTCAAGAGAAGAAAGAATTTTCCAAAGCAAATGCTGTTTGTGAGAAATCACAGCAGGCAGACTAATGATTTGCTTTTTTCTAAATTACTTTCAGAGGCAATGAGACACGGTTTGGCTAGGGAAATACACTTTTTTCAGACATGGCACGAAAAACAGGCACCCACTCTATATTCTGACATATTCTCCCTTCTTTTTGAGTACACATGCTCCATGAAAGTGTGTTGGGTTTGCATGGCAAGGTTTCAAAAGAAGGGGTGCTTTAGAGGTGTCTTCTGAAAGCAGCTGTCAAAAGCTTTGCCCGTGTCTGACAGAGCCAATGCCAACTGGCTCCAAGATGGACCCACCGCTGTCCAAGTACCTCTGTGACAATGGCAGTACCTCTGGGATCATGTACTTAAAACGGGGGAAAAACTGACCACAATCCCCATCCTCCCTCCCGTGTGCTGCTGTGGAGAAGAGCTGGAGAATCTGAAAGTTGAAGCCGGGCAGAGGTGGAAGGGAGGTATTTTAAAATTTGGTTTTGTCGTTACCCTACTCTGAGTTGATTAACAGTAAATTTCCCCAAGTGTGTTTTGCCCATTACAGCAGTTGCTGAGTGATCTCTCCCTGCCTTTATCTCAGCCCACAAAATTTTCATTATATTTTCTCTCACATGTCCAGTGGAGGAGAGTAGAGTTAGAAACTCTTTAGCAAGCACCTGACATCCAGCTAAGGTCAATCCACCACTGCAAGTACTGCTATTGATTTTTATTTGTTCCCTGCATAAATTGACATATATTTATACTATTCAGGCTTGTGTGCAAAAATACAGGTCCGCTAAGAGTTGACTACATTTTGTAGATTTCCAAATCTTGCCTTCTCATTAGAGAATGCATTTGATTTAGAACCATCAGGTGGTAGGTATGGCAATTTCTCTGAGGCCTTAGACTATTTTCCACCTCAATACATCTCTTCCTTGTATTCTTTTTTTTCCATGTAAACAGGGAGGTTTTTTGTGTCTCTGGATCTGCCACAGAAATAATCAGGTGAATTTTGTTCACTTGTGTGAGACTAAAGGCCAGTTTAAATGTCCCCACCTAAAATTAGAAACTGTCTCATCCTAAAAAACTTGAATGGAAACACAAGCAAAATATAAAAAAAGTTGAGTCGAATTGCAAAGAACAGATGCAGGATTAGCTTGCTGCAAGACTTATCTGCTACAAGATATTGTCAAATCTCTGCTGCTGAATACAATCACTCGTCTACCAAGGGGAAGTTCAAACAACTGTCTTTGCCTTTCTTCCTCTAGATTTCAAAGCAAGACTGCTGTTTGCAGGAAAGAACTTCCTGACTTTTCCTGGTGTAGGGAAAAAATTTTCTCTTTCATGCTTGATTATGTCTCCATCAACAGTACATGAGAGGAATGGATGATTATCTCTTCATTTCTAAGTGTTCAGAAAATTATTTAAGTGATACTAGAGTAACACAAATTTTCCTGTCAGTCAGTGCTCAGGGGCTGGGGAAGAAAGATAAGAAAATTACGGGTCTGAATGGAAGAACAGGTAAATGCTGCAATAAAGTAGAGTTACATTATATAATTTTTAGTTTCTTTCCTCTCTTCTTGATAACAAATAATAACAAAAACACCTCAATAAAGTCCCAGCTAAAACTGGATTATAGCCAATGCATAATCTTCCAGTTAAATCTTGTTACAGCATCAAACCCAGAGGTTAGTAAACCACTTGTCCTTTCAGCATGTCTACCTCCTACAGTACTGCTCAGGCTGAGAGGGAGACTTTCACAAGACCTCTTCTGGAAGAGTGAGGAGGACAGCGTAAGATCACTGGGGTACTAAGTGCCAAATTTTCAAATTTATTTTCATATATATGGTTAGTGTCTACTATAGTACTTTGTTTCAGAGGAAAAACACTATTCTGAAATAAATCTCTTCATGCAGCAAGTGACTGCATACTGTTTCATTTTTGGTATGTGCTTCCTTTTAGAGGACACTAGCATTGATCCTGTGATGTGGGCACTCATTGAATGCACCCAGCCTCCTACAGGGCTTCAGGGCTGTAAATGAGCCTCAAACATGTCTCTGCATGCAAAATTTGGTTCAGCAGACAGCACTAAATATGATCTGAAGTAAAATTTCCAAACAGCACTCAGCACAGATGCCAAGGTCTCAGTACAAGCTTCTCCACTTTCCTGATCAGGTAATCACTCAAATGGAAAGAGAGGCCTTTAAACTCAACCAGCTGTCCAGACCAGATTCAGTAATGAATCAAGACTGGGCTTTTCAGAGCTTTGTCCTGCTCAAGTAAAGGCTTGAAAATCTCCAAAGACAGACTATATAGCTTCTCAGATAAAACTAGTCCGATTTTGATCCCTTTGTACTGTGTAGAAATGCTAATTCTTGTTAACAGAGCAATGGGACCAGACAGGCATTAGGACTGTTTGTGACGAACAAAATTTGTATGTCAGGGCCCTTTCTTCATTACCTTTACTCTCCTCATAAAATAGCAATGGTTACTTCTTTTTTTCGAGTGTACTGCTGTGGAGGTGTAATTGAGCTTGTGTTTCACCTTATGTATGTAAAGTGTGTCATTGCAGAGGATTTATGTAGTCCACTTTTGCATGTAACTTGGGAGAGTTAATTTTCTCTGCTCACTTTTGAATATCATCAACAGTACCACTACACAAATTGTCATTTCTTTTAGTGGAGGTTAAGGTTAAGCAAGTATTTGTCAAGAATGTCATAAATTTGGTGTCCCTGCCTCATACAAAGGACTAGTCAAAAATTTTTATCGATTTTCTCCTGTCTTTATTTTGAGTCTGAGACTTATCACTGATAAACAAATATGATTTCAGCTGAAACTATAGTATAAATAATAAAGATGCGTGTTTTGCAGCCTGTAGCACTATTTGAAGGTAGTCTTTATGTAAAGGGACAAGGTTAGTAACATAGATTTTTTTTAACAACCACTTTCCTTCAATATATGAAGTAGTCACGTACACTAGCACAAGACAAGAAGCATCTGTACTTCTCTGCTCTTCTTTCAGTGAGCATTTTAGAAGAAAAAATAATGAAATTATCTATCTTGCTAAACACTCATTCACGTTTCTTTTTGTGTATGATGGGTTTCCCATAACTACTGTATAAAGTACCAATTGAAACTCACCCTGTCATATATACTTCTACAAAATACGAACAGTGCTAAATACTTTAAAGTGAATCGATTTCCACTGAAAGTGTTTTAACCTCCTTTTAGGTCAAGAATTAACAATTTTCCAAGCTTGCTGTAAAATGAGAATTAATCCTGAGAGGCAGGTGTGTACTGCATAATTCATTTAGACTGCGAAATTTATTGAAAATACTCTTTCTCTGAACAGTAGTCGAAGCTTATATTATAAATTTTAGGTGTGGTTTCTTTAACTTGTATTTTAAATTATATTCAGAGTTGATTTCTCTCAGATCCCCCAGAGGACTGCAATTTGCAATCTCTTCCTTTGTTAAGAATATAACAACAGAACGAGCAGCAAAACATGACAGGGGATGCTCATACATATAAAGCTTGGGTACATTGCTGAAGCAATTTGCAAGTAAAAAATACACATTTTCTTTGTGTATTCACAAGAGTAGAATACTTAGGAAAAGGACATTTTGGCTATCATCAAGTAAGGATTTTTTGTGCTGAAATTCTATTCCTAGATGTGTTACATTCAAGGCTCACTACATTGAAGAGTAACGGCACAAAGAGCACGGTTCACCCTGTTGACCTCATAAACAGCTGGTGGTACAAAGAGAGAAATAATTTATAGTAGTCTGTCAAGTGACTCTAACCATGCTAGCATTAGAAGACTTCATTCCACACATCAATGACATATTTTTACTATTTCTCTTACATCACTATCATTCTCATTAATCCTTGAATATATTTTATTTCTTTCATAAAATAGCCATTTGTTTTTCATCCTTAAAATATTTATTCCCAGTGATGAATATCAACATAAGAAATGGAGATCAGGTGTTTGGTATAATACATGGCTCTGTACTAGCGAAAAAATTTTAATTGATTAGATGGCACCATTTCTTTCCTGTTACTAATGAAATAAATTAGCAAATGCAGCCTCTTATCTATGGCCATTCATTCTACAGACAGTTGGCTCATTGCATGATACACTTTAATATTTTTAGCTCTAGACTTGCACAAACTTCAAGTTAATGGGAAAATATTCAAAAGACATAAATGAGCCAGTGAAAGTATATAGGAATTGGCAAGCTGACTTCCACTAGCAATTTTAAAATCCCCTCCTGAAACAGTTTGGGGTTTTTTGCTATAGGTCCTGTTTTCCCTTTCAGGTTATGCTTATAGTTTAAAAAAAAATTATGTTAAAACAGAATCAATAATAGATAAAGAAATGATGTGGTAGACCTGTGAATTGTCTTGTTGCACAGACAAAGTTCCAGTTATGGAATTACTTCAGATCTCTTATTTCATATATATTAAAACACAAAATCAAACATTAAGACCGACAGGTCAATAGAAATGTAAACACCAATATTAAATACTTGAAAGGCAATTACATCATAGTTGTTTAATTGTATAAATACTCTATACTGTGTGCAGAACTTGTGCAGATTCTTTGTAGAATGAATTATAGCAGGAGAACCAAAATCCAACCCAGCTTTTTCCTATATCTCAAATAAAATTGCTAATTTGCAGTTCCAATCTTAGTACTTTTCTTAATGCATAACACACATTCCTTATTCCTGATGAAGATCCTTGGGTTTGTTTTTTTATGTGATGATATCCTGTCTACTTCAGACTTGTATGTGTGCATGTGTTTTATCTAAAAAGAAAATACATCTAATTCTTTATTTCTAAAAAATAAGTAGAAGAATGGCTTGGTTTAGGAAATCAGTCTGTTGTCATTTCAAACTGGATGAAAATTTCCCACAAGAAAGAAAGAGGGAGAGAAAGAATGAGCTCTTATGTATCTTGAATCTCTCTCAAATTTCCTTCGTAAAACATGTGTGTTCTGAATTGAGTTTTCTTGTCTGTCAATGGAATAACAGTTAAGTCTGAAGATACCCATTACTGAAAGAAAGTGAGAATATAGCCCATTACTTCATGAAAAATGTCTCCACTTTTAATCTGTGTCTATTTGCCTGCTGTTTCCAAGATCCACTGCTGTACACTCGCACATACCTACAAAGCAGTCAAAACATATGTAAATATATTTTCAAGCCACAAGCTGAAGTTTGTGTTACTCATTGAAGTTACTGCTGCCTGTAGATCAAATCTGGCACTTCTTAGTCAAAACTTTCTTGCATAAAGACTCAGTGTGGACTACAGTTAACAGATCTCTTATTATATTCTTCTGGTGATAGCCACTTTTTCATACCTCTACTAAAATTGCTAAATTTTACCTCACTAATTAATTTCAAAAGCTCTAGTATTAAAAGGAGTTGTCATTACAGCCTAATATACTTGAAATACTTCCTCAGCTTTTGAAATGTTACCTTGTCTCTCTCCTCTGAAATGAATCATGAATTAAAAACATTGCTATGAGCACTTCCAAGTACTATAAACTTATCTGAAAGAATTTTGATTCACCTTTTTTCCCTGACTAACCTGTTACATTCAATTTCCACCAAATTTCATGACCCACAAAATAATCAATATAATAAAAAGAAAGCAATGGAAAGAAGAAATGTAAACCAAACCCAAATCTAATCTTATAAATGTACTACATGATTCCTGTGTGCCCCACATTGCAAAGTGGATGTAGAACATCACTTGGAATTTGGAAAAAAGGTCAATGGTTTCTTTTATAGAGAGTGTGCTTGCATCTCAACTTTTTGTACCACTGGAGAAACTGGACTGCAGCAGAGTCAGCAGCAGAGCCCGTGATCCAGCCTGGATACTTAGGCTACTGGTAAACAAGAAAGTTCAGGGAAAAGTTTATCCATACTACTTAATGATTGGCATCTCCCTGCAGCCTCACAAATATTAATTTCCCGAATAACTTCCAGGTATAGCAACATGAGGCAGGGATTGTTTGGAATACAAGTGCAGGTGAGCCCAACTTGTTCTTGGAGAAAATGGAAGGAGGTACCCATCCTGGTGGAGGTATTGCCATGCACTTTTAACTGGGGCTAAAAGCAGAGCACGCTCTGGTTTTTTAGCAGGTGCAGAGAGAGGTGACAGAGAGAAAGGCAAGCAAACTAGCAGCAGGATATAATACTGTCTAAGGCTACCTTTGTCTATGTTTTAATGAAAATATTTGAAAATCACCTTTATGGAGCTGGTACATTTCTCCATTTACTGAGATGTATTTTGAGACTGACTCTGATCTTACCTACTATGTAGTAAATTCAAAGTTATACCTTAATGGACTGACATGACTGTGAAGTGACTCCCAGTGAAATTTCAGTGCATAAGCACTCCAGCACAGAGTTAAAGAATAATCAGTAATTGTATACAAAAGTAAAAAACTCCATGAAGGATTCTAAGCTTAGGCCAACAAAAAACCTGATTAACAACGCACCAAGTTGAACTAGATTTTTATAGGAACCCTGGTTTTTAATACATTATAAGTAAATAAATTTTCATCCTACTGTATTAATAAGAGTCAGGCCTACTAGAATAATAATTATGCATTTGTTATGTTTTATCTAATCATATCAAAATTTTTGTTGTTTTCAGATTAGAGTAACTACATTACTAGTGAGGACATATTTAGCTGAAGTAAATAATCATTGATTGTAGGGGTATTAAAGATGAGACTGAGATCTCTGATATCTTAGGGGACAATTGTAAGGTTGTGTTCTTAATGTGCAAAATCTAAAATCCTGGTGTAAGAAAGGATTTCTGTTATACGGCGCTCCCCAAAATGGTGCCTGGATTGATGTAAGCATTTCACATTCCCATTACTAATAGGACTCCTCACCTTCTCACATGAGCAAACAGGGTGCTCTTCCTTAAAGAAGTCCTATATACACAGCAGTGCACTCACTGAAATGGATGGCAAAAATGCAAATGGAAAGGCTCAAAATAATGCAACCCAACGAGAAAAAGGTGTCCCTATAGCAAGACTTCGCACAAATCAGTGCTCTATAAGGGTAACACTGGAGGAATTTTACCAGGTTGAGCCTGCTGACTCATTTAAGTGGATAATCATGGTGCTGTGTGCCAAGTACCATATCTGTCAATTAGTTAGATACCTGACACTACTGCTAGATGTACGTTAAGCCACTTCAAAGACTTTATCTATTTCCTGATGGATATGGTATCCTACTGCTACCTGAAATTCTTTGTAGTAGACAGAGTTAGACAGAAAAGAAACCATAAAGCAGCAAACACCAACAATACAAAACTGTTTTTCAATTTGTAGCTTCATTTCTTTCTTATATTTAGATATAGAGATAGCACTGGTTGACTCCTGCTGAAGTGATCTGTAGAAATAAAATGGTTGGACCTAAAATACTTGCTACTAAAGATACTAAAAAGTACCTTTTCAGAGAATTTTTTGCCCACATTTAATAGTGCTCATGATGTAAAGGTTTGAGAGCTATGACACCAAAACAAATATTAAAATCAAGTCAAAAGGAAACACTGGATGCCTAAACTAACGTAATTTTTTAGTTCAATATAGTTTACTGAAAGAAGACATTTTTAGTCCATAATTAGTCATTCAGGTTCACGATTGGTACAAATTTTCAGTCACCATTCTTGTTAACACCTGCTGCAACAAGTCACACTGGATATCAGAGGTCATTTCTTAGAAATTAGTCATCATAACCCACATAGATGATATTTTGGAAGCTACATGTGGAGTTCTCCAGATTAGGTTTTATTCTGATTTTCACATAAGTTGACAGACTGATAGATGGTCTTATTGTAACATCAGAGAAAAAAAAATGTATAAGTACTTTTGGCAGCTACACTAGTCTTTAATAGTAACACAGCAAAAACTTCAACAGGTAATGATCAAATTGTCTAAAATGTAGTGGGTTGTGAGGGCCATTTTCAGTAGTCATGGGCTGGAAGGAGACAAAATTCTACAGAACAATTACTGAAACTTCCACTCCAGCAATTCAAGCAATTTTCACACTGAGGGTTATAAACAGTACAATAAAATGTTTAAAAAATACTACAGTATGCCTCGGATCTTATGGTTTGGTTATCTGAGCCTAAATAATTACCAGAGCTAAATTGCCTAAAATATCCTAAAGATAAGTTTCTTGACTGAAAACCTGTGGAAATGCTTGCTTTTCCTATGAAACCTACAGGATTTCTTCTTTGGGTAAGCAGAAAATAACACTGAGGAAATCAGAATAAGAAAGGTTAATAGAAAACCCAAGGTATGAAAGCCACAAAAGGCACTTTTGGCTTAAATTAGAATGCATTGCAAGCATGGCAAGATGTATAGACAGGAGCAAGGGAGAAAACAAATACAGATAATAATAGGAGATAAAGGCCTGGAAAAGCACAGACTGGACACACTCCTGTATAACCTGCTCTAGGTGATCCTGTCTTAGCAGGACAGTTGGCCTAGATGATCTCCATAGGTTCCTTGCAACCCTAACTCTTTTGTTATTTTATGATTCTGGTGGAAAGACTGTATAAAAATAAGTGGACAAAACACATAAGCAGAGACTATATGTATAGTCAGTGGGCTTAAATGTAATGGTATGTAGTTCTAGGTAAAAATACCTAGAAAACCACAACTGTTCACAGAAGTATGGGGGGTTGACTCTGGCTGGATGCCAGCTGCTCACCAAAGTAATTCTATTCTTGCTCTCCTCCACCAGGCAGGGCAGACAAATTCCAGCCAAAGGCTGATGAGTCAAGGAAAGGACAGGAAGAGATCTCTCAGAAATTACTCTCACTGGAAAAAAAGACTTTTACTCAGAGAAGTTGGTTTCTTTATTACAAAAAAAAACAAAAAAAAAAAAACAAAAAAAAAAAAGCAAAAAAAAAAAAAGAAAAAACAAGGTAGGGAAATGGGAAATATAATCAAATCTTAAAACACCTTAAAATGTGCCATTTCTCCCTTCCTTCTGGACTCAGTTTCATCTGTGATTTTCTCTACCTCCCATCCTCCAATGGCACAAAGGAATGGAATATGAGGGTTGAGGTCAGTTCATCATACACTGAACTCTCTGCTCCTCTTTCTTTTCATGTTCTTGTCCTGCTCCAGCATGCAATTTCTCCCATGGAAGGCGCTACATTAATTTCACCAGTATGGGTCCTTCTCCTTCCCATGGGCTGGAGGTGTTCATGAGCTGCTCCAGTGTAAGTCCTGTCCACGGGATGCAGTCCTTCAGGAACAGACTGCTCCAGCATGAGCCCCTCAAGGGGATCACAAGTTCCACCAACAAACCTGCGTTCCTCTTTCCACGGGTCCACAGATCCTGTCAGGCTCTTCTCTCCACAAAGTCAGAGCCTTTGTCAGGCAGTCACCTGCTTTGATCTGAGGTCCTCCATGGGCTGCAGGTGTGTTTGTGCACCACTGTGGACATCCATGGGCTGCAGAGGGACAGCCTACCTAACTCTGGTCTTCAGACCAGGCTGCAGGGGAATCTTTGGTCTGGCACATGGAATGCTCTCTCCCATTCCTTCTCCACCAGTCTGGGTGTCTGCAGGGAAGTTTCTCTCATACATTCTCCCTCCTCTCTCTGGCTGCTGCTCCAGGAGAAAACTGCAGGTTTTCTCCACCTTCTGAAATGCATTTTCCCAGAACTGCTACCTCTGCCACTGATGAGCTTGACCTTGGCCAGTGGTGGATCCATCTTGGAGCTGACTGGCACTGGCTCTGTTGGACATGGAGAAAAGTTCTGACAGCATCTCACTTGCAGTCCCTTTACTACTTTCCATGCAAACCAATAGACAGAACAAGAGTAGTGGGGTTTTGAAAGATGAACAAAGAACAGGAGATAGTAATAATTACATGTTTATTTCTAAAAGTATTGTTCAGATTCAATTGAAGGATCAAAGTAAGACTAAATTAGGTCGTTTGCGTTCAATTACTGTTGTGCATTATTACACCAGAAAGCTGAAAAAGGATACACGTATGTACTGGGACCTTAACCTGCACAAGCTGCAACCTGCAATGGTTGTCCCCCATATTACATTTGTTTTCTAGATTTTCTGATCAATATTAATTCACCTCTCTCAATTAAAAAGGAGGTGTCATAGATGGAATCACAGATGTTATTATCCAAACCTGAAGATAAAGTTAGTTCCAAAAGGAGTGGAAGTACACTGAAACTCCCAGATAATCGGTTTTCATAATTAGAGACCTTTTTATGATCCGTGACACACAAAGCCACTTGCACTGAACTCCAAGATAGATATTGCTGTTCTTTAAATGTTTCTTACATGAAAAGAATTCATAAGGAGGCAACTAATCAAGATTATTATGGTGTTTCCTGGCCTCTCAATAGGTCTAAAATGAAAGCTTCTTTGAGGGGGCTTGGTTACCTTCTCAGGGAAATGCCAGGAGAATTTTAATGTCCATTAAGAGTCTCAACTACAATGCAAAGGTTGATGTAATATATTGGCCCTAATACAGTGCCTCTTCCCATCAAAGCAGAATAGTCTGCTACTGTTACACGTGTATTATGTCTATTTTCCACTTCCTTTACAAAATTTAAGTCTGTGATGTTCTCATCAAGGGAAATGATGATAGAGTTACAGAGATCTGTGATTAAATTTGCTCAGCGGCAATCTGTAAATAACCTGCAGCATACTGTTTCCATTTTTTGTTTCACTCTGTAACCTGCCGTGAGTGTTGGCTTCCAAGTACTGTTCAGCAAAAAGGAAAAGCACACGGATGACTGATTGGTCCTTATATTCTGAAATGAAAAATGATGAGCAGAAAGTCGTCAGAGGAAACCCCAGAAAAGAAACCAATTTCAAACCAGTGCATGTCCCCTACTCATTCACCTGCCTGACTACTGCAAATAGCCTATGTGCTGTTCCTTGTCCTCGTCGTAGGTCAATGAGGAAAACTGCCATGTGTTTAGGGGAAAGCTGATTGCTGAGCGCATTGATCTCTGCAGAGTGGGGAGGCTCACCAAAATGGCTGTCCATTCATGAGTGACTAGAGTCAATAATGCTAGAGCCCTGTGTTTTCTTCATCTATTTTTTTCTTGCCAATAGGTTGAGCTGAGCCTTTCACTGGGCTCTGACAGATCAGAGAGAACAGGGCTTCTTCTTGACACCCCTACTGTACAAGCCAGACTTCACTGTTGACAGGTGATTCAAAAGCTGTACTTGTGGGCTGCAGTACAACCTTGACAATAGTGGGATAATCCAGGGACACCACAGATGAAAGCAACTTTTTAAAGGTCTCCAAGTAGGTGTTTCCAGACCACATGGCACATTTATTTTCTGAGATCTCATCATTCTTCAAGGACTGAAGAGCTGCTTCTGCTCAGTGGAGCCTGGAAGGAGGAAGCATTTGGAGATCTTTCTCACCTGCCTCTGGCAGTTTTTCATTACTCTGTTCTTTGTGCATTTGTATTCATGGAATTTGTTATTGTTGCTTAACTTCCCAGAGAATTGTTGGACTGAAGCACCTCTCTTCATTTTTCTAACTAGTGCCATTTGACCTACTAGACAATTTAATCCAGCCTCCACTTTTGAATGGATTTTCTCACAAGTGGCAATCTCTAGCAGGGTCACTTTGAGAGGCAACCACACTGCATGTTACCTTGCACCATAATGAGGGCAATTTCAAAAGGCATTCAATCAAAAGAAAGGGTGTTCTCTACAAAAGGCTTCTGTCCTAGGTTTTCACTTGTCCTTATCAGGAGATGAAACTATTGAAAAATCTCGATCTATGTCTTGTAATAGTCAGTTTTAATTTTTTCTTAGTACAAGTTGCAGAACAAAAAAGGGTACTCTTAGCAGACACTTTAAAATTCTGCAAGTTTAAGGGGAGCTGAATTGCCCCTAAGGAAACAGGAGGACTCCTGTTTGCTCAGAAAGTCCTGTTCAGAAAATTCCTGTTTCCCTCTGACATATAAACAGATAGGAAGGGATGGATGAAGCAAGAAAGCCAGGCAGTTGTCAGTGTACTATTCATATGAGTCTGTTTTTCAAGGCTTTGATTTGCACAGTGCATCAGAGATTACAATGATCTCTCTATGACTATAACACTACCTAGTCTGTATAATTGTTAACCAACAGTCCTTTGACAATCGTGCCTTGTGTCTTTTCACTACCTCTGCCTTTCTCCCTCTCTTTTTCTCAGTTAAAGTTCATGAACAGCTGCTTGGGGGCTATCAAAACCCAATGCCCATAGAAAAGGTGCCACGTGGGTAGCTGCACTGCATCCCTACTGCATGAAGGGTGATGCTGCTTCTGAGCAATGTTACTTGCTACTGAGCCTCAGCCTTGCTGCTAGAGAGGCAAACTCCACACCCCGAGTGAATGGCTGGCCCAAAAAGTGAGCGTGCAAGCTCTCTGCAGTAGCTGACAAAAAGTGTAACACATTTTATTAAATACTTATGTCTACCACTCAACTACATTGCATCTCATGGAGACCAGCAGCAAATAATGTTCCATTATTTCACTTCCATATGCAAAATTAATTCAAGTGGGAACTATTTATTCCATTTAGATATTTTGTATCAGAATCCCAAAAAAATCAAGGGCAGGATTATTTCATTTACTTTATTATACCATTTATACAGGGGAAAAAACCCATAAACAAAAAAACCAACCCAAACCCTAGGTTATATTAAAGAGACAGTAATACCATAACATATCTGACCATCTCAGTGAAGTAAACAGTATCTTCTTTGAGTTTTACTTTTTATTTCTGCTGATATGGTACCTCATGGGGGAAAAAAAGTAAGAGAATACTTGGTATGGAATATCTCACCTGTAGCTGCTGAGACTCCTTCTTATGCTTTTAGAACAAAAATATATTTTTTTAGCAATTTTTTAAACTAAGTAAAGGCAAATGGATCTCGATTTTCCAATCACCATTTTTTTCAGAAGATAAATAGTTACAGAAAGTGGGATATATTTCCTTGAGGAACTGGACTAGAAATATCAAGAACTTGATACGTATTAAATTAAGTAGCAGTTCCAAGATCTTTTGTGTGGTTCAGAATGCCAGAAATTGGGGAGGGGGGGCGGGAGTTCTTTTTAACCCAAAATAAAATTCTGATAGCATTGATGAAAATAATAAATTAAATCATGGTATATATTCTTTGCATCTAGCTAATCCTAATTCACAGAAAATAACAGGATTATACACCAAATTTGCTGCATATGTTTAGCAATTATGTAACACTGGTGAGAAAATAAATTGAGCTAATCATTACACAGTAGTTCTGCTTAGCAATTATGTAACACTGGTAAGAAAATAAATTGAGCTAATCATTACACTAGTTCTGGAGAAGTTCTATTAAAACTAAGCATCTTAGAATTTTTTTAGCAAAATTTAAAAATGAGGAATGAATTAAATAAACTTTGAGACATGAAAAGCAATTGAATTCCTCAGGCATCCAGGCAGTTTGGCATGAAATTATCTTACTTTTAGAAGCAAAAATATTCATGCTCATGTGAGATTTCATGTAACTATTTCTGTTTGTATTACTCTACCTTCTACTTTTTTCATTTATGCAAATGAGCACATTTTTCCTATCACTCCATAATAAATATAATTATAGAATTATTTACATTGGAGAAGATTTTTAAGATCTTCAAGTCCAACCATTAACCTTATTCTGACCACTAGTAAACCATATTCCTAGGTGCCTCATCTACACAGTTATTAAATGCCTCCAGGATAGGGGACTCAGTTACTTTCCTGGGAAGTCTGATTCAATGCTTGCTTGACATGCCTTTCAGTGAAGAAATTGTTCCTTATCCAATCTAAACCTCTGGTGCAATCTGACACAATTTCCTCTCAGCTTATTGCATGTTAAGAGGCTGATCTCCCCCTCACTACAATCTCCTTTCAGGTGGTCAGATACACAGCAATAATGTCTTCTCCAACCTTTCTTTTTTTCTCCGGCCAAGCAACCCCTGCTTCTTATGAGACTTGTGCTCTAGTCCTTTCACCAGCTTCACTGCCCTTCTCTGAACACACCCCAACACCTAGATGTCTCTCTTGTAGTGAGTAGCCCAAAAGAGAACACAATAATCAGGTAGACATAACGACAGTTGCAGAAAAAGACACACACACACACACACATCCAAAGACTGGAAGAGAATGACACCTAGAGATACAGGGTTCCATCTAGCACTACAGAATCTGACACAGTAATGAAGATTCAGTCCAACAGTTTCAGTTGTCAGCAGTATCATTGTACAGGTTGTAATGAGGCAAGGACAAACTTTGGTGCAGACCAGAAGGAGCATAACATATCCGTTATGTTCTTTCAGGCTTACAAAGTAGAACAGGGAGAAATCAGGTAACTGATGACTTTGACTGCTTTGATAGAGCTGGAATATTTTCAGAGGTAGGTAGGGAAAGGATAAGAAGCCATGAACAAATTTGTATCAAAGGAATTTCTGATTAAATACAAGAAAAAAAAATCACAATGAGGTTGGTGAAACATCAGAATAGGTTGCTCAAATCAACTGAAATGTCCTTGGAGATACTCCAAATTAGACTGGACAACTGGAGCTGCTTGAACTGTCCTCAAAGCTGGTTTTGCTTTTAGCAGGATATCAGACTAGATAAGTTTATGTATTCAATAATTTTGCAATTACAAAAGCTATGCATTCTCGAAGAGTCTTGACAGCAGGGGAGCACCTCGTACAGCCAAATCATTGGTGTCCCACTAGGAACATTCTTTTGTTTCCAGTATTTCAGAAAAGGGCAAGATGTTTATAAACCAAGTTCAAGTAACTGAGTACTCAAAGATGATATATATGCCGTCTGAAAATTATCATAGACTTACTGATTAACATAGAAGAGCTTCTGGAGAAACCCATATGTAAAAACCAAATAATTCCTAACATTCCTTCAGTCATAAATACAAATGTCTGGCCTCAAGAAAATATAGGGAAACCATGCAAACCATGATAAACAGATCAAAGTGTACCCTTCAAAGACCTAAGATAGAAGTGGACTCTTGATCCCAAAAAGCTTACCAGTGGCATGTTCCCACAGTGCGTAAGCTCTCATCCATCACATTCTATAAGGAATGCTAGAAGGAATCTGGAAAGCTCAGCACCAAGGCAGTTGAGTCAAGAGTCTTTTCTGTCATGCTGAGGAGATGTTAAATTCTCTGTGAACTGTCATGCTGTGCTGCTTCTACTTCATCAGCACACATGGGAGGTGGCTACTCAGCACCCCTTCAGTTTCATAGCAAGATCCCTCACACACCAGCTCAGATCAGAAAAGAACCCCAATCTCTGAACACAACGTTCCTATATTAGGCAAAAAATTTAATCTATCTGTTCAGAATTGTCAGCCCTTACAGGAGTCATAGTTTATCAAGAATGACAGGGTTACAATTTTCCATTATAGAGAAAGTTCTGCCCATGAACACATGATGCTCTATATGGGTAAATGGATAATACAAATGTCCATATAAGCATGATGCCTATAGGACCAGCATTTTCTGACATAGCTCTCTTTACTCCTTTGCCTTTGATGTTTTTGGAGGTGACTATTCTATTTTCACCTGCCTAGTAAAATTATAATACCCATGGCAACCACAATTGAAATGGCACAACTCAGAGTTCTCAGGGTTTCATCACCCTGGGAAGCATCCACATGAATAATCAGCATGAATTTAGTTTCAGACCTTGATGTATTATTTAAGCAAAATACCTTGTCAGTTATTTCCAGTGGATCAGAGGGTCTTTTATAAACTTCTACCTGCTTTTTAAAAGGTATCACTTACACAGAAATATTATTGCCCATAGCCTCACAGTGGTTTTGGACAAAGGGATGTTTAAATGTATGTGTAACATATGCATATATATATATGTGTGGTTTTTATATGTATGTATCTTATACATTGTTATATAGGCATTGGGAGCTCAGGAAAATGTGCATATAATGAAGATACAACAGCTACTTTGACTCAGTGCTCAAGACCACTAGAATTTGTCTCACTGTCTACCTGTCCTGGTTCCATCTGGGACAGAGTTCTTTTTCCTCCTAGTAGGCGGTACAGTGATGTGTTTTGGATTTAGTATGAACATAACGTTGATAGCACTAATATTTTGTTGCTAAGTAGCGCTTTCTGTAAGTCAAAGACCTATCCTTGTCTCATGCTCTGCTAGTAAGAAGGGCACAGAAACCTGTGAGGTAACGCAGCTGAGGCAGATGACCTGAATTTGCCAAAGGAATATTCCGTACCATGGAAAGTCATGTGTGATATATAAACACAGTAAGTTGCCTGCAAGATGGCTAACTGATATTTGGGGACACACCCTTCCTCAGTCACTGGGTTGTGAGCAATTCTATTGGGCAACACTTGTTTCTCTTGGATTCTATTACATCATGATGACTACAAGATGATGATGACCATGATGATGAGTATCATTATTTTCATCATTACTCTTTTATCATTATTATTAATAATATTATTCTTATTATTGTGTTTGGTTGTTTTGTTTCAATTATACAATTGTTCTTACCTCAATCCATGAGGATTATCTTTTTTTTCATATTCTTCTTTCCATTGCGGGGGTATGCAGGAAGTGATTGGGCAGCTCTATGGTTCTTAATTGCCAGCTGGCATTAAGTCATGGCACCACCTCTTTCCCTGTGTACAGCTGAGTGATAGCAGTCCTATAGCTGTTGGATGACTTTATTCAGCTGTGGTATTTTTGAAGTGTAGCAGCATAGCTATTGTCATCTTGGAAGTTGTAAGGAGTCTTGACATGACAGCTGTTCATTGATAAGAGAGGAGGTCAGTAAGTGTCAAAAGTGGGATTCTTTTTCTAGTTTGCCTCATGATTAGGTTTCATGCTCACACTAGAACTACTGCTTTTAGCAAGGAATAGAGCAATAAATGGGGATCTCTTTTCATGTTTACTCAATATATCTGCCGAACTTCTGGGTAGTTCTTGCTGCTCTTCAAGATAGTTTCCTGGAACAGTTATCATAGGTACCTGCTATGACTGAGAGTATTCTTTTACACTGAGCATAGGCAGACTTGGGTACATTTAGATGCGCACTCTTTTACATCACATTCAATTTTTTTTCTATGATTATATTTTGTGAATTGAATTAGACATAGTCACACCAGCTAGCCACCTTTGTGCAATACCTTCCTGTCATTTGGACAGTCTGCTGGCAGAATTTATTTACTCTCTTCTTATCACTGGGGGCAGTCAAAGTAAAGGCCGTTATCAGGGATTATTTGACTTTGTTTTCTCAATGGAGGAATAATGTTCTGAGGATATTTTTCATGTTGAAAACTCTCCTTTTGTTTGGGATAGTTTTCCTTCAACAGTAAAGAGATAATATGGTAACAGAATAGCAGAAATGGAAAAAAAAATGCTCTTGTCATATCTGACATTTTCAGCAAAAGAAATAGATTCTGCAACAGGAAATAGATGTTTTCCTACTTCTTTCAATTCTTCAGCCTATTCTTGTGAACTGCAATATCCACAGTCCTGTAACAGAAGTGTTTGAAATCTGGTGGTAGCAAATGTAAGGCCAGATGACCCACTGCTTCTTTTCCATCTTTAGATCCTGAAGAATATACAGAAATAAGATTGAATGAAAAGCAGAGAGCTAAGAAAGGCAGCTACAGGTTCAGTACTATCATATCAATTTTTAAAATAAATAAATAAAAGAGATACGGTCAAATGCTATCGGTAATGTTTTGGGTTGTCTTATATTCAGGCTTAAAACTTACAAGAAATAGATACTAAGAAGGACTTTTTCCTCAAACTTGCAAATAATTCCAAACTAGAAACCTAAACAGAATATTTGATTTTACGACAATTTCATTTTAATAATTAAATAACTCTAATCATTCTCATGGATACTTCATTCTCAGAGACAATAAAACATTCTTTACCACAGAAGAGTTAATTGAACGAATAATGAAATTCTAAACCATATAGCTTTTGTCTATCTTGTACTCGAGAGGAAGTCAGACACTGTGGATAAGCTGCCTCAAAACTGTCCAAATCATGAAGTTATTTCAGGAGCAAATCATTAACCTTTCACAAGGTAAGTACAAAATCCTGCAGTAACGAGGGTCATACATGAAATGCATTAAGGAATCATTGAAACCGCTCAACAATTACCTAACACTTGAAAATAAAAAATCAATTATACTGGCTGTGTTTCTATTTTTTTTCTTTTCCCCCCTCCCCTCCCTCCACTCAGAGATGAATAGTTCTGAGTCCTGTGAAAAAATACCTTGTTTCCTTTTTTTTGAGACTACATGAACAAGTGCATTTTTTTAGGATAAACATCACTTTACTTTCTTCAGTTTCTTCCTTTTGGAACAGCTGGCTAGAAGGAAACTATTTGCAGAACTGTTTTCCACTGCCAGTGGGAAGCAGCGTGCGTACCATCTCCACTACATTGCTGCGTAGCCATACCTCTTAAATCTCATTGTTGATTTTCACCTGAACCAGCACAGCAAACACAGGTAGAGCAGTCACAGAATCACAAAATATTCTTAGTCAGAGGGGATCCACAGCGATCACTGAGTCCAACACTTCAGTGAACCAAATCATCTTTACCTCTACAAGTCCCCCACAAAATCCTACTCATTAAACTAGAAAGAGATAGCTTGATGAGTGGACTGTTAAATGAATAAGAAATTGGTTGGAGAGATACATCCAGACAGTAATGGTCAATGGCTCAGCGTCCTAAGGGACATCAAGTGATGTCCCTCAAGAGACCATATTGGGACCAGTGTTATTTAATATCTTCATTAATGACAGAAGTGAAAAGATCAAGTGCACCCTTAGCAAATTTGCTGATGACACCGAGTGGCGCAGTTGCCACACCCAAGGGACAGGATGCCATCAAGAGAGACCTGAACAAGCTCAAGGAATGAGCCCATGGAAATCTAAATGAGGGTTCACAAGACCAAGTGCAAGGCCAGAAAAACTCCCAGTACCAACACAGGCTGGGGGATGAACAGATGCAGAGTAACCCTGGGGAGAAGGACGTGGGGATGCTGGTGGGTGAGAGGCTGGACATGACCCAGCCATGGGCACTCACAGCCCAGAAAGCCAAACATGCCCTGGGCTGCATCCAAAGCAGCGTGGGCAGCAGGGGAGGGAGGGGATTCTGACCCTCTGCTCTGCTCTGTGAGCAGTGCAGTGCTGCATCCAGCTCTGTGGTCCCTGCACAGGAAGGACATGAATCTATTGGAGGCAGTCCAGAAGAGGGTCAACAAGATAATCAGAGGGATGGAGCAGCTCTCTGGTGAGGAAAGGCTGAGAGAATTGGGATTGTTCATTCTGGAGAAGAGAAGGCTTTGGGGTGACCCAACTGTGACCTTCCAGTACCTGAAGGAAGCCTACAGGGAAGATGGTGAGAGACTGTTTACAAGAGCATGTAGTGACAGAAAAAGGGGGGTTGGCTTCAAACTGAAAGACAGTAAGTTTAATTTATATATTAGAGAGAAATTCTTTGCTGTGGGTTTGTGGATGCCTCACCCCTGGAAATGTTCAAGATCCATTTGGATGAGGCTCTGAACAACCTGGTCCCGTCTTGCAAGGGGATTGGAACTAGATGATGTTTAATGTCCACTGCAATCCGAACATTCTATGATATATCATAAAAAAGTCAACATACGTTTTGAGTGTAGTGTATAGTATTTCTAATCAACTTCAGAATCCACCCACTCCCAATATTGCTTGTTAATTAAGCATTTACATAATGAACACTGATTGATAAGTAGTGTTGTAGCATGGACATCACCCCCAACTCCAAGATTTCTTTAGTAGAATTATACCACCAGGGACTGAAAACTCAAGATATAAAGTCTGATTTCACCTGTCTATTTATAACTTCAAATGTATTAATATTATTCTCTAGCAATCCAAATTATGTAAGGTTAGCAATAATATCCACTGCAGCTCTATGCCAAAAGCAGTATCACTTGCTGTCCCCCTTGCCAGCTGTAATGTTTAATTATATGACCTCAATTAACCAGCCTTAGATGAGAAAGAATTTCACGTCCTTTCAATATCTGATATTCTCATATCACCTGTATAAACCCTATTTTTTTGCGGCTTACATCACAGGTATTTGATCTTCCTTTCTATTTTTTGAATTTAACTATAATTGCTTAAAACAGTCTTTATTTGACCATTAGATCTAAGAATACTTACACTCCAGTATTATCAAGCTGTCTGTTTTCTAAGGAAAACTAAGGATAGCAGAAGTAACAATGCCCTCAATGGTAGCAAAAGGACTTTTCACAGCCAGATTCCTCCCTCTTGCCACATTTCCAAGATCAAGGAAATGCCACTAATTATTTTGCTGAAGGTTTCAGGGTTTACACTTGAGAGGCAACCCTGTAAAATTTCCCGTCCATCAGTATTTGCAACGTGGGTTTAATCTGCTTTATATTGTAATGATTCTCAGTGAAGAAAATATCAAAACTTGCACTGTTGAACCATAGAAGAAATGATGATGTTGTTTTTGCCTTGAAAAAACCTTTGTTGTTTCCTCATGAAGCATAAGATATAGGGTATTATTTTCCAACAGCTGCTTTTATCAATACTTAAATAAGACTAAGGGAACAAAAATCACACTTAAAAGGCAGCAGAGGATTAATAATGTGCATGTAGGATAATCAGTGGTGGTTCCATGATGTATAAATGGAAAAAAAAAATTACTTCTTGGCTGTTGGAATTGTGGATTTTAACAGATATGCTTATAAAACAATATTATTACAATGCCACTGTAGACTACTAGTAAGTCGTTATTACTCTATAATAGATGGGGAAAAAAAATGGGAGTATGAAGTAACATTCAATACTTTATTTTGAAGAACATTAATTTTATGGCCATCACCCTAGCTAATTGGTATCTTTGAGAAAGTGTTATTGCATGAACTGAACATCTGTATTTCTGGCTAAAATCAAAAAGCAGTTAGACTCTTTGCCAAATATCTTCTCAGCACCACCCAGAAAACACATTGCTAAATGCAAATTTTGCGAGTTATGCCTTATTCTTTATCAGTACTGCCTGGCAAAGTGCATCACATACTTTGCTACAAAGGACAGAACAACTCTGCACATAGCACTTTTACATAGGCAATAGTAGTTTATGCTCTCTCATGCTACAAGAGTGTGATCCTCTTCAGAGATTTGCCCAACTGATGTGAGTCACCATTCAACTTTTTACCCAGCATACTATAGCCCAGGTGCATTTTTGCCACATAATCCCTCGAGTATGGATCAAGATCTGAAGCCAGGGTACAACACTGATATTTTAGTTTAAAAGCCAGTCACAAGGATTTTGTCTTTAAAGATTGGAAGGATATAGTCACTTTTTGAATATTTTTGGACATCTGTGTGAATGTGAATATGCCACATAAGAATATCATTTACATCACAAATTGACTAGGCATTCATCAACTGCTAGAGATGTCATAAGAAGTGTATTGGACCACTTTTTTTTAGACCAGTTATTGTTGTATTTCTTCCCCTGTGCAGCATTCCCAGCATCACATTTCCCTGTGCTTTAGCTCTATGTTTTTCAACTAGTATATAATTCTCTCAGTGAAAAATGTTTAAGAACTCTGCTCTGTAATTATCTTCATCCTTGCAACATTTTAAAAGAGATTTTCTATTTTTCTCCTGGTGATTGAGCATCACATTTGCAAAAATGTGTTGGCCTATCACACAAAAGAGTTAACTCAGTAAATTCAGCAAATACAGTTTGGAGACTATGTAGCCGTAAATCTCCAAGAAAACAGGATTCAGACTCTGAAATAATTCTAGCACAAGTTTCAGTAAAGAAAAGATTCCAAGTAAGGATTTGGTATGGAGGGAAATAGAGATGTTTTTCATCATTCTCTGTATTAATACAGAAGTGAGGAACTGGGACTAACTCCAGATTGCTTTTTGGTGTTTGCAAAAGAGATGTCAGGAAGAACTTGAAGCTCTAATTTTATTTTTTTGAGAAACATATGCCCCAATTGCTTTACATTTTAATGTATTATGGTATTTTTAAAGCTCCACAGTTAGCCTGAACTTCTTTCTTCAAAATAACAGTATATAATGACAGCATATCTGTAAATAGTCATAATTTTCCTGCTGAGGATTTGAAAGGCACTGTTATGACTTTAATAAAACATTAACTTCTGCTGATGTTTAGAATGGTTCCTCCCAATTCCAGAATTTTTTTCACTAGATTTTGCAAGCAGGATTAGGAAAATTCAATATCTTTTAATTGAATTGCTATTATGGCAGGATTTGCAATGAGCCTTTTAAGGCACTTCATTTTATGGATTGCTATAACACTTAAATATGTGTTTGTATATCCATGCATGTAAGTAAATATTTATATTCTGGAAACGCATACCTGGACAAGGGAGATACAGCCACTACAAAACTTAGTTTTAAGATTCTGTTTTATAATATTGTCAAAGACCTAGATAGAAATACCATTTTCTGACATAGTTTTTTTCCTACTGTTTCTATTTCCCTATCCTTTCACAAAGCATGAGTAAGGCAATTGTGAGATACCTGCATGATAACGTATATACATGGTGAAATCAAAGTTTAAGGCTCTTTCTACAGCCACATCTAACTTTAACAACTTCAGAATTTTGTTTCCTAAGTTTTTCCATCTTTGGCAATTTTCTGCATGCCTCAGCTTCCTACCTTTTTTGGCTATTTTCTTAAAAGCAATCAGAGTAAATTCTTCAGGTCATGGGAGCAGTGAAGTCTCTGGCAGACTGACAGGTATAACTGCTCTTATTTCATCCATTTCAGTTAGTCAAAGCAGAGGTTTTAAAGGAATGAAAATCAAGTTCATTTGTGATTTTCTTCTTCTGCTGAAAAACATCACTCAAGACTCACCTGTGTGTCTGGGATGCCATGTGCTGTATTTCAAATAGCTACATACCTGTAAATGGCTTTCTGAAAAAGTACTGTTAGTAAAGACTGCTACTTTCAGAGTTTGGCTAGATGAGGTCTAAAAGACATAGATACACAGCCAGAGATCACCCATACCCTAGCAAAGTTTAAATTTGCCTGGCTTGAGCAACAAGCATTGCCTTCACAGGACCTTAACCTGTGTTGTACATCAGAAAAAAAAAGCAGAGCTATTAAGAGAGAGCCAGGACTGAAGTTCCTGTCCTCAAAGCCTTATCCCTAGCCATGACATTTCCTCCATTTCCCTGCCTTTTTGAATGGACATAGAGGATACATTTCTTCGGCAACCAGAACTAAACCTGTACAAACTGGCCAGACTGACAAATACCTGCTCATATCTGTACCACCTCTGTACTGTACATCAAGCTGCCTCTGCTGACTTTTATTATCCCAAACATTGTAATATTAAAATTGCTGATGCATATTTTTTTAATGGAGTAATGGCTAAAATTCTGATAAATTACAGTGGGTGTTGTTTTTGATAATTTGACATAATGGATGCAGCCTTTTCACTAAAGTAGCAATTAAGTCATCACTGTTCCCTGCCCTGCACAATTTATTGTGTCTCTGTTTATTGCTTTTACCTTCAGAACCATTTTGCCACAAATCTGACACCAAAGTCAGAACCCATGCGGGAAAAACTGGTAGAAAAACGAAGGTCATTTACTGAAGCTCTTTTTTTAGTGTGTTCCATAGATATTAAAACAGTTGCAATTAGCTCTGCATCTAAAACACTATTTCTCCCTGCAGTCATTATTGCTGCAGGTACATGTCTGTTTCAGTCTATTTTGACTCTGAATAAGGAATATGTCCAAGGACATACAATCAGAATCATCTGTCTTTCAGGTGCTTCAGTTGCATTGCTTATCTTTTAATTCTTGGTTTGATTATATATATATATATATTCCCATATTAATGTCATATGTGTCTCTTCTTTTTCATAGAAGCCAACGAACTGATGCAACACCAACTTCCATTAAAAATTATTGTTGTTCTGGTTTTGGTGGGGTTATTATTTATTATTTTTTTAAATTCCATTGCTGTGGTTGCTGCTATTAATATTAAAGTAGTGCATGTCATATAATCATAGACTCACGGACTGGCCTTGGTTGGAAGGCATCTGGAAGATCAACTCATTCCAGCACTCCTGCTATGGATAGGAACATGTTTCACTGGAGCAGGTTGCTCAGAGCCACATCCAACCTGGCCTTGAAAATTTCTAGGGATGACGCATCCACAGCTTCCTTAACAACCTGTTCCAGTGCCTCACCACTCTTCAAGGAAAAACTTCTTCCCTAATAAAACCTGCTTTCTTTCAGTTTGAAGCCAACCCCCCTTTTTCTGTCACTACATGCTCTTGTAAACAGTCTCTCACCATCTTCCCTGTAGGCTTCCTTCAGGTACTGGAAGGTCACAGTTGGGTCACCCCAAAGCCTTCTCTTCTCCAGGATGAGCAATCCCATTTCTCTCACCAGAGAGCTGCTCCATCCCTCTGATTATCTTGTTGACCCTCTTCTGGGCTGCCTCCAATAGATTCACGTCCTTCCTGTGCAGGGACCACAGAGCTGGATGCAGCACTGCACTGCTCACAGAGCAGAGCAGAGGGTCAGAATCCCCTCCCTCCCCTGCTGCCCACGCTGCTTTGGATGCAGCCCAGGGCATGTTTGGCTTTCTGGGCTGTGAGTGCCCATGGCTGGGTCATGTCCAGCCTCTCACCCACCAGCATCCCCACGTCCTTCTCCCCAGGGTTACTCTGCATCTGTTCATCCCCCAGCCTGTGTTGGTACTGGGGATTGCCCCAACCCAGGTGCAGGACCTTGCATTTGGTCTTGTGAACCCTCATGAGATTTCCATGGGCTCATTCCTCGAGCTTGTTCAGGTCTCTCTTGATGTCATCCCATCCTTCAGTGTGTCAACCACGTGATTCAGCTTGGTGTCATCAGCAAATTTGCTAAGGTTGCACTTGACCACTTTTTCTATGTCATTAATGAAGATATTAAATAACACTGGTCCCCATATGCACCCCTGATGGACACCACTTGTCACCGATGTCCATCACGACTCTGAGACATTGACCCCTGCCATCTAGATGTAACTGTCTAACTACTTTCTTATCCATCAAATCTGTCTCTCTCCAATTTAGTGAGAAGTGTATTGAATAGTCTGTGTTAAAGTCTGTACAGAATTCCAGATAAATGACACCTGTAGACCTTCCCTTGTCCACTGATGAAGTCACTCCCCTGCAGAAGGCCACTAGCTTGTTCAGGCAGGACTTGTCTTTGGTGAAGCTATGCTGACTGTCCTGAATCACCACCCTGTCCTCCACGTGCCTTAACATAGTTTCTAGGATGTTATATTTCATATCTCCCATGCATAACAGTGAACCTGACAGTTCTCAGAGTCCTCTTTTCTCCTCTTTTAAAGATAGGTACAGTATTTTTCTTTTTCCAGTCCCCTAGGACAACCAACTGCCATGAATTTTCAAATGTCTTGGAGAGTAACTTGGGAGCTACATCAGCAAGTTCCCTTTGGACTCTGTGGTGCATCGTATTAGGTCCCATAGGCTTGTGTAATTCACCCTTTTACAGCAGATCAAAAAGGGGTCATCAGGCTTTTATCTCAAGCCTCATATCTAATGAGAACAATTGTCAAATTCTTTCCTCCCAGTTTAGCTAGCAATTTAAAGATTCCATTATTTCCTTTTGATATTCCTAAATGGATTAGGAATGGAAGCTAACATACCAAAGTCATTTCCCTTGCTCCTGATCTTATGCATGGCCTTAGACAAAACATTGACTTTTCCTATTTATTTTGAGTGGTGATAATAGTGACAGAGGAAGTTAGAACTCTCAACACTTTCACCATGGCTTTGCAAAATGCCTGCATGCATTGGTTTCCATAGGGCTTTCCCAGCAATCCAAAATTAGACACGGATCAAGTTTTTCCTAATCTCCCTAAAAAGTTTGTGATTTGTCAAGGAAGTTAATACAAACATATACTTGTGATAGGACCTCTAAGTTGTTACTCCAGATTTTAGGGTTATGTGAGAAATAAGTGTTCATGTGTCCCTCAGTGTGTAACTCCATAACAAGAGAACAGAGTCACAGAAATTGAAATCTATTTTGGCTACCTACACCAGCTCCCATAAGTGAGCTCAAAGTGTTTCCGTAATTTCTTTGATAAACAAACCCTCCTCCATTCAGGAAGAAATTGCAAGAGAGGTTGCCAAATACCATCGCAGCCTTGAAGGGTCGTGTGCTTCTTTTGCACATTTGACATTTGGTGAGGAGGGAAGCCACACACAGCAATTATTTTTCTGAGAGGAGATGCCAAGAGCTTCCTCCATGTCTGACAAAAACCAACCAGTGATTAGTTTTGAGAACTGACAGCCAGTTAAACCACTGAGAAATCTGAACACGACACTGTGAGCACACATGTTAAAAACGAACAAACCCAGGAAAAGCTCTCTTGCTTTCCAGCTTTCGGAGGGAGAATTTTTCCCACTCTGCTCCCGGCATGGTGGCTGGGCAGGGGAGGGGAGGCCACAAGGCCCTGGCCGAGGATGGGCCAGTCCATTCTGCTGACATCTCACCGACATTGATCCAGGCCATGGCTGCTGATATCTCACCAACACTGATCCAGGCCATGGCTGCTGACATCTCACCAACATTGATCCAGGATATGGCTGCTGATATCTCACCGACATTGATCCAGGCCCCACTGCTGACATCTCACCAACACTGATCCAGGCCATGGCTGCTGGCATCTCACTGACACTGATCCAGGCCATGGCTGATGGCATCTCACCAACACTGATCCAGGCCATGGCTGCTGATATTTCACCGACATTGATCCAGGCCATGGCTGCTGACATCTCACCAACACTGATCCAGGCCATGGCTGCTGACATCTCACCGACACTAATCCGGGCCATGGCTGCTGACATCTCACCGACACTGATCCAGGCCATGGCTGCTGATATCTCACCAACATTGATCCAGGCCATGGCTGCTGACATCTCACCGACACTGATCCAGGCCATGGCTGCTGACATCTCACCGACACTGATCCAGGCCATGGCTGCTGATATCTCACCAACATTGATCCAGGCCATGGCTGCTGACATCTCACCGACACTGATCCAGGCCATGGCTGCTGACATCTCACTGACACTGATCCAGGCCATGGCTGCTGACATCTCACTGACATTGATCCCTGCCCCAGTGCTGGCCCAGGCCAAGCCAGGGTCCGTGTGGCCCTGGGAGCAGCCATAGGCCAGGCCCCTCTGCCATGGCCCAAATGGCCCAACAGGGCTGGGCCAGGCTCCAGGGGCTGCTGAGCAGGGGAGGGGGAGCCATTGACACACGGATGGTGCTGCTGTGCTCTAGTCTGGCTGCTAAAATCCTAGCCTCCCCACAGCACAACCATCGAAGAATTCTCCACCATAAACAGCTCTGGCCACCCAGCAGGGATCTCATGATTATCTGCAGGCCTTGGGCAAAATATTATCTCTTTCAGTGCACAGATGAGACCTGCAAGCCTTGATTCTCTCTCTCTCAACTGAGAGAAAAGGGCAGAGTGAAGACACGTAGAGAAACAACATGAAGGCACCACGGTCAGTAAGGAAGGAGTCAGGTCCCGAATGGGAGGGGATGGGCCTCCTCCCTGGGCTGAAATTCTCTTGTGAGACAATGCTGAAAATATCATGATTGATACATCAGACTCTTTTTTCCTGTAACTCATTGAAAAGCATGGGGGGTGGAGCGTTCAAATTGTAGATGTGAGCAAAGGCATCCATGGTGAACAAGAAGATGCTGAAGTAGCTGTGATCCCATGAGAATTTTGAACAGAGAGAGAGAAAACTGATGAAGACCCTTTGCCCCCAGGGAAGAAGACCTCTGTTCCCAGAGATGAAGATGATCTCAGAGATAGATGAAAAGAACCTTTTGTTTTGAACAGTTCATCCTTAAAATAGCACCCCCGTAAATTTGACATGGCTCATAAATGCAGCTGTGGGAAGACTGAGGAGATGGGAGAGACTTCATGATTGCAGGTTTCCAGTGGCTGCTCTTTGTGGAAAATAAAAGGCGTGAGAACACTGTTTTCTTGTGGAGAAGTCTCCATAGAGAGATAAGAGAGAGTCCTCTCTGTAAGTGAACTGAAGAAAGACTATTCTAGAGGTGATACTCCCAGACTAAAAGTGGGAAAGAAAAGAGGGTGTGAGGGGAGGAGAAGTGTTCTGAAGGTTTTGTTCTGATTCTTATTATTGTTTTAGTTCTGTTAATAAAGTTTTACTTTATATTCTTTAAAGTTTGATCCTGCTTTTCCTTCCTCCTAATCCTATCTCACAGCAGGAAATAAGTAAATAATTCTAGTGGGTTCATTGGCAATTTGGCAAGCACTAAACCCACCACATAAATTGGTGTATTGGCTGGGAAATCTCAAATTGGCAAACCAAAACCACTACATGAAATTGGCGTTTCCGCCCGGTTTCATACTGCAATTGCCACAGGTCAGGACCTGTACTCTGTTAAGTGGAGAGACGTGTGAGCGTAAGGGCAGTTCCAGCCATGGTACTGTTGTTGGAGTCAGTGACTCAGGGGTCTCTCTGAATTCTTCAGAAAGAAATCAGAGTGTGGGGATTGAATTAAAACCTGTGGATGGATTGAAGTATATTAAGCCACTCACACATAAAGTAGATGTTTAAGTAGAAGTAAGTCAGCAAGTTTTAGGGTGAGCTCTAATGCTTTTAGTAAGCGAAAGGTTTCAAATGCCAAAGTTGCAGTATGAATTCTAGCGAAGGCTGAAAACCTACTGATCTTTTCAGGAGAGGCTCCAGGACCACAGTTGTAGACAGTATTTAGACATAATAAAGCTATAATAAAAAATATTGCTTTTATTTTTCAGATAGAACAAGATAGGTCATATGCATAGTTTGTATGTAACCTGGCATGTTAAGAAACTAGAATTCTAATAGGTTAAGGAGTGGTGATCCAAGTTTGTGTCTGTAACCCGGCATGTTAAGAAACTAGAATTCTAATAGGTTAAGGAGTGGTGATCTAAGTTTGTGTCCTAGCTTGCTGGGAAAATCCTATATAAGAGTATGGACTGGGGAGGGTTGGGGCTTTTCAGCCATCTGCTTTTAGCCATTGGCTTTTGCCAGGGCTTTTAGCCATTTGTTCTTGCCATTTGCTTTTGCTTTTGCTGCTGCTTTTGCCATTGCTTTCCTGCTTTCCTTTTGAGACTGATGTGCTTTGTATTAAGATGTGCTTTGTAACAAATAACCTTTTTAGCAGCTATTAGCTGCTTACTCATTTAAGATAACCCGACGAAGTTCAAGCCAAGAGCTCCAGAGGTTAATAATCTCACAACTGCAAGTAAGAGCATGGACATACAGGTAGGGGCCATGAAGAAGCCAGTACATCATCAATTGGCAGCTAAGCTTACCTTATTTGTGTAGCCATGCCCCAAGCCACCACTAGAATAAACCACCTACTAATAAAGCATTAATATACAGCAGGTGCCTAATTACGTACACGGAGTTACAACAGGCCCTCATTTTCATGTGAAAAATTGTGGTTTTTGAAAAATTGTGGTTTTTGAAAATCCTAGCTGCAGGCTTTGCAGAAACGATATGCTGTCATATCAAAACCCAGTCACATCAGGTATCCTGGTCCTCGGTATAATATAAGACTCAGGGGGACTGATCAGTTTAAAAGGAGAAACTAGTTTGCCCCAGGCAAAAAAATAATTCAGAGCAACACTAATTCACACAACCAAATGGAATAAGACAGCAAGCTTTCTGCTTTATCGATAATCTTACTCTTTCTTCAGCTACCTTCCTCCCCTACAGGGAGAGAAAAAAAAAGGAAGAAATCTACTTCTACCAGCTAACACAGCTTCAGGGGATTATTTTTTTTCCCCTAAACTCCAGTTTGGTTCAGAACACTTTTCCTACCACAAACAAAATCCTACATGTATATGCTATGTAAATAGGAAGCATTACAGGAAAGAAAATGTATTGGTCGTCTCTTGCACAGACATACTATCCTTCATTTCCAACCAAAGAAGGTCCTATCTGAGCAACTCTTTAATTCCTCTAAACCCAGCAAAAGCAATTCCACATACCCTAGTATTTCATACGTCCAAAAACACCGCCAGTTCAGGCACCAAGGAAGCTCAGTTCCTGCAATAAAATCACACTGTTACACTAGGCAGTGGAGGTCTTCCCTTCTCCCCACCCCCATTTCCCTTGCTGCAATCAACAACTAAATTGATCTGACACTTCATCCATATAGTAAGGACCCCAGGGAAAGGGGATGCATGCCCTGTGTGGAGTGCATTGGGGAAGAGTGGACCTGTGTGGGCAGCAGGGGGTGGGGGGAAAGATAAAGGGTTCAAAAGTAAAGTCATCAAAAATAATGAGAGTGCTCTGCCCAGCCTCCACTGTAGCAGAGGAGCAAAGTGCCCTTTCAAATAGGGTGTCCCAGTCCACCGCTGAAATAACTGGTCACAGAAAGCTGCAAGCAAATTGCCTTGACAAGGCTGTTACTGTTGTTAAGAGTTCAAAGGTTTTGGACACTAGGTCAGCGGCTGCCAATCAAGCAGACAGAAAAAGCTGCTCATTGAGCCTGTGATTTCTACCTAGGCCACTATTATCCCTGACTATTCCTGTACCTCAGCAGCTCCTCTGATTAAACTAGCCTCCCTTTTACATCTCTTTCAGAGTGAGATTCACACACTAATTAGTTGCCTGCTCTCCACTGGGATGTCAGACCCTCAGTCAATTTATCTCTATTTCAGCCTGCTCAGAGTGACTTCCCCAGTTATCAAAATTTAATCATGCCTTCAAAAATGTTGAAAAGTGGTCATTAGAGGCAAAAGGCCACAGGATACAATATTCATTTTTCTCTATCTTCCAGTCATCCAGCTGGCATCTATAATGGATATCCTGGGGGCTGTGAGAACACGTTGATTTATGCAACCTTGCTCTTGCTCTCACTGTGGTGCACCAGCCTGCTTTAAAGAACAGGTTTTAACAAGGTCTGAGGTGGGAGGACATTAATCATGGTAGCATTGTATGTGAAAAAGGGTGCTGTGTAGTCAGAAGAACCCCCTACAGCAGGGCAGTTAGATTTTTTTACCACATTCTCAGAGATAAAGGAGAGTTTGACAATTGATTAGACCTTTCTGTAACCTTGCAGTCCTGTGAAATGATGAGAGAGAAAGGGAGGGGAAAGAACAGTGAGAGGGGGAGGGAGAGAGAGACAGAGAATGATTCTCATACTGACGGTCTTAAATGTGCAATAACTTTATGATTCTTGACTGAAACTGGCTATCAAAATCAGTCCCAACTCAATACAGTCTAAAAAAGAACATCATTCTTTGAATGAGAGTCCTTTCAGCTGTACATGTCAGAGGCAATCATGGGCACCAGCAGCCTGCAGTGACTTCCCTGAATACTCTGTATTGCACAGTGAAACCCTGATATAAATGGCATTGGATAACATCAATCCAAGCTGTAACATTCCAAAGTAGGTTTCAGCAAAATCAACAGTGATGAATTGAAATTTGTTGACAATAGGCTGGGGGGGTGAAGGGGAGCGGGGGAGGGTAGTGGTGGTGTGATTATTATTCTCTCTTTTTCTTCCTTGAAACCAGAGGAATGATTTCCAAACCTTGGTGCGCGCAACTGAATGCATACATTTGCATGTGATGAGCCAATGCAGAATATGAAGGCAAAATCTGAGTGTGCAAATCAGAGACTTGCTTTGCCCGTGGAGGGTTCCCTGGTGAGCAATGCATATGGTAAATGAATGTAGAAAACTGGCCTCACCTAATTTGTTTACTCTACCATGGCATCAGACGTTTTTTCCCTTGACCAACAGACAGGAGTAAAGGGTCACAACTTAAGAGTGGCTGAAGCAGGACACAGTATGTTCTGCCTACTCCTTACCCACTCTGTCAACGTGACTTAATCCTTAACTGCAGTCCCCCTGCTATTTTAGTCCTGAGCTTTACTCTCTATCAGATGCAATATTTGCCATTTTCCATTATCCTGTCCTGGGATCTCTCAAGCTGAAGAAGTCTCTGGAGCTCTCTCCCTCCCTCCTTGCTGATACTTGAGACCCTGGGGGTAAATGTTCAGCACAGTATGCAGGCATTGAGCTGAACAACTCATTACTTTTATGGGGAGGAGAATGCAACTAATCCCCATATCATGCTGGAAATTTAACCCTGGATGTTATAAGACCCTGTTCTTTTCCAGAGACAGAATTAAAATGAGCTGGGGAGAATGTAGAGGGAAAAAAAGCTTCAAAAGCATTTTCCAATTTTTCATCTTGGCATTGGGGAACAGAAATCCATTTCTTGGCTGTGGCCAGCACAGCAGTCTACTTCAGTTTTCTGTTTCCAAAGCAGGTCGCTGCTAGCTACTTCAGAAAGCACCTGTTAAGGGCAGTGTTAGATACTGACCTAGGTATTATGGGTCACTAAAATAAATGGCATTACATCTTTAAAATCTTTGGAGGCACAAAATGCAGGGCCAGTTTTTTTTCAACTGTCCAAGGATATTTCTCCACAACACCTTCTCCCTAGAGAATGTGAGGGTGTTTTCCAATCTATGATTCAGTCTATGTGTTTCAAACATGTGCTGCAATACTAGATAACAACTTCAGCATTAGGTTGGTAACCTGTTTCTTGGTCTTTCCTGCTGCAGCAGGAAAGCCATCAAGCACTAGCTATTCTTCAACATATCAGCTACTCAGGCAAGCAGTTCACTTGTCACTAAGCAGTCTGTGTTATGATACACCATGAGACATATTCAAAAGGATTTAGACTTGCAATTTACAAGGGTATATTGGAGCTATGAACAGAAGAATGCATGTGCCTAGCCACATTAATTTCAAACTGGATCCTTTAAATTCGGGGGCGCTAGTTTACACAAACATACTCTGCGTGCATTATCTGAATGTAGTCATAGTATTTGTCTTGGACTGTAGTAGACTGAGTAGACCGTAGTAGACTGAGTGATACTGAAATGTCTCTCAGTTTTCAAAAAAGGCTGGGGGAGTTCTGCCCTTAACACCTTTGCAGAAACCAGCAGCTTTGTTCTGGAGAAGAAACCCTCAGTTTTCTGGTACAATTTTTGAGCATCCAGTCAAATATACTCTGCAGGCAGCACTTATGTGGGACACCTCTCATAAAAGAGGAAAAATATTTTTGATGCAGCAAGAATGAATCTTGAATATAAGCACCAAAAATGGAGTGCAGGTGAGTTTTGCTAAAAGACAGAGCTGTCATGTTTGTGTCTTTGTTGACTCAAGATTATTCAAAGAATATTCATAAGTGAAAATATAATCTCTTTTTCTGGTGTTTTACAGGGTCAACAGTGTATTAAAAGGAAGGGAAATTTAAAATCCTGGAAAACGTTGACTGCATGAGAATAGTAGCCTGGTAGCAGCTAGTATTTTGGACAGCAGATATTTAACATCAACACCTCCCCATATTGTATGCCAACAGTATAGAAATAGAGGCATTAGTTATGTGTTCTGTTTGGTAGAAATGAGTGGAAGTACTAAATTATGGTTTTGCTCCATGTACTCTGTCTTTGTGGCACTGTTGGCAAGCATGAAAGCTGTAATTTTCATTAAAAGACTCATCCAGATATTTGGCAGCAATTATATTGTTCCTAGAAAGACTCATCACAAACAGAAAATTAACCCAAAAAATGGTATTCATAATCGATTTAATTTAATTTTTTTGTTATTTATGAGTGGTAGAAAAAGAAAGAGAAAGAAAGAAAGAAAGAAAGAAAGAAAGAAAGAAAGAAAGAAAGAAAGAAAGAAAGAAAGAAAGAAAGAAAGAAAGAAAGAAAGAAAGAAAGAAAGAAAGAAAAGAAAGAAGAAAGAAAGAAAGAAAGAAAGAAAGAAAGAAAGAAAGAAAGAAAGAAAAGAAAGAAAGAAAGAAAGAAAGAAAGAAAGAAAGAAAGAAAGAAAGAAAGAAAGAAAGAAAGAAAGAAAGAAAGAAAGAAAGAAAGAAAGAAAGAAAGAAAGAAAGAAAGAAAGAAAGAAAGAAAGAAAGAAAGAAAGAAAGAAGGAAAGAAAGAAAGAAAGAAGGAAAGAAGGAAAGAAGGAAAGAAGGAAAGAAAGAAGATAGTAGTGACTATGGAGGGTAGCAGCTCACTCTCTATTTTTATACCAGTAATATAACAAAATAAAACCAAGTTAAGACCTACAACAAAATCCATTTTAAAAATAGAGAAAAAAAATATCCAGACTACGTGGAGAGCTTCAAGTAGCAATACACTTACAGTATTTTAAAAATTCTGACTATAGCTTTTGATAACATTGGAGGATGTGTATGTGTACATTTGCCTGTGGGTCTGCATATATGTTTATGCACATATAATAGCTAGTTCATATAATGGTAGGACTGAAGACTGTCAGCTAAAAGCATGATGTATATAAAGCACTTCCAACAGGGAAAGACTCATGCTCTAATTTTGCTACTAAAGGATCCAAACTGACATAAAATAAGTGCTTCAAGAGACACCATTTTTCAACTGGATGATTCCTAGCAATGGACTATTAGTCAGATCCAATAAATAACAATAATAGTCATTTGCATGCTGTTGTAGTAGTATAGACATAGTGCACTTACAAGAAAAGAATTAAACACTAACATTTTTCAAAAGTCTTAATTCAAAGGAACTCATCACAAGCCATGTGACCCTGAGTCACCCCACAACTCTGGAATTTCACTCTGAAATTATCATTCAAGCAAATACCTAATCCCAAGAAATTAAACTGCAGTTAGCAACAGGTAAAGCTCTAGAATGTCCTCACAGATACTGTGAAGAGGTTGGGAGGCCTTGTACAGCTTTCAGGCAAATGGCATTTAAAACTAAATTGTGAATTTTTATATTGTAAATTATAGGATAGACCAACACTGATATCCATAAAAAATAATTGTCTAAATAGCTCAAAATAAAATCTTTCAGGAAGAACAACATCCAATATTTTTCACATATTGCAGTCACTAGGAGAGTGTACATTTAAAAATCTAAATGCTGTCCATTTCACACAAAGCACTGAACATTGTAAAGCAAAATATTTTTTTGTAAATATGAATGCAGGAATTTATTTCTTTTGGTTATGGAGTTTGAGAGGGAAATAATAACATACTGTTATTTAATTTTTTTCGAATCAGTGTCTTTACTCTTACTCCTGCACATGGTAATAAAATGTACACTATTAGGAACCACTGCTAAATCCACTGAACCAACCAGACAATATGAATATTGCTTCCCACAACAAAATACATGCTTTCAAGATAAAATAACCTGCATGTTCTAAAGTAACCCACATACAGCAAAATTATGACCCTGCTATATTTATACACATGGGTGCAGTTTTCACACACTGTTATAGTCTCATATTGTATATCTTTAAATCATACTGCAAAAGTTTCTGTCTTCCCCTAATGTCGGCTCTAATTTAGGATGAACAACTACTCTCATAAAGAAAAACTGCTGCTGCTGCTGTTTATTAGGCTGCAGAAAGGTCTCACTGACTAATGTCCCAGGATTAAATGAATGTGGAATAATAAGAGCTGATTTATTTGTGCTCCAGCAGGATAAAGCTGCCACTGATTTTACAAGAAACTATTCATCTGAGGGCTACTATAGCTAGTAAATTGTGGCTGTTGCTGAAATTAGTCTCCAGGCCTTCCTACAATCTACAGAGTGAAGCAGCAATGCGGTGATAAAGCTATTGTGTGTACTTGGTGCATTTAAAAGGTCCCACTTTCATCCCAGTCTTAAGGGATTCTAGAAGTCGGCTTTCAGCGTTTGCTGTCAGAATGTCTACTGGCCTTTGTCTACAATTTACATTTCTACACTGGGAATTATGAGAATTAAAAATGCATAGATGACAAAAAAAGGAGATGAAATCTCATTATTGTGGGAGTTTGTTGGAGTCTATAAGTCAAGCAGTTGAGCTTCTTTTTTTTTTCTTTTCACAGATTGGACTAACATTTTCATTTCAGAATTACAGTGGCTACACAGATCTCCATCCAGACCAGAAATTTTACTAAGTCAGGTAAAGCAAATCCTTAATAACATAGTTAAGAAACATTTTTTTTTTAAGACTTCCTAAAAATTTTCTGATGTTTGCACTGAGATAATAATGAAGGTGATCCAAATCACATCAAAAGAAAAAAAATTTAATTGGCTGAACAATAAGGAATTAACAGACCCCTTTGCAAAGAAGAAGTAATGGGAAATTATGTAAATTAAAATTTAAAAGTGAAAACTATACTTATACAGGACTGGGAACATTACACCCGGATCAAATAAAAGGCTGAAAAGTAGAGTGTCAGATAGACAACTGTACAAATATGAATGAGTTGTTGACAACTATGGAAAATCCTCATATTCAAAAAGAGGTGAAAGCTCTTCATGACATTTCTAAATCTCAACACCTAATTTTTATTTAAAATTAATGGCATTTTAATCTGTCAGGAATATTTCTTCCAGGCTAAAAATCAGATTATATTGCTAGAATAAATTTTGATTCTCTGTCTTGTATGTATTCTCTGAATAAAATATAATACACAAGATTCTCCAAGTCCACAGTTATGAAATTCACTTCAGCTGGAATAAATTAACACACATGGTATATCAGAGTGTTGTAGCCCTCTTTCTTTCACAGGACAACCTTGCTAGTGATACTGCAATAGTAATGTTGGCATGATAAACATTTCTGTAGAAATGGGTATGAGCAGCCTACACCCCCTGAAACTCTCACAACTGATTCTGAAATATCAATATGACTGTTACACAAAGGGGTCACACTACCACAAACATTTGAACAAGTAGAACACATACATAGAACAAATACAATCTTAAAACTTATAGTTGAGAGATAACATATCCTGAGAAGAATCCTGCCACTTCATTTTACCCTTCTTACTATTTTTGTTGCCTATTTCTGAACTGAACACAAAAGTATATGGGTTCTATTTTTGGTTTAAAATGAAAATTCAGGCTGGGATTTCTCCAGGTACAGAGCACCCATTATTGAATTATTCTAATGTATTGAACAAGCTGAGAGTGTCCTCTATCTCCAGTTATCTAGACTTTGCTAGATAACACTTCTCACCTACAGTGTATTTCATTTCTTTGTATTGTAACTATAGTGACAAATTTTACTCATAAAATATATTGCACTCAGCACTAGAGCTTTTTGTTTTCAAATGAAAGGTTATCAAGCTTTTCTTTTTATGCAAAGCTTTATAATTTAGTGTTACGCCTCCCATCTTCAGCTGTCCTATCCCTAATATCAGGCATAGTCAATTTTTACTATATATTAAAAATATTTCTCATAGTGTATACTTAACAGTGCCAAAAAGCTCTACAGGTGAGGACTATTATGAAGACAATACTATAGGTTTAACTTCCTTTTCAGGAGGTGAGGCGAGAACGATCCATATACTTGAATGCCAGTACCCATGACAATCATAGGAAATATTACCACGGCCGCTAAGCTGAACGTTTAGATACAATTGAGCCATTCATTTCCAGAAAACTAAGATTTTTCTAGGCTGTTAGGTGCTAAAATTATTACCAAGCTCGATTTAAATTTATAAAACTATGATCTGGTTTTATACTAAAAAAATGAGGAATTTTTTTTCTGTCACTCCTCTGCCTTGAACATCTAGCTGTTGCAAATGCACAGGATATTCATTTTGAGGAAAGGAAAAAGTGAAGGAAATACACAAAAAGACACTGAGGATAAACACCAAGGTATCCCAGGAAGGAAAAATAAAGTTAGCACACTGACTAAATCACATTGATATTTGGTGTGGTGTGTGACAGAGTATATTTTAATGGTGATTTCAATGCACATGTTACCAACAAAGTACCATAAGTGTTTAGAAACTCAGAAATAGTAGCATGAATATAGCCAAAGTGTCAGAAGTGGTTTTAAATCTTTCTAGCTGAGTTCTTTTTTCCACCTTACATTGTTTCCAAGCATTTTTTAGTAAATTAAAAAAAATAAAACAAAAGGTAAAACTAAAACTACAACTGCAACAAATCAAAACACCAAAAAGAATGAAACAAACAATAATCACAGTTACAGAAGCATGTATTTTCTCCATCATTCATAGAGTGCAATGCTGCTTAGTGATCATCTTTGTTATCTCTTCCCAAAGTAACAGTAACTCTCACCAGAGCGTTTCATCAGTTTATCACCTGTGGTCATACTTAGTTCTGTTCAAGTATTTGTGCCATATCTAATATCAAGATAAAGCTCTAGATCTAGGAAAAAAAGACTGCATGTATTAATTAAGGTTACTAATTACTGGGGGTAAAAAAATCAAACTTCTGTTTCTCTGAATATCAAGGAATCCAGCAAGGAAGAGCATTGCTTTCTTCTCTATGCAAAGCCATTCAGACTGAAGAATGCAAAAACATCTTCTTTCAGACAAACCTCTTCCAGTAGCGATTCAAGCTGCTACTTGTTCACAACTTTTCTCTTATTTTTACCCATTTTTCTGAGATGTTTTCTTTGCTCCTCACTTTTTCCTGTTCTTTCTTGTAAGCATACTTTGGCTGCACATTAAAAATAACATGATGAAAAATGTATAGATTTTCATATATAAAGTTCAAATGTTTTTGTGGGGCTAGATTTGCTGAAATTAGTGACAGTATAATCTGCTCTTGTATCTCAGAGAGCTCTTGGCATTTCATACTACATTACTGCTGACTTCCATGCACAAACATATGAAGATCTCAGGAACAGCTTGTTGTATATATGCAGCACTCACAAAGCTTTAATATAAGAAATTAAATTTATTAAAATTAATAAATCTTTTTCTCAGGTAAGTATTGAAGGATAATAATGTAAGGAATTTGAGTTACAGTGGTTATGCGAAGAGGAAATTCAAGACACAGCTCTACTCTAACTGGATGTCAGGGCTGTGCTTGTGCACTGTCATCAAGCCTCCAGATCATCCGGGAGTGCTTCAGTCAGCTACTGCACAGGTGTCAGAGCAGACAGACATAAAGAGTGGTCATGGACTCCACTTCCAGCTGCCTTTGTGGCAAGAAGCTCAAGAACCATTTGGACACTTCTCTCAGGCACACGGTGTGACTCTTGGGAATGGTGCCGTGCAGGGCCAGGAGTTGGACCCGATGATCCTTGTGGGTGCCTTCCAACTCAGCATATTCTGTGCTTCTGTGAAAATGTTTGACTAGATGCTGCAGGACTCTTCAGGAAAATTTTTGGAATCTGAAAGATTCTCCCATCAACTATGTATAGGTCAGCTGATGCTCACTATTAATACACTTACATGTGTTGATTTTAATCCTGTGTGGAGACTCCGGCCATCCAGACAGCTCCAGCTGCATGTCTGACCAAACTGCAGTTCACTGCAGTGAATTTCAAAAGTATGTTCTGCAGATACAGAAATAGCCATGCAGGATGACCTTTTCTCCTCTCTATTTGTGCATGTTTCAGTTCTAGATATCTTAAGATAATCAATAGCAATGGATGGATTATGCATGTGTGGGAGCTGTCACACAGAACCACTGACCACATGTAGAATAAGAATTCACCAGGGCAGTTCAGAGAGTCTCAGCTGATCGAGCAAAGAAGGCACTGCAAAGCCCTCCTCAACCCAGACATCTGACCATTGGGTTCCAGGGTTTCAGTTCCACATGGAATTACTAAACTTTGCAAAAGGAAAATAAAATTAGTTTTAAAACAACAGTGTGGGCATGGTTGACTGTGGAACAGAAAAGAAAATATGCTGGAATTCCATTCTAGAATCTCCTACTGAAAGATGGCAGCACTGAGCAGGTAACAATCAAGTCTAAAATATTTTTTCTGAGATTGTCCTTCCAGTGCTGTTTCTGTTGACTCACATAGGTAAAACTCTGAGTTAATAATTTCTTTTCTGATATATCCTGAAAATTAGATGAAGGAGCATTCATAACTCCACAAAAAATACCATAAAATTAATATATTACTTCATCAGAACTTGATAATGAATTGGCTTTTGACAAAACTTTCACTAATAGTTCTGGAAGGAATTTTTCTGTTTTTCAAATTAGTTACTTATTCAACTTGTTTTTTTCTTGCGAGCACAAAGTTAGATTGCTTCCTTTGACATTTATATCCACACTATTTTTCAAATTATTATAGACCAAGAACATGGTATTTTGTTAGCATTGAGTAGGAAGCTGTTCATCTTAAGTGAAATTCAGGTCATATGGAACTCAACAGAAAATCCCAAACAGAGAAGATTTCTCATCTCAACTCTTCATAGCATTGTCATATAAAATAAGAACAGGAAAATCAGTCTGGCAAAAAAGGCTACTGACAACAGTTTCAAGAAAATATCTGTTTAAGTTTCTAAAAGAATCTTCTTCCAATCAGTTTCAAAGTGTTCTAGATTTTGGAGGGATTGCTCATATCGTAGCAAACTTCTGGAGAGGAGTGTTTATAGAAGATGTCTGCAACCAATTTCCAACAGAAATCTCAGTAATTTATTTTTTACTTCAAATAGTTACACTCATCAGTAATATTTGATTGACTGCCTACTGCTTCAATCAACGTCAGTATTAAACACAACCTAGGTATTCATTTCTATCTAATAAGGAAGAAAACAAAAACAAGCTGCTTTGCATTTGCAGGGGCAAAACAGGTCAAAGAAATTCAAATTCTTACATCTGTGTGATCAAGGTCAAAGACAATGAAAGAAGAAAAAAGTAGCAATATGGACACTGTGAAACTATAGCATGATTAAAATCTCATTTTACATCAAGGAAATTGCTTGAACACAAATACAACCTCTTATAGGTAACTTTTCACTCTGTAAACCTTCTAGGTGTTCTTGGAATATTTGATGAAATTTTCATCCCCTGTACAATAGCCTTTTGTAGCTTTTCTTATTAGTGTGGACCTGCAGCCTGCCAGCATTAAACATTAATCCTCTGCATAATGAAACTGTGAGAATGGATTTCTATGAAATTTCACACATTTGTTAGTCTGGTGAGGAAGATGCTCATTTTCATGTCTGGTTTTTCAAGGCTTTCTGATTTAAAAAGGTATCTCTAAACTCAGGATTGGTTGGAACTGGGAATAGTTGCTTTTTCTCTTATTAGTGTTAATGTTTTGATTTTATATTTAATGAAAAAAAAGTTAAAATATTCCGTGGGATAAATTTGGGTTCAAATTAAGCACATAGCATGTAGTGAATACATGCACAACTCACACTAGGCACAGCAGTGCCATATGACCAGCACTGTCCACATATGTCCAGGTGATAATTCAGAAGTACATCATAGCCCACACCTGCTTTTCTTTGCATTTGCACAAATCTAGGGGTTTTTAGATATGAAACCTAACAAGATCTACATATGACCAGAGTCTCCAGGCTTAAGACAGCTGGGGGTAGGGGTGTGGCATATCCCAGATTTTAAGGCTTAGACTATTTGAATTCACATTAGCAACATAGAGATACAGATGAGAATTGGCAAATTGCAGCGGTATTCACCTGGGAGAAGACATCGAATGAGATAATAAAGGAAATTTCAGGCTAGGTGAAACTACATTTAGTTCACTTGCTCTGTTTCAGGAGCCAGAGAAAATAAAAGCTCTTTTGGCAGATTCTCCTCATGGATGGAGGTGTCCTGGTGAATTTGTGGTTAAATGCAGACAAGATGATGATACTGTCAGCCTGTCTACTGAAGGAATTATCCAATACTTCAGCAAGAGATAAGAGCCATCCCTGAGATAAGTACTTTTGGCTTCAGCAAGCATCTTCCATGAGTCAAAGGAGATTCCATAAATAAAGGAAAATCTATCTCTAAACATTGAAGAACACTTGTGTAACTTTTGTTACCAGCATCCCAAGTAACCTTTCCTGTAAAGGGAAAAAAAGGAATAATGGGATTTTACATAACGGATGAAAAGGTGATTTTAGAGTAAAACATTAGCATACATATATCAACATTTTCTCCGGGTTTTAAGCATATAGCCATTCAGTTATCCATGCTGTTACCTAATATTGGCACACAAATCCAGTGCATTATAAATGCAAAATAGACATACATTTCATTAACTCCTGAGTGAATCTTGCAGTGTTCATCCTGAGATGCTTTCTTTGAGAGAGATGGATTGTTTCTCAAACTATTTCAGAAGTACTTAGAGTAGAATTCTTTTGCACATGTCTTATCAATGTTTAAAAAGACACTTTAAAATCAAAATGTAGCTTCTAGAGTTACAACAGCAGCCAAAAGATCCATTCCTTTGGACAAGACAATAATAAAAAGCAGCATACTAGTTATGCAGTGTGAGGTGAGATGACACCTTAAGTTTTAGGTTTCATATTTCTCAGATTCTGTACTGCCTTTGTATATAAAATGTTAGCAAGTTCTCTTCACAGTTTAGTTAGACAAAACAATCCTTTTCCAGCCTGAGAACTAAGGACACTATTACACCTTCAGGCCCAAAAAGTATAAACAACAGCGAATTGAGGAGAGCAATCTGGGAGGATGGGACTTCGTAACCTGTAGCTGTGGTTGGACAATTAACCCCAGTATGTAAATGGACCAAAACTTATAAAAGTGTGAAAATTTGCGACACGCCATCCCTCTTGGGTCCATCTGGGGTGGGCTCTTGTACTGCCCAAGGTGCATCCTTTCAATAAATACCTACTTTATTCCTTTAACACTGTCTAACATCTGTTCCAAGTCGCTACCCCAGGTATCAAAAACTGCTTAAAGCAATGGAGTCCACTACACTTTCACATTCCGATAGGGTAGTGATGACCTTTTAGATGGAATTCTAGTGTCTTTTAAGTTAAGGGACTTAAGGACACCAGGTCTCAAATAATGGGCTGTTTTTCAGGTATCAAAACTCAAGAGCTCCTGCTTCAAAGAAATTAAATTAAAATATGTAAAAGATGGAAAGAAAATAAGCACCACATAAAAACACCAATTTGATGACTAATGTAATGTCTTTTGTTGTTCATAGTTTTTGAGTTATAACTTCTTACCTATTATGCTTCATTCACTCCATAATCATTCAAAACCACCTAGCTTGCTCCTACATTCACTGTCATGTATTTTCCTCTCAATGGAGCTCATTCACCCACACCAATTTTCTAAAATATTTCCTTTCTTCTTTTATTTATGAACCGAACAGTAGGATACTAAAGTAAATAGATAAATAGGTCGTTTATTTAGCTTAGTTATTTTCTCCTCAGCAATCAAAATATGGTTGTTAAGGGAAGATTTCACTGAGCAGCTTTGTGGACAAGTTCAAGAAGGAAAGACATGTCAAAAAGAAAATCGTAGTAGAAAATCTGCCTGAGAGTTGTTGGGAATCGAAAGTGAAGTGGAAAGAGAAAGGTAAATAATATCAGAATTAAACCCTGTGTTTTAAGAGATCTGAATTTAACATTGCAGCATGTAGCTGATTGCTAAGCAGCAGGAATGTAGCAGCACCTGTCTGCTAATGTCAGGAACTGCCACTGTCAAATTTGATTACAGTCATTTAATAAGTATTGGTGAGAATCAGAGATACTGATATATTGTAGTATTGAGGAATAAAAACATATTTATTGGGAAGTGAAAACAACTAAATGGGTCAGTTTTCCAATTCTGGTTTCAAGTCACAATAAAAATGAGCTAAAAGTATCTCATTTTCCATGTTCCTTCACTTTGGTTACATAAGATTAGTGAACTTCAGATTATCACAGAGGAGTCATACCTGCAGCACTTATGTGAATCCTTTAGTAAAATGCACAGGTAAGTATTGGAGGGAGAGACTTTGTGGAGAGACTTTCTATGGACAAAATGATCTAAAATGACAGACTGCAGATTAGACAAGATAGTGGATATGTTCCGTGGAATTTCCCCACTAGCATGTATAAATCTAGGTAGTTCACAGTATTGGGTTTACACAGACAAGCTTTGGTAGCAGAGAAGGACTTCAGGGGTGGCTTTTGTGAGAAGCTGCTGGAAGCCTTCTCCATGTCCTTTAGAGCCAATGCCAAGGTGGCTCAAAGAGAGACTCTCTGCAGGCCAAGGCTGGACCAATATCTCTGTGATAACATATCTAAGAAGAACCAAAAATGTTGAGGGCAGGAGAAAACTTTGTCATTTTAGTAAAAAAATTACATAGATATTTTTAAAAATATATACTAGAGTATAAATTTGTCGTTAAAAATAGAGTAGAATCAATATTTTCTTAACTTCAAAAAATCATTTGTTTATGATGATAGCATATTAAAGCTCTCTAGAAAAAATGGAAAATACAAACCTAATTAATAAAATAGACAATTAAAGTGTTGTTACACTGCATGGAACATCTAAGCAGTCGTCAATACTTACAAATTAAAGCTCATCATTTCAGTACAACACAGAGATACATGAAGTTAAGCATATTGGCAGTGTGCAGTTCATACTGGTGCCAGAAAGGAAAATCCCAGCACTAGCATGACTACTGAAAATCATTTAAACAGCTGCCAATATTCAGCTAATCAACCACTCCAAGCATAAGTGTAGTCTGAAGAATTACTCATTAAAACAAAAGGCACCAAAGAGCACATGTGCACAACAGGGCTTTTTGCTCCATACAAGTGATAAAATTGTCCAAATCATCATAAAGATTTGGTTCTTTCACAAAAAATTATTGTTACACATAGGGCCAAGATTTGCAGCACAATTGGGATGCTAGAAATGCACTACTAATTACTGGACTACAAAGCATTTCTGAATTTCTGAGGAATGCATGCTTCATAGAGTATGCATCCACAGCATGCATCCACATCTCAGTCTAGAAACATACTTGTATAGGTTGTAGGGAACATAATTCTACTTAATTTCTACTCAACGTGCTCAGAGTCTACATAAGGGTAATTACAAATCAAATTAAATTTGATAATTTAAGGGGCTCTAAATGAACAGCCCCTGAGCAAGTTCACCTCCCTACACAGCACAGTAAAGGGCATTCACAGGCATTTGATAGTATCCAAGAGCATGGATAGTAAAAAGACTAAGTAGAGGCAGAACCAATTAACCCAATGCAAATACTGCTAGATTATTTTGGTATCTGAAGCTCCTATTATCATAGTATTGCACCATGCAGTACTAAAGTCTTATTTTCCCTTTTGCAGCTTACTTGAACTTCATACCTGCCCAGTAGTGTAGATTTTATTTACAGCTCTTAAAATCTCATTTACTTTTGAAGTGCGGCTTCTTCAGAGGCAAGGCTAATTCATTAGGCCGCATATTTCATTAGACTAACAAAGAGTACCATACCACAAAGAAGCAGTGAATAGCCACAAAAAGCACTTCACTTCAGCATATTGCAGCTCTCTGACCTCAAAAATCAGAGATTCATAGAACCATCAAAGTTGGAAGAGATCTTCAAGGTCATTGAGTCCACCACCCACCCAGCATTACCCCAGCAATCCCTTAAACACTAAACCACATCACCCAGCGACAGATCCAGACTTCTCTTGAGCAACTCCAAGGATGGTGACTCCACCACCTCCCTGGGCAACCTATTCCAATGCCTGACCACCCTAACAGTGAAGAAATTACTCCTTGTGTCTAATCTAAATTTCACCTTAGTTTCAGGCTAAGGCCATCTCCTCTGGTCCTCTCACTGCAGGCACAGTAGTGGATACCAGCCCCCACCTCACTACACCTCCTTTCAGGGAATTGTGGAGAGTGATGAGGTCCCCCCTGAGCCTCCTCTTCTCCAGACTAAACAAACCCAGATCTCTCAGCCATAAGTCATTTCTAGTCCTTTCACAAGCCCTTCTCTGGATACTCCCCAGCACCTCAAAGTCCTTTTTAAAGTGAGGGGCCCAGAACTGAACATGGGATTCGACCAGTGCCAGATACAGAGGCACAATCCTGTTGGCCATGCTATTCTTGATACAGGTTAGGATGCCATTAGCCTTCTTGGCCACCTGGGCATATTGATTCATGTTCAGCAGCTGTTCCTCAGCCCATTGATCAAGCCTGTCAAGGTCTCTCTGTAGAAATTCTCTATCCTCAAGCAGATCAACACTAACTTGGTGTCATCTGAAAATTTACTGAGGGTCTGCTCATTCCCCACATCTATGTCATCAGTAAATGTTGATCCTGATAGTCTTTTTCTATAAATACTAAAATGTTTGGGTAAGTGCCATTCTTTATTCTTAAATGGGTTATTAAGTATACTTACATGGCTACAATAGAGAGAGATGGTCGTTTATATTAGCCAGATTTCTGCCCTACCATAATTTATTACTTCTGACATTACTGGAAACCATGCAAGCTTTGTTCACATGATCAGTGATTGCACAGTAACTGAACATTCAAATTGGCCCAATTTCTGCCATCAGCTTTGTCAGTTACACAGCTAACAGAGCCCATATTTGTACAGCTCTCTGTCTTCAAACGTGTTATGTAGCGTCTCCTCACACTGAGTTAAACACTACCCCAAAAGCCTAATCCTTATTTATGATAAGATCCTTTTCACCTCTGTTCATAAAGTATGTACTCATTTAAATGTCCCTATACTCCTTGTCAAAGTATAGAGGAGACTTAGCACAAATGAAAATCTATTCTTAAATACACAAAGATATGAAGTGACTGCGTAATGTATTGAAATAATTTCCTCAACACTGCAGAAGACGTGCACACATATCCCCTTCTCCTTGGGTATCTATTTCTACCTGCACAAGAACATTTCTTTGAATTCTGTTCTCCTTTAATGGGCTTTCTCCACACGGTTATCATACAGATCACAAATAATAGCTGAAAGAGACCACTAGCATAGTTTGTCCTCATGGGCCTGGATGAATAAGGACAGTAGTGGAAAATCAATATCATCATTAGGTCAAGGGCACTTGATAGTGCAGAGACAGAAAGTGTGCCTTGCCCACCCTTATACAGAATAACTGGAGAGGTAGAAATTTCTGCCTGTGTGAAAATCCTGAGCCTTTGTGACAAAGTAAGTTACTATACTGTACACATTTCTTGAGCCAGAGTTCTTTGGTCAGTATATTTAAACCACGAACTGCTTTTGCTGCTGATTTGATTATTATGAGAAGAGAATTACCTGCAAAGACATTTTGAGTAGCTAAGCATTTTGCATACATAATGGCAATGAAAGATGTAAAGAAAAGTGGCAAGAATTAAGTTTACTAAACTCAGTACAAGAAGGTTTATTTTCCGTGCCACAGCAAGGAATTCATAATCTTCTAAACTAAAGGGAAATAAGTCTGTCAAGATAAACACTCACAGAATTTGGGATTTGCAGAATCAGATGGAAAATATTGGAGAAAAAATTAAAATTACAAAGGCAAATAGCACAAAACTTCTTAACCTCCCCTCAGTGCTGTCAAGAAGGAAGCACACATGTGAAGGAAAGTATTTTAAGTGTAGTTCTTGTTACTGAAATCATTTTTCCAGGAGATGTGATCAGGGTAGACAGGCAGCCCAAAATTCTGTTTGCCATGCTGGTGCACAGCAGGACCTAATAAGTGCACACGGACTACAGTCCTACAGGCATCTCCTAGAGATGGGCACCTCTAGAGCAGTGCTTCTCAGATGCATAATCCTGTATATATTCATTACATATCTCTGCTCCTCTGCTGTTCTTCAGAGGAGCTGAGTCACCAGGCAGAGACAGTTCCTGCTGGACTTCATGCAAGGACTGCTTGAGATTCCAGTCCTGTGCTCAAGGGAAGTACATAAGGTGGCCAGAATACCTCCTCCTTCAGATAATGCTGTCAAACAAAACTTGTAGTAAGCTACATCCAGCACAGCAATGCTGTTCTCAGACTGCCACGTAAAATGCCAAGGAAAGCTTTCCTGTGCTGTCCAACGGGTTTTGATTTAACCTTTCTGTCTGCTCAGTAAGACACACGAACACACTGCTCAAGGAATAGTAACAACTCTTCCTGCTTTGCACAAGGCAATTAGCTCTTGTTACTGAATGAAAGAGGTGATTGAGGCACCAAGAGACTTCTCCCACTGATATTATTTGAAAAACAACAAACCTTTTGTTTTCTAGGTTTATTGAGCTTTATATTTTAATCATATCATGGTAGCTGCTACAATATGCACAACATCACTTCTGGAGGACAGAGAAGCGGATATAATTTAAAGAGTTAGAGATTTGTATTGCTACTTTTAGCTTTTATTTGCTTTCATGAACATCACTGCAGCTAAAGATCTGTCAGCATTTCCATTAAGAAACTAAACTTTCAGCAGTTTATACCTCAACTGTAAAATTTCACTCCAGGCTGCATCTGGGCAAACAAATCCTTAATTGAGGAGTAAATCAGGATTCTTTTTTCTTTTTGGTTGGGTTTTTTTTTTTTATTTATTTCATGCATTTAAGAGGAGTTTTGGTTATTTCAAATTTCTAGAAATAGAGATAAGCAATTTAAGCTGCATAAAAAACTTGCTTTGCAAGGAAAGTTTTGCAAACAAACAATAGTAAAACACAAAAAAATATACCTTGGCATTTTAAAAATAAAAAACCACCTGGGATTATTATTAATTTTTAATTATTTAAACATCAAAGTTCTGTGAACACATTTACCCATTGAGGTGCACAACCAAATAATTGGTTAATTACCTTCCCATAAAGCACGACTATAGAACATTTTCAGGTCTTTAATCAATGCAATGCTTTATGCAGTTCCTGAATTTCTTCACCCATCTTCTGCCTTTCTTAGATATAGAATATATTCTATATAAAATTCTATATAAACATCTCTTCATATATGGAAGAAAATGCAGATGTGTAGCTACACAGGGAATTCTCCCAGAGTTTTCAAAAGGATGAAGTTACCTCATATCATTTGCAGGTGCTATATGTCTCACATGTAGTAGCTACAGGCAGATCTCTTAGCTACTTACAGCCATTGTGTGATTGCATTCAAAGCAATTCAGCTTTTCCATTAAATGTACTTTGCAGAACTGATAGGCAAATTGACAGTAAGATAAACACAACCCTAAGGACTGTTGGTTTGGCTCAGACAAATGTGGGATCCAAAGTGATGAAAAGCTGGAGATATAAAGCTGGAGGAGACCAAAACAGTGTTTAAAAATCCCTCAGCCAAAGAGGACAAATGAGCACAAATGGTAGAGATGTCTGAACAATAGTGGGGTAATTAAGAGAAAAAACATCTTATGCTTTGTCATCATTGCTCAGACTACAACAAAAAAGAAGGGCAGAGAGGTAGTATAAACAGCAGTGGAAAGCTGCTTTGCACTTCAACCTATGTTCTTATCACAGGATATGAAGAGATTTTCTCTGAAACTGAGACCAAAGACAGTGAGTAGACATGGGCATATGCAACCTTCTCTAAAAGGTTGTGTACCACAGTTCTTCTGAGCCAGAAACTATTTTCAACGTAACTAATCAAAGTAGACAGGTTAAAAATGGCAGCTGCTGAAGTACAAGCATTCAGATTTACAAGCAGTAGTTGTGTAAGAGGACCTTAGTGAACAACATTTAAGAGAGCCCAGTAGTTCTCTGCACTGAGCTGATGGATTTGCAACACATGCTGTTTCACATGCAGCCTAGGTTATATGAAATAATTCCCCTAACAGCAGAGCTGGGCACAGACCAGTCATGAAACTAAATGAGCATGGGAGACATACAGCCTCACCTTTTGCAACTCAAGTTACTCATGACATGAATCGATACATGCAGGTAACCAGGGAAACCACCAAGCTACAGCTGAAATACAAAGAGTAGATTTATTTCACTACCTTGCTAGCAATGCTGGGCAGAGACACACGGGGACACAGGCTCCATGTGGGTTAGTTCATCCTAGCACCCTGGGGTTGGGGGTGGGGTCTGCTGCCCACCCTGATGATCAAGGGCCTTCATGAGGAAACTATTGAAACACTCTGTCCTAGTCAGATCTGTCAGTTTCAACTATTTTCTCCCAACACTCATACACCCAAACACATACACACGGCCTATTTGCATGTAATGTCCAGTATCTCACTTCCTTCTTTCCTTTCTTTCCTTTCTTTCCTTTCTTTCCTTTCTTTCCTTTCTTTCCTTTCTTTCCTTTTTCCCTTCCCTTCCCTTCCCTTCCCTTCCCTGAAACTTCCCTTCCCTTCCCTTCCCTTCCCTGAAACTTCCTGAAACTTCCCACAAACTTCCCTTCCCACGAAACTTCCCTTCTGAAACTTCCTGAAACTTCCCTTCCCTTCCCTTCCCTTCCCTTCCCTTCCCTTCCCTTCCCTTCCCTTCCCTTCCTTCCCTTCCCTTCCCTTCCTTCCCTTCCCTTCCCTTTCCCTTCCCCCTTCCCTTCCCTTCCCTTCCCTTCCCTTCCCTTCCTTCCTTCCCTTCCCTTCCCTTCCCTTCCCTTCCCTTCCCTTCCCTTCCCTTCCCTTCCCTTCCCTGAAACTTCCCTGAAACTTCCCTGAAACTTCCTGAAACTTCCCTGAAACTTCCTGAAAGCTTCCCTGAAACTTCCCTTCCTAGAACTTCCCTTCCCTTCCCTTCCCTGAAACTTCCCTTCCCTTCCCTTCCCTTCCCTTCCCCCCTTCCCTTCCCTTCCCTTCCCTTCCCTCCCTTCCCTTCCCCTTTTCCCTTCCCTTCCCTTCCCTTCCCCTTCCCTGAAAGCACCCGCTCCTCCTTCCTTCCCCTGTCCCTTCCTTCCCTTCCTTCCTTCCTTCCCTTCCTTCCCTTCCTTCCTCCCTTCCCTTCCTTCCCTTCCCTTCCCTTCCCTTCCCTTCCCTTCCCTTCCCTTCCCTCCCTTCCCTTCCCTTCCCTTCCCTTCCTTCCTTCCCTTCCCTTCCCTTCCCTTCCCTTCCCTTCCTTCCTTCCTTCCTGAACTTCCCTGCTTCCTTGCCTTCCCTGTTTCCTAGCTTCCTTCCTTCCCTTCCCTTCCCCTTCCTTTCCTGGCCCTTCCACTTCCTTCCCTTCACTTCCCCTTCCCTTCCTGTCCCTTCCAAACTTCCCTTCCTTCCCTTCCCTAGCTTCCCTGGCTTCCCTTCGCTTCCACTTTCCTTCCTGAAGCTTCCTGGCTTCCCTTCCTGGCTTCCTTCCACAAGCTTCCCTTCCTGCTTCCCTTCCCTGCGCTTCCTTCCTTCCCTTCCATTCCCTTCCCTTCCCTTCCTTCCTTCCTTCCTTCCCATTCCTTCCTTCCCTTCCCTTCCTTCCTTCCCTTCCCTTCCTTCCTTCCTTCCTTCCCTTCCCTTCCTTCCCTTCCTTCCCTTCCTGTCGCTTCCTGTCCTTCCTGGGGCTTCCCTTCCTTCCTTCCATTCCCTTCCTTCCTTCCTTCCTTCCATTCCTTCCTTCCTTCCTTCCTTCCTTCCATTCCTTCCTTCCTTCCTTCCTTCCTGGGCTTCCTGTGGGCTTCCTTCCTTCCTGGGCTTCCTGGGGCTTCCCTTCCCTTCCTGGGGCTTCCCTTGCCCTTCCTGGGGCTTCCTGGGGCTTCCCGCTTCCTGGGGCTTCCCTTCCTTCCATTCCTTCCCATTCCTTCCCTTCCCTTCCTGTCCCTTCCTGGGGCTTCCTTCCTTCCTTCCCTTCCCTTCCTTCCATGGCTTCCTTCCCTTCCTTCCCTTCCTTCCCTTCCTTCCTGGGCTTCCTGCCCTTCCTTCCATTCCTTGCCCTTCCTTGCCCCTTCCTGGGGCTTCCTGGGGCTTCCTGGGAGCTTCCACTTCCTTCCTTCCCTTCCCTTCCATTCCTTCCTTCCCTTCCCTTCCTGGGGCTTCCTTCCCGCTTCCTTCCTGGGGCTTCCCTTCCTGACTCCCCTGGAGCTTCCCTTCCCTTCCTTCCTGGGACTTCCTGGGCTTCCTTCCTGGGCTTCCCTGGGCTTCCTGGGCTTCCTGGGAGCTTCCTGGGCTTCCCTTCCTGGGAGCTTCCTGGGCTTCCTGGAGCTTCCTTCCTGGAGCTTCCTGGGGCTTCCTGGGAGCTTCCTTCCCTTCCCTGGAGCTTCCTTCCTGGAGCTTCCCTTCCTGGAGCTTCCTGGGGCTTCCTGGAGCTTCCTGGGGCTTCCCTTCCTGGGCTTCCTTCCCTGGGGCTTCCATTCCTGGGAGCTTCCTGGGGCTTCCTGGAGCTTCCCTTCCTGGACTTCCCTTCCTGGAGCTTCCCTTCCTGGAGCTTCCCTGGAACCTCCCTGGAGCTTCCTGGAGCTTCCATTCCTGGAGCTTCCTGGGAGCTTCCTGGAGCTTCCCTGGAGCTTCCTGGAGCTTCCCTTCCTGGACTTCCCTTCCCTTCCTGGAACCTCCTTCCTGGAGCTTCCCTTCCTAGACTTCCTGGAGCTTCCTGGAACTTCATGGGCTTCCTGGAGCTTCCCTGGAGCTTCCTGGAGCTTCCCTTCCCTTCCTCCTGGGATCCTTCACTTCGGGATCATTCTTGTTTTCTCATTCAAAATACTTTCACTTCCCTGGAACAGTTTAATTCTTGAAAGGGTACTTTTTTTTGCTTTCATTTCTGGAAGAATAAAAGTCATTAATTTTTTCAGTTTTTGGTCTCATTCATACACATTTTATCACTTAATAAGGAAGGAAGGTATTTAATACAGTCTGAAGAATTAGAAAGCAGCCCTTGAATTAGCAAAGAGTATCTACTAGTAAAGAAAGAATTTTCTCAGTTTGCTGGTGACAGTTAATCCTGCTTTATGTCTTCAGTGCAAGAACATGCTTTTTAACACTGTTCTAAAAACTTGCAGTTTCTTTGCATTTAATTCACTTAATGCAGAATATTTCTGGCTTGTTCTTTAGCAACAATCTTCTATATATTACATCTTGTGAACTCGGACTCTGATCTTATTTTTTTCTTGTTTTGTTTTCACTTTGTAGTGAATTGCAAGCTGGGATAATGCAACACAGTCTCTAAAATTTCAGTTTTCAATAGCCGTATAGGCATGTACTGCTTAACTTGGATTTATCTCAAGCCCTAGATACTGCCGATATCTGAGAATGCGTGCAGACAGTAGACATCAGAAAATATGTCCTTGTGTAAACACAATATAGCTGAACCTGTTTGTCAGGATGCAAAAGTGTATGAAGGGACACTGCACTTGGTGCCCCAAAGGGAAGATATGATGTACTGTACAAGGCAGAGTATTAATCATAGCTGATATTTCTGGACAATATAGTAGAGTAATCCTTGTGAACAATCTTTCTTCAAGGATAAAAAGGGAAAATAAGGAACAGGCAGTATTATATGAAACGACACAGCCCGACATAGGATAAAGCTAGAAGCACCTCAGAAATCTCATTTGGAAAACAGCTTAATAATTGCTCAATGGTTTATTTGGGGCTAGGGTAATTTTTCATCCTATTGCATCACAGTTATTATTTTGCTAGCACCATTGACACTTGGTCTCCTTGTAAAGTAAGTTAGCAAACCTCTAGTAAGTGAAAGTACTTGTCCTTTTAGACTTGTAGAGTTCACAAGGTTAGACCATTTCTCCCACAGAAGGAAAAACATTATTATAATTTCAAAACCCCGAGGAACTGGATGTGCAGACAGTGATATTGTTACCCACTCCTACAAGACACTTCACCTGTTAGAAATCTGACATGTACCACTATCATACAATGAAGCACAAATCACATGATGGGACAGAGCAGGTTCAGTTTAAGGAAACATTTCTTTACATAATGAATATACTGAACCAACCTGGGTTGGCATATAATTTTAGGGCAACACTGGGAATGCAGTGGAGGGATTTACTCATGTTCTGATTACAGAAGCACTGGAAACATTCTCTGACCTTGCACAGAAACAAATTCTTTTGATTATTAGCTGTGCTTTGTAAATATGGAACCTTTCTAAGAGCAGAAAACTGTATGTTAAAAAGAAGAGAAACTAGATCCTTATATATCTGGGTTGAGAACAGTGAAGACAAAGAAATACAAGAAATTAATGAAATTTCAGCTACACAATAAGCACTGAAAATTCTGCCCTCTGAAGACCAAAATCAATACTTTAACATTTCCCATGTAAAATATTGCCATGTTTTTTAGACTGGAAACCCTGAACCTTAACTCATCTGAGACAGAAATTCTCACAACAGTGGCCACAATTCACCAGAGTCAAAGAAATGTTCCTGGTTTTCATCATTTTGATGGGAGACACCCAAGATAGACTATAAGAGTTCCAATGCATTATAGCTAATGCACGGTTTCTGGCTCAAGATAAAAAACATTGCTTTTTTCTTTGAGATGTTTCCTTGTTGAGTGAGCCAATGTTAAGCATGTCAGGAAATGCTTTTGCTCTGGAACACTGGGTAGTATATTGTGACTTTGTAGCCCTCCCTCCTTCTGCTGACCATCCAAGGAGGTCTGGGCAGCATTCAGCTTCCCCTGTTCCTCCTGCCTTCTCTGTTGCCATCATCCTCTCAGTGTTCTCCATCTTCATCCTCTCCCCTACTGCCCTTTTGCACCACCATCTCTGCAGAGGCTCCCTGCACAGCAGCAGAGTGCACAGTACTGCCCACATGGCAGAAAAGGCTCCCGGCGGAAGGCAAGGGCATGTTAAAAGCCCAGGCTGGTACCACCCAGATTCTGGTTTCTCTTTGTGTCCCCCTGGATTTGACCAGGCCTAAGGAGGAGAGTGCCCAGATCCTTTGTGCTAGATGGTCTGTTGTCTGACACATCATCAGCCATCATCTTTCAGCTGGCCTAATCCTTGCCCTCATTCCTCTCTTTGGTCGTAAACAGGTACAAAAGGCACTAATGTTTAAAACAGGTAGGCAGGGTATGTTTTCCTGAGGTGTTACCAGCAATCCATGACAAAGAAAGCAGCAACAGGCCATTTTCAAGCTGCTTCCCTTTCCATGAGGTGACAGGGTCCATGCTGAGGACATGATAGATCATATGTCTGGAGCTTCAGATAGAACCTGAGCACTTGAATAGGCAGGAGGCTCAGCAACAGCCATTTACTGAGTGAAGGGCTTGTTACAAATGGAAAGGGGAGTTTTAAACAAGTCTCTGTCTTTGCCCAGGCAGTACTTTTACTGAGGCAGCCAGCACCCCAAAATCTACTCTTGTTGCAAGTTCTTAATAATGGTCAATTAGGGTTATTACAAAATTAATTAATTATTTGATAGACACAAATTCAACAGACATAAGGCTTTAACAAATTACTTACTACACAGGATAAACACTAGTGGATAAAAAAGAGAGCATGATTGAGGTTCCTACATTACAGAGAGCAAAGAAAGAGTATTAGGATTCATTGTATCTTACTATCCAGTTTCTGATGTAGCACCCTTCATCTCAACTTCCAGAAAAGTATCCATGGAGATGTGTCCAAACATTTTGGGGGCAAGCCCTGCACATTTCCAGAGAGTGTGTAGGAAGCTTCTGTCTGCTTGATCATTTATGCGGTTTTTATGGTGTAAAGCAGTGTCTTTGGTCAATGATATTTAATTTTTGTCTCTCTTCATATCTGCTCTCCAGACCAAGATATTTATGTTTAGCTGGGAGTCTCAGTCCTCTTGGCACCAGAGATAACCCCCTATCGGTTGTGTGTCCCAGCCTGGGCTACCTCTTCCCTATGCACCAGCTGAGGTGCTGGTGGGGGGGGTTCTGCCACAGGGCTCCTCTCCTGCTGTCTCATTTCATGCCCCTAAATTTAGTGTCCTGAGACTCCATATTCCAAGGGGTAGATAAACTCAAGCTGCTGCCAATGTTATTACTTACCCAACAAGTCAACAGCAAACTGTCGAGTGGCAACTTTCAAGCACCTCACAGATGTCATTTATTTTAAAATATTTGCTTGGGTTTAAATTTTTTATATAAAATACAAAATTAATGTGGTAAACAGTGGAAGTGAGAAATATTTTATGAACACATTTACCAAAATAAGAAGAGCTCCTTGTGTTGCTGCCTAATGATGGAGCATTTTAAGAACGCTCCTATAACACTATTCTTTGTTGTCTGATCCATAGCTTAGTGTAGTAGGATTTAGGTTTTGGTGTAAGCATGAAATGCAGTGTGCAATATATGAAATGTTAATGTCATGCATAATTGTGCAATTAAAAAAAATGAGGTGATGTAAGCAAGGCAACATTGAATAGCTGAAATATTCCATGATTTGCAAGAGCCATTAGGCACAAAAATATTGGGATTTTTTACCCATTAATGTTTTGACATAATTCCCTTTTTTTTTCTTTTCCTTAATCTCTGAACTAAAGTTTCCAATCTGAACTACGAGGAACTAAATGTCTCTTTAGCCAAACTTAATATTGCACTGATTGATATAGAAAGTACTGACCTTTCTGCAGATGTGAGCTGTCAAACTCCAACGGCATCAGTGAAGCTATGCCATAAACTTCAGCTGAAGCTTAACTTACTTGAATAACAAACATCAATTAGGGATACCCTATAAGGACAACAAGAACTATTAATTTTTTTTATTATTTTATCTCAATATATGAAAATTAAGAGGTTATTTTGAAGTTCAACAGTGTTTCTCCTTCTTTTCCACAATACTCTTTTTCCTAGACTTATATGTCTGACAAAAGCCCAGCATTGACTAACTCATGTGTTTCACCCTGTCTTAACTCAGAATCTCAGCCTGACAGTGTTCAAGAAGCATTTGGACAATGCTCTCAGGTACACGGTATGACACTTGGGGTTGTCCTGTGCAGGGTGAAGAGCTGAACTTGATAATCCTTGTGGATCCCTTCCAACTCAGTATATTCTGTGATTCTATGATGATATGATGCATGACAGTGTATAAATGACAGTATAAACCCTGTAGGTAGACAAAGGGGAACCTGGTGCAATCTAGTCTTTGTTACTTGCACTGAGAGACATCACAATGTCCCATAGGTGTCTTGATCCAGTTACAAATGTTCTTAGAAACACCCTTGCCTGAATTAAGGTGCAAACAAGACCATATGCCAGTGACAATAGTATGGATTTTATTTGGTAGTAAATAAGAAAGGGAGAGAGAGAAATTGGAAATAGATGGGGGGGGAGAGAAAGAGTGTGACAGGGACAGAATAACAAAAATATCACCACTCCATGGATCTCAGTGATGTTCCACTGATCCTCCCCAGCTGGTCCTCTTGGTGGTGAAGGTCCCCCCAAAAGCATGGAATCCAATGGATTAATATACACTCAGGCCAGGTAGAAAAATCCCGTCACATTCTTTGGGGCTGGGGGGAGTTTTCCATTGTCTTTTACAACAGACTCTGGCTTTGTTGCATCACGTGCAGTCCTGTGGTGCAAGGCTTCAGGAATTACTCTGGGGAGCACCTTGTGGGGCCTTTGATGGATTAAGGCACCCCTCCAGCTCCCTCTCATGTGAATGCCCTGTGGGTGTCCTGTGGGAAAGAATCTCTGCTGCATTTGGTTTTATTGTAGGATGCACTCCTGTCCTTTAGCCCTGTTTGCTTTTTCCTAGTTTGAGATGATTAAAGAATGGGTTTTCCCTTTATATAATCTTAGTGATTTAACTTACAGTCCAAAGTCCCAGTCATCTATCTTCAGGGAAGCTCCTTTGGTTAAAGCTTCTTTATACAGTTTTTGTTATAATGACCAGAATTTCATAGCAATGCTTGAGGCATGAACAATTTCAGTCCCTGACAACCAGGAACCAGCTTATTCACTCAATAAAGGACTGAGCAATGAGATGCCATACATTGGCTGCTGTTGTGGTTTAACTCCAGTAGACAGCTGAGGACCACATAGCTACTCTTCCTCTCCATGTGATGGGAGAAGATAGAGAAGGATAAAAGTGCAAATGCTCATGAACTGAGATAAATAAAGATTAATTTTTTTTGGGGGCGGTGAAGGGGGTGGTGCCAAGGAGGATAGGGAAAGAGAGGGAAACTAAACAAAACCATGGGAAACAAATGATGCAAGAGAAAAAATTACTCATGACCTACTGATCCATGACCACCATAGGGTGGACAATCAGCAGTCCCCACCATCCTCCACCCCTCAGCTTTCTCTGCTGAGCATGGCATCACATGGCATATAGAATACCTCAGCTGGGGTCAGCTGCCCCAGCTCCATCACTCCCAAACAGTGTATGCACCCCCAGCCCACTGGTTGGCAGAATGAGGAGCAGAAGAGGCATTCATGCTGTGTAAACACTGCTCAGCAGCAATGAAAACATCCCCAGGTTAATAACACTGTTTCCAGCACAAATCCAAAACACAGTTCCAGGTTAATTATTGCAAAGAGATTTAACACTCCCCAGCCAAAAATAATGCAAATGTGAGAAGTCAGAGAATCAGCATCCTTTCATATCTCTTTCTGATCTTGTACATGAACATGAGAGAAATGCAAAACTAGGACACAAGATTATTGGATAATTTCATGTCCCCTTTAATCTAAATGTATTGTATAATTGTCCTTCATTTATCTGACCTAAACATCTGATTTGAGGCATAATTTGTAATGTAATATTTTATAACAAAAAGTGACGTAAAATGATCTCTGAAGGAAAAAAAGTTGACACTTAAAACTCAAAAAAACCCTGTTATATTGTATATGAGTCCTCTGGTGTTTAGGTATTCAACTGTATATGGGTAACATTATTCAATAATTTGAAACAATAACCAATCTACACAGGTTGTTTTAATAGGCAGGTGGTAGTAATAATTCATTTCTCTTTGAAAGACAGGGAAAATGTCATAGTCATCACAATTAAGAGAGTATAAAGACATGAAAACTTTTGATCTCCTTCTCTGTTGCCCATTCATTTGAAAAAAGACATAAAAACAATGTCTCTTTGTATCACAGATTTGTGGGTGATGTGTTCATATCTGGATTATATTCCAGAGTGTTTAAATTATGACTTTGAATTTGAATAAATTGAAACTATTGTCTTAAATGTAAATGCCTAGCTAATTTTTAATGAGATCTGGACCAGCACATTTGAACACAGAAATTAAGCCATAGGGTCACCATCTTTTTCACTTCTGCATATCAACATTAAATTGACCTCAAATACTCTAGCATTTTAGAGTAAAAAAAAAAAAAAGAATATTGCAGCCTGAGCTACTTCAAGGATTCACGCAGTTAACATGAAGTAACTCCCACAAATACAAAACTCACAATTATTAGCAAAATTTGATCTGCCTTATCTGGGGTACTGTGGGCCAGGAACTTTGTATTCAGACAGCAGTGGGTGGGCCAAGGGATGGAAGAGGTGATCAGCATCCACAGAGATGGGCCTGCTGGGATTTTCCCTGAAGACCCAGTTTCTCACTGCCAGACCTGAAGCAAAAGGCAGGCAAGATCTGTGGCCACCAGCAGGAGCCCTTTCAAACCCAGCAGTTTCCTGTCCTGTCCAAGACCCCTAGTCAGCTTGAGCTCAGAGTGTGTCTCATACCCCACCTAAATTTGTTCTTCAGACCCAGATATTCCTCCCACTGCTCTTGCATAGAAGCTCTTCCAGGTCTTATTTCACTGCCAAATATTAAATCCATGGCAAAGTGATAATATTCTCATTATCTGTAATATTAGTGGCTGCAACAGCAGCTGTGTTAGAAGCATTAAATAGCTCAAGCTAACACCTCCTAATTCCAGGGCCTTGGCAGTAAACATGAAACCAGAAAACACCCCTGTTGGTCCTGTGAGAGTATTCACCTTTCACCAAGGCAGTATGTAGCCTTATCAGACTTCAGAGAGCCCAGAGGGAAATACTGATGCAACTTGGCTGCTCCTCTGAAACTTGTTTTTGAAGTTTTTCCATCTCTTCTGCACGAAAGCTCAATAGGTTTAGCTTTAAGCCCCTGCCTTCCCTCCTGAGCTGTCTTTGACAACTCTGTCCAGAAAGAGAATACTAAACTCAGTTCTCACTTGCAGTTACAAATCTCAGTGGAAGTCATTGTACAAGATCACTTTTTGTGCTATTTTTACTGTGTCACTTTTACCTTGCAACATAAGTGACACAGATGGAATTGATTTCAATAGAATTGCCTTGGATGTTTATGAGAGCACACTTGATCCAACAGTAGATTATGCAAGAGATGAGCAAAACAAAATCCTGTTAGCTTAAGAAGGAGACAGTTTGCACTTTACAAAACAAATCATAAAGTCAGTCTGGATTATAAACTAGTTTCTAAAGTTTATCAAGCATACTTTTTCCTGTAACATTCTGCTGCAGAAGGAGCAATCTTTTTCACTATGTCCAAGCTGTTTTATGTTGCAATGTTTTCTCCTAAGGTTCTACCCACTAGAAGGACTAAACAGTCTTCTGAAGAAATCCTAAAGAAATATTTCTCAGTTCAAATAAATAGTTTGTATAATGGAATCCTTATATAATTATTCAATTATGTACAACAATTAATCATTTATGTCAAATAAAGTTTGGTTAAATAAAACATTTCCAAGTCGGATCAGCTCTGTTCAGAGCAGTTCCTGTTATGACGCTGTTACACATAAACAGAAGAGAGGCTGAAGAAGAATTGCAAGATCTATTTGAGAGTATGGAGGACTTTTACTTCTTTTGGCTCCTCTTCACCCCTTTTACAAAATTCCTTTTACATTGCTCTTCCTTCATTTGTGGTCCCTTCTACCCTGCCACTTGCTCTTTTTTAATTTTTTGCCTTACTCTTCCCTTGAGTTGATTCCCAATTTTTCCCTAATAAAAGAAAACAATGCTAAAAAACATTTACAAACGTACTTCTATGTTTCTTTGCCAAGGATTTAAACAGAATTCCTTCTGATTACAGAGGTAGTCTCCATGACCATCTATCTCTCTTTTTTCTGCTTTGTGTAATCATTCTCCATTTTCTGTTCCATTGCTCTCCTCAAACATAGAGACCTCACAAGAATGAGGCTCCCTAGAAAAGTACTCTAGGTTATTTCAGCCTTACCCAAGCTATGTTCTCCCAAGGAACTTAAGTTTCCCTTTTCAACAGAAAAGGTGAGCAACTGTGACCACAATACCTCCAACTCCTCTCACAAAACTTTACCGTAGCACAGCAAATCAACGTTTTAGGTTAAGTATTAGTGGCCAACATACTTCTAACGCAATGACTTTTCACTCAAATCTGCTGCTTATTTAATGATTGGCAAACTCTTACCAAAAGACAGGCAGAATTCCCCCAGAAACCCATCCTCCCATCACTTCACCTGGTACCTATGGATCACACCATACTCTCAGAGACATGGCTGATCTCAGGACTGAGGACCCCAGGGCCTTCAGGCTCAGAGGAGGAAGAAAGCCCTGAGCTGAGGAGGCATTTAGAGTGCATCTGAACTTCCCCCCATCTCTAATCTGATAGCCCAGCATTGCAGATCACTGTGACACTGTCCTGGTTTGGAGCAAATTTGGGAAGAAACTTCAAAAGGCTTCCCTCTGGAAAGAAGATTCAAGTGATCCCTGTCCCAGCTGGTTGGGGAAAAGTCTTCCTTGGGGAAAAGCAGAGAAAACTGTTTATTTAACAGACAAAGTATTCACAAGCAGAGGAAATGATAATATTAAACAAGGGAACATCTTGCTGTTCTGAAGAGATGGCAAATTCAGAAAGTCCCTGTCGTGGGGTGTAGCTCGGCTCGCTCAGTCTCTCCCAGTCCCTCCTGCTGGGAAATGCCACATCCCGGCCCCACTGGGATGCAGGTGTGAGCTCCCGGTGCTCTTCTGGGTTTTCAGTCCAGAGCAGGGCAAAAGAGAGCTCTCTCCTGCTGTCTGTCTGCACTGCAGACAGCACAGACAAAGAACAGGAATGCTGCAAACTCTTATCTTTATGTTTTGAAAACAACTGCCTCAGACATTCCACCACTTCTCCTTCTCCCCCTCTTCACTCTCAAATGTAGTTCTAAAGGTGCAAAACTTATTTCTGGGTTAAACAGGCAAATGGAGATCAATTCAGCCTCATAAAGTCACCCCAGGACAGATGCCATGATGCAAGGGTGGTTATCGACATGGACAAATTATAGTTTGGTGGGGGCTTACATACAGACTGTGCCTTGACATTTCATGCAATCTGCAGATTGATTATGTCACTGCTTTCTGTGAAGTAGTTACAATATTTTACATGGAATTAAATAATGGCATGAGAAGATGTTTTGTTGCTAGATTTGTGGGATTAGTAGACTCCTTTTCATAGACAAATATTTTCCCAGTAAAAACCCAGTGAAACACTAAATGCTTGCAGATAATGAATATGAACCAAGCAATTTATTCAAACGAACAGCCCCTTTGAAAAGTATTTCTGGACAGCAGTCGAGTCCAGAGTCCCTTATGTTTCATTAGACAGGACTCTTTCTAGTAGCTTTTTAAATGACTCAAGCACCAAAGGGGTCTACACCACATCCTTTGGGAGGCAGCTTCACAAACCAAAAGACCTTGCACAGGTAAGGCAGCCTCCAAGGTAACCTTTGACTCTAGCATACCCTTCCAGACTTCTTGCAGCATTATGAAGAAGCTCTCTCTTCTCATACTCCACATAAGCAGGTGGAAATCTGATGCAAGGGGAGGTGCTGTCAGCTCCACACCATTTATGTCGTTTTGGCCGTGAGATGAGCTTTTATGATTGTTAGGCACTGAAGCTAAACTGCACATTGCAAGGTGGAAGAGTAATCTTGCTGAGACCTTTTGTTCAGCTTTAGAGAGGATTTTTATAAACCAACAAGGGAGAAATGGCACAAGCCTTGCCATTTGTAGTCACAAATTGAAACTCTCAACAAACAGGCAGGGATATTTAGCCCACCAGGAAGAAGGAATTAAGCAGAATCTAGTCCTGAAGGGCTGAATCTTTGAACTTGCTTTGGGCTTCCTACCCAGAAATACTAGAGAGATACTTACAGATATGGGAATAGTAACAAAGTCAAGAATGGTATGGAGAGAAATGAGAGGAATCTGAAAGGCAACCAACTAACCCTGCCTACATATATCCCCCACAAGTATGGACATCTGCAGGGGATACGTATGTAAATGGATTAGAGCCCTGGAATAGTTAGTGAGTTCTCTGTCTCACTGCAATATACAGAATAGATAAATAAATAGTGGGCATATGTGATATATATTTAGATTGTGCATTAGACTTTAAAATCTCTGTCTAACTGAATGCATTAGCCTGTATTTTCTGTTTATGCCTCTGGGATGCCATGGAAACACAGCGCTGAATCGTAATGGGTGTCTCCTGGCAATAAATAAACAAAGTCTTTGTCTGTTCATGTTTCAATTTCTTTCTTTTTCTTTTTATTCATGTAATTTACAGTTTCAGAAGGAAAACAGACTTACCCCCACCCATTGTCTTCAGTTGCAAGGCATGCTCAAAATAAATGCAAAATGCACCTTCTAGTGGCCACTGTGTCTTCCTATACAGCAGCTTCTACCATCAGTAAGCAGCGAATGCCGCCTATTTGTGTTGAACTTCCTTCTGAGGAAAAATGTGGCCTTTATAATTGAACCTGGAGTCAGGGTTGCTTTACTAAATTGCAGCCTAACCTAAAGAGCACTTAATATACTCATTGAAATTGAAAGCTGTTCTTTTCCTCGCAATTCTAAGAGGCTACAGCCAGTCCCTTTTTCTATAGATGGTAACAATGTTCATTGCCTTTAAATGCTCCTCCAAATCAATGACACACTATCACTTCCCATGCTCCAGAGCTTATTAAAGCAAACCAAAGCAATCATCCCCATCAGGCTAATGCACAGGAGCAAGGTGAAACTCTAAGCACCAAGTGATAGAAATACCAAGTATCACACAGCATCGGTTTGCCATCTGGCACCTGCTGTCCCTGTCTGAAATGAATAAAGTCATTGAGAGGGGATGTTGTGCAGTAACATGAGTAATAGAAAGGCTGATAATTATCTGTGTGGAGAAGTGGGCAGATTTAATTAGACTACTCAAATCTGAAGAGTCAACAGAATCCAAAGGCAGTAACCTCGGCTGTGGAGGGCAGCCATATGGTTGCTCTCAAGCTTTCAGGTCAGACTGAAATTCAGCAGGGACCTTCGTCACTAATTTAGAAATGCAGAGCCGTGTGCTTGACTCCACATCTGTCAGACAGTTCTCAGGCAAGAACTACAGCAATACCAGGTATGCAGGTTTGGTGCAATGCACACTGGAGTCCCTGTTGTACATGTCTGAATAACAAGCTGACTTTCTTATTACCCAAGCAGCTCAGCCCTGGGAAAAGGGAAGCGGGAAAGAAGAACAAGGGTACAAAATGCTCTTAGGGTGACATTCAAGTGTATGAGTCTCCAGTGCAAGGGTGAAACTGAGATAATTTTTAGCAGCTTGGGTCTCCAAAATGTACATGGGCTTATGAACCGAAGCAGATTTCCTGGGTGGTACAACTGATTTTGTTATGAATTCAAACCATATCATGAAACATTGCTGTGCAAGGAACCAGATAGTGAAGAGCTGGTCCTGGAAATTATAGGTGCAACATGTGAGCCTTAAAAAACTTTTTCTCTTACCCTTCTCCCAACCAGAGTGTATGCACGTAAAGTAAAATACATGGATTTCAATCTCTTCCTGATTTTATTTTTCTGCTTCCAGAAACATCGATCAGTTTTTTATTTGTATTCTGATGTGATTCCTTTTTCTAACCTGACCATCAGGCTAGGATAATAAATATTTTAACCTTAAAAATAGCAATATACTTAATGATTTTCTGGAGATCCCTGGAGAATAAAACAGGAGTTTTCAGAACCCACACAGTACATAAGGGAGCAGACAGATCATCACGCTGTGTATTGCAGAGAGAGATATCAACAAATAATCTAGTCATGATAACCAGATGAGAAAAGTTAGCGAATAGGGGAGTTTGTTTGGTTCATTTCCCTAGGATTTGCAAAATCTATAAGGCTTTGACTGTGCTTCTCTTTTGGACATGATTGACACCAGAAGGTAGCAGACTGTGAGGAATCTACCATGCAGGGAATGACCATTCTCATCAAGTGCCTTCCTCCTCCTGGGTCACGCAGTCTCCTGCCTTGCTTCTGGCCAGCAAAGAGAAGGAACAGATGCTCCCCCAGGAAGAAACTTGCTCTTTGTGGAGATGGCAGCGGTACAACAACCATGGACCAAGAGTGATGTTGGATACAAAAGAACTTGGGACTTTGCAGTTTGCCCCCAGTCAAACCAACACAGGTAGGAGGGCTCAGTGAGCAGCATACCAAGGACCACTCTCAGCCCAGAAAGCTATAAATTCCAGTTTGCCACTAGCATAAAACCCACCTACTCAGGGTTTCCCGTACCTCCAGTCATCTGGGAGAACCATAAAAAAAGCATGGCAGGAATATGACTAGTTAATACTAAATCTTAAGCTGCAACTGGTTAAAATATGACTTGTTTATGGTTATCTTCTCTTATTTTGTCACTCTAGTTAGACACAGGATTTTAGGTGATTACCTGCCCAGTGGTGGGGTGAAGAGGCCCTGCTGTCCGTGGCACTCATTTTCACATAGGGAGATTTGGTAAAAATTGCCAGTCCAGTATGAGAAATTGTTCAGAAATATCTCAAGTTCCTGTCAGTATCTGCTTCTTTCAATATCTGTGCAGCACTAGATTTTGTGAACCTTTACATGGCACAAAGTCAGTCTTATGCTCTTGTCAGGCATCCTTTAACTGTGTAGTTCATCACACTTTGTAAAAGCAGAGAGAACCTGCACAGAGCAGCTAAAATTATTACAGAAGGTTCCAGGCATTTGAGGCTGGAGCCATCTGTACATGTACAAGAAAGCATGATCTAATCTCATTAGATTAGCTACTAAAACCAGATAGCTACTATTTCAGCTGAGGAAAATCAAGTAAAAATATGCCTTTAAATCACAGGGTTTTTTCAGGGAAAAGAGAGACAGACAGATGGCTACAGAAAACACTTACACTGCATCAAGCACTGTGGTAGGTTGACCTTGGCTGGACACCAGGCACCCACAAAGTGACTCTGCCACTGCCCTCCTGAGCAGCACTGGGAGGAGAAAAAATAGCTAAAGGCTTGTGGGTCAAGATAAGGACAGAAAAACAACACTTATAGGCAGAAATTATTCAACATCAGGAAATAAGTCTACTATCAACCATGTTAGAGTTGGATGATAAGAAATATAACCAAATCTTGAAAGACCTTTCCTCAATTTGTCCCTTCTTCCTCAAAGTGGGAGAACTCAAGGTGGCTCCCAAATTCTTTACCATAGGGGAATGGAGAATAGAAGTTGTGGTCAGTTCATCATACATTGCATGTGCCAGTCCTTCCTCCCCAGGGGTGAGACTCCTCACAGTCTTCCCCTGCTCCAGCATGGGATCCCTCCCACGGCACACAGTCCTCCATTAACTTTTTGAGTTTGAGTTGGTCCACACGCTGCTATTCTTCATGAACTGCTCTAATTCGTATATCTTCCACAGAATTCAGTCCTTCAGGAAAAGACTGCTGCACCATGGGTCTTCCAATCAATCACAGGTCCTGCCAGTGAACTTGGTCCAGTGTGGCTTTCTCTCTTCTTGGGGACACAGGTCCTAGCTGCAACCTGCCCCAGTGCAGGGTCCCCTCCTCGTGGGGTCACAGCCTCTTCGTACATCCAGCTGCTCTGAAACTCGGTCATCATGGGCTCTGGGTGGATCTCTGCATCCCCATGGATCTCCATGGGCTGCAGGCACCAGCTGCCTCACCATGGTCTGCACCATGGGCTGCAGAGGAATCTCAGCTTCGGCACATGAAGCACCTCCTTCCCCTTCTTCACTGACTTTGTTTTCCACAAGGCTGTTTCTCACACATATTCTCACTCCCCTTTTTCAACTGATTTTTGTGTCATGAGCCACACAAACCTATTATGAGTACTTCCACATTCACATGCAGCATAGATGTTTGCCAGAGAACTTAACAACTTGCCTGCACTTACCCTCTGTCCCTTTTTTATTAATATGTCCAGCTCAGGCTGTTAACTACATTAAAGCAGTGGCTGCACATATAGCTCCAAATGCTTTAACTATTCCATGTGCAGAACAACAATGGTTGTTATATTGGAACAACAGATGATGAGAAGGCCAAGTTATTCAATAATATTTTGTCCTCAGTAGCAACTTCTTTTCTCATGACTCTTGAGTGGGTGGACAGCAGGATGGGGACTGGGACAGCAAAGTCCCTCCCACTGTAAGTAAAGATCAGGTTCATGGCCATCCAGGGAACATGAGCACACACATAAGTCAAAGGGACCCAATGAGATGCATCCCAAAGTCCTGAGGGAATTGGCTGATGTAGTTGCTGAGCCACTCTCCCTGACATTTCAAAAATCATGACATTTAGGTGAAGTTCCAGGGGACTGGATAAAAAGATAAACATTGTACCCATATTTATGAACGGTAGAAAAGAGGACCCTGGGAACAGTCACTCTGTCAGACTCCCCTCTGTTCTTGGGAAATCATGGAACAGATCCTCCTGGATCATGTGCTAAGGCACAGGGAAGACAGGGAAGTGACCAGAGATAGTCAGTGCAGTTCCACCAACAGTAAGTCCTGCCTGACCAACCCAGTGGTCTTCTATGATGGGGTAACTACACCAGTGGACAAGGGGAGATGTCACATATGGACTTCTGTAAAGCCCTTGATATGGTCTTCCACAATATTCTTTTCTCTTAACTGCAGAAAGATCAATTTGATGAGTGAATATAAGAATATATCCTTCTCAGGCTAAGGAAGTGGCTAGAGTCACATATGGACAGTAATCATCAATGGTTCATAGTCCTGATGGACATCAGTGGCAAGACCCTCAGGGTCTATATTGGGACCAGTGTTACTATTAGATAATTATATAACTGGTCTTCATTAATGACAGAGATGAAGGAATCAATGCATCCTCAGCAAAAGTGCAGATGACACCAAGCACAGTGGTGCATTTGCCACACCTGAAGGACTGAGTGCCATTCAGAGGCACCTGAAAAAGACCAAGAAGTGTTCCCGTGGGAACCTCATGGGGTTCAACAAGACCAAGTGCAAGGTCTTACATCTGGGTCAGGGAAATCCCCAGTACCCACACAGGCTGGGAATGGAAAGATGGAGGGCAGCCCTGGGAAGAAGGACTTGGGGCTGCTGGTGGGTGAGAGGCTGGACATGACCCAGCCATGGGCACTCATAGCCCAGAAAGCCAAACGTGTCCTGGGCTGCATCCAAAGCAGCGTGGGCAGCAGGGAGGGAGGGGATTCTGCCCCTTTGCTCTGCTCTGTGAGACCCCAGCTGGAACCCTGCATCCAGCCCTGGGGTCCCTGCATAGGAAGGATATGGAACTGCTGGAGACAGTCCAGAGGAGAGACATAAAACAGTTAGAGGAATGGATCACCTCTCTCATGAGGAAAGGCTGAGAGAATTGGGACTGTTCAACCTGGAGAAGAGAAGGCTTTGGGGTGACCAAATCACAGCCTTCCACTGCCTGAAGTACCTACCTACAAGAAAGATGGAGAGAGATTGTTTACAAGAGCATGTAGTGACAGGACCAGAGGGTGTGGCTTCAAATGGAAAGAGGGCACTTTTTGATTAGATATTAGGAAAAAAATATTTGCTGTGAGTGTGGTGCAGCACTGGCACTGGTTGTCCAGAGAGGTTGTGGAGGCATCCACATTCTTGGAAGTGTTCAAGGACAAGTTGAATGGGACTCTGGTCTAGTCGAATGTGCCCCTGCCTGTGGCAGGGAGATTGGAACAAGCTAGTTTTTAAGGTCCATTCCAAATCAAGCATTCTATGATTCTATCAAAAGAGGATGATCTAATCATTCTGATGACAAATGCCACAGAATGTTAATATGAACATCAACTTACACTTACTGGTGTATGGCATTTGTCATCACTACCATCCTGTGTGCTCCCCAGCTCTTAGAGAAACGTTGACACTTAGCTGAGTTTGAAAAATCTGAACTCAACTCTGAATTTCTTTGTTTTCTGTCTGCATAGTGAAGCTTTGGAATGTTTAAAATGCAGGTCTTCATCCCAGTTTTGTGACTTGAATATTACCTGAAGAGCATACTATCTATGTATGTGAGAGAATTGTTTTCTCATCTTCCTACAGAGTCCTATGGCTTCTAATCCATCAGCATCTAAAAGCAGATAAACTTTCTCTTCATTGCTCTCAGCATACAGGAGTGAATTTTATATCAGACATACGTGTCTCATTGTAATCCCTACAGGGGGTCTTACACTTCACTGAAATGATTCTTCTGATTATTCCCTTCTTCCCTGTTCTCAGCCATGCCTATTAAGACCCAGGCATTGCTTCTAAAATTCTGTAAGGCCACATATTCTTTTTATGCAAATAGCAAAATAATTACATCATTCACGCATTCAGATCCATCCTTTCCTTATGCACTTGCTTCTCTACCACTTCCAGTTCCTTCAGTTCTCCTCTGCATGCTCCACCAACTGTATGCATAGCCCACACATTAAGCTGAATGTTTTTTATATTAGAAGATATGTTTTAGATCCACAGTTTTTTCTCTAGTGAGATTTTTCTCTCAATCCTTTGAAACAAAAGGCACCATTTTTCTGGTACCCTGGTGCTTGATACACAAAGGCAAATCCTTCACATAAGATCACCACAAGCTTCTGAAACCATATTGGGTGCCTGCCAGAGCTTTCTGGTACTGATGGCTTGTGAACTGGAACTGATCATGCAAGGGCCAAAGATAAGACATCTATTCTTCTGTTCACCTTATTCACTTGTCAGTTTACCTGTCATACTCTCCTCTATTCTGAGGACTTCATACCTTAGTTCTTAAATCAAAAGGAGACCTTTTGATTGCATTGTTTCATATTTTTATTGTACTCCCACCATTTCATACAGTAACATTTTCAAAACAGATATGTGTAAATTCATATAAACAAATTACTTAAACCACATTACCCTATCCTTATGTCGCACTTATTGTCTATTCTCAAGCTGTGTTTTTGAATGTATCCACATGTGATCCTTTAAAAACACTTCTGAGACTTCAAAAATCGATGTCAAACTGACTGGTCTAATTTCCTGCAATTCTTTTAGATCCTTTTCAAAAGTAATTGGAGCATTGCATTAGTTATTTCTCTGGCCTCCAGAGACTTGTCCTCTTTCTTAATTTTTTTCAGTTTTTCGTCTTTCTTTTTCTATTCTTTGTGTGCATCTTGTACCTGGTCATATTTAAGACTCTTTAGGGGTTCAAGATCCTTCATTCAAGACCATAAGCTTAAAGATCACACTCTGTCTACATGCTTTTCAACTCCTACGGTTACAAATAACACCAAGGTGTACAGAATCAAAAGACCCTAGAGAAAATTACGCTTCCATTTTCTTTACTTTGTACAATTGAAAGTATTTCCTTCTGCAGCTAGTTTTATGGTTTTCCTTATTTTAACTAGCTTCACCTGGTTTTTGTATAGATCACTCAAACAGGTGCATGAAGCACCACAGCACAGTTTAAGATGAGAATTTAAAAAGATCTAAAACACTAGAAGGACCTGGAGAAATATGTAGTCTCAGGAACCATTTTTAATTCAATTTCTAGACAAAATAGTTTTGAAATTAGTATCAGCTTTTCAGGTGGACAGGGCAATCTGAGCTGCCAAAGAGGAATGGTGTTAAGGCCTCCATAATTCTGTTCTCCTGCAGACCCACACAGCAGATTAAAAAAACCTGCTGTTTTCTATGGAGTCACATACTAGATACACAGCAGCTCCCTGGTAGTTCCAGTATCAGTGGCATACCTCTCCCCTCATTCTCTCTGCTGGCAATAAGTTTTGTCGTTTGCCCTTTTTCAATCACCCCTCAGCCAACAGTGCCAAGAGGACACACAAGCAGCATGTTCCCCACCCCAGGCTGAGCAGCTGCAACACCCTGCCCAAGGAGCTGGCATTCACAAAAACTTCAGGGCTTCACACGAGCTCTCCAGCACAGGCAGGATGACTAGCAACTGCTTGCAGATCTGGCCATCCTGGACACTAGGTGTCTGCCCACACCTGAGAGAAATCCAGGGGACTGCTTCCAGGGGTTGTGACCTGAGTGGGGGGATGGAGTTAGCCCCACTCTACTTCTCCCCAAGCTTCAGAACTTGTACAGCTTGTAGAATTTGTACAATATCTTCAGTCACCAGATTTTTCACAAATAGGTTATTTTCCCATTCACCTCAAGGCCTCTGAATTTATCACCATCAGGACACTCCAGGCTGGAAAGTTCACTCCAGCATATCCCTATTGTGCATTGTTCACAAGATCTGGAGAAAATTTAGTATCAGAATGGCAAGGTGATTAGTAGCAGCTTCTGCTTAAAGTATTGCAGTAACCTAAGAGTGGAAATACCTTTATTTATGAATGAATACAATTCGTGTTGTACTTCCATTATATCCAGCTAAAAAAGAAGGCAAATTGGGTCCTACTTATATTGGTCTATATATTTCAAGTAGAAACAGAAGGTACTAATGTGGTACAAATGCATTGATCACTGGGGAACATCACTGAGTGCAGGCCTCCAGCTGGACTCTGCTGTGCTGATCACAACCCTCTGAGCTCTGCCATTGAGCCAGTTCCTGATCCACCTCAGGGCCCATTCATCTAACCCACATTTCCTGAGCTTGCCTATGAGCATGTAGTGGGCAACAGCATCAAAAGCCTTGCTGAAGTCAAGATAGACAACGTCCACTGCTTTTCCCTTGTAGACCCATCGTGCCAATGCCATCATAGAAGTCTATCTGATTAAGCTATCATGATTTCCCCCTGAGAATCCATCCTGACTACTCCTGTACTCCTGATGACCTTCTTGCCTTCTACATGCTTTTTGATGATCTCCAGAATGATCTGTTCCATCACCTTTCCAGGAACTGAGGAGAGGCTGGCTGGCTAGAATATCCTGGTCCTCCCTCTTGCCATTTTTGAAGATGGGAGTAAAATTTGCCTTCTTCCAGTCACCAAGCATCTCTCATCTTCTCCATAATTTTTTACAGATGTAAACATGATGTAAGCAGGTATGAAGAATGTAACAACATCTGTAAATTCCATCAGGCTCTGTGGGTGCATCCCATCAGAGCCCATGGATTTATGGTGTTAAGTCTGACTAGCCAAAGCATCTCTAAACAAACCCTCTACAGGACAGGGAAAATCTTCCTTTCTTCAGCTTTCTTCTCTTGCTTCTGAGGTCTGGGACTGCTGAGGCCCAGTCTCACCAGTAAAGTCTGAGGAAAAAAGGCATTTAGTAATTCTACCTTCTCTGCATTTTCTGTTACCAGAACACACCTCTGATTCATAGCAGCCCTACATTTTCCATAATTTTCCATTTGATATTTATGTACTGCTGCTGATGCCCTTCCAGTTGTCCAGCTCTCTTGGACCCCCTTCTCATCTAGAGCCCTAGGGATTCCTCTAAGTAGGTCTTTGAAGAGGCCTAGGTAAGCTGTCTGGAAATTCAGGAACCTAGTCTTACTTACTCCTTTGCTTCCTCCATGCAGGATCACTGCAGTCAAGGCTGCCACCAATGTTCATGTCTTCAACTCTGGTTTGAAGAGCCAGACCCTCCTGGTTTGTTAGTACAAGGTCCAGCAACACATCTTTCCTCATTGTCTCCTAACCACTTGGATCAAAAACTATTATCAATAATCTGCAGAAACCTCCTGGACTGTGTCTGCCAAGTTGTGCTGTCTTAACAACAAGTATCAGGGTGATTTAAGTCCCCCAGAACTAGGGCCTGTGATCTCAAGCCTACTTCCAGCTGCCCCTAGAAATCTTTGTCAGCTTCCTCCTCCTAATCAAGTGGCCTGTAGTAAAAAATCACAACAGTGTCACCCATTTTAGCCTGTCCCTTAATACTTACCCGTAAGCTCTCAACTCATTGTCTGTCCCTGGACTGAGTTTGACACGGTCCAGTTGCTCTCTCACATAAAGAGTGATTCCGCCAATTCACCTCCCTGACCTGTCCTTTCTAAAAACACCTGTATTGCCAACCTTCTCTTTGATTCTTACACAAAAGAGATCAACCTCATCATGCCTAGCCTTGAGCACTGTAGAGTTGAAACACTCCCTGATGGACACAAATACCCCAACACCCCTCCCTCCTTGCCCACCCCTTGTAAAAAACTTATAGCCATCCAGTGCAGCATTCCAGTCATCCAAGTTATCCCACTATGTTTCCATGGTGGTGGCGGTGTCACAGATTTCCTGCTGCACTCCAGCTCTTCCTGTTTCTTACCCACACTGTGTGCATTGGTGTAGATGCTTGTCTATTGATTTCATTCCCAAGTTAGACTTCATCATCAGTTCTTCTGCAGAGGGTTTAGAACTTCAGCTGGTACTGGTTTTCATGGTTTTTGGTCAGCTGGTTATTTGAGTGGGTTTTTTCCATCTCCCTCCCAGATTAAACAATTTGAAAAGAAAAACTAAATATTTTTATCACATTCATAATAAAACCTGTCTATGAACTTGGGCATGTTCCTGCACTCAAGTGATAGGAAAGAAAGCTGAGAATAATTTTCAGAATTGTAACTTTCAGAATATCTTACAACAGTCAAATGCATGAAAAGTGCAGGAACATGGTTTCCAATTTTTTTGTGCAGAAAAAATCAAGTAGTTCTGCAAACATAGCATTCGTTTTGCTCACTAAATAGAGCAACTGAGACAACAATTGTATTTATTCAAATAGGTACAGTAGATCCTAGATCTCAGTTCCTACAAATATGACAAGTTGAGCAGTTGTGGAATAGTTTTCTTCAAGTCTTCGTTTTCCAGGTAATCATTGCTTGAGACAGATAAATAAGCAAGCATAAGCTGAAATGCAGCAGTCACCTTTTCTGAATAAAAAGCATTTTTAAAAATTGTTTGTCTTCCCACTGTGCTAAGCTGCCTTCACATTTTGTGTTGATTTTTTATACAGTTTTGCAACATTCTCATAAATTGATCATCATTACCATGCTTTAATTTGAGTATTGGAATAAAAATAACCCAAATCTCCATACATCATGTGATGGAAATCAGGCTTCCACATAAACCGTAAAAAAGTACAAATGAGAAACTCAAAAAAACTTGAATAAGCTTTGTTAAACATACAAGCTGCAGCTCCCAGGGTTATGTTCAGGAAATGCAGGGTAAAAAGTCATCAAAGCAATTACTTTAGGAATGTTAATAACACATAAAAAATGCTTCTTAGAAAAGAAATTTAATTTCGGTCTTCACCATAACAACAACAATGACAACTTAAGCTTTTAACTGACTAAGATGGTTTTGAAAAATAATAACGAGAACTACTATGTTGTCCTTTTTGTGACCTCTTTCTACCAAACTAAATAGCTCTGATTTTGAATATTCATATTCACTAAATGGAATAGCCCAGAGTGTTTGTGCCACATTGTCTAATAATAGAAGCATTTGAGGAACTCACATAGTTTGAGGGGGAAAAGAGGCTAAATTTAAGAAATTATTCACCGGAGATTACTCACTTTTCTCTGATGAGAGCAGAAAAATGTGACAGCATGAACAAAGTTTATAGGCTCGTTCGTGTCAGTTGAGCACAGTTTTATGCCAAGAAGAATGAATGATAAAAGCCACAATTCAGAATATTAAAATAAATATCTTCAGGGGGAAAAGACAGAAAAGACTACAACAAAAGAATAAGACAGCAGAGATAGAGCCTCTTCTGAATGTACAGGAAAGAATGCATCACTTCACTTTATATCTCTAATTAGTAGAAACACAGAAAAGGCCTAGAAATTTTGGTACCATTGAGCAGCAATTACTGTTTCAATTCCACAGTTGCCAATACTTCAGGGAAGATGACCAAAGGATGTGACACTGTACCTACCCATAGTACCATATATTTTCTTTTCTTTAGACCCTCTTTTCCACAGTGTATTGAGCAGTATCAAGTAAACTGTGACCAGTGACTAACCAAGTGAAGGAGTAACCATGCATTTCACAAATCCTTCATCACTGCAGAAAAAATGTGACAGATTTCTGGTTCTTTAAGCCACAGGTGAGCTTTTCCTTCAGTAAAGTCAGGAACAGTATCTTGATGCCACAGCAAATGGGCAGAGGATTGACTTCAAATTCTACTGACATTTCTTTAAGAAACACGTCCTTACTATTTCACTCAAACACCTTCTGATCTCTTGGGCAGTTCAGGTGTTAAATGTTTAAAATTCTGCTCACTCGCTAAAAGTTTTCTGAAAATATTTTTAGTGGCAGGATATAATACAGTTTTATTTTCATTTCAGACAGTGAGTAACTTGATTTTCTGGCCAATCTGATTAATTTTTCTGGCCAGATTACCAAGACTCTGGTAGTCTTTGGCAGTTTTTTTCAGATGCCAAACTTTTGCTGGTGATAAGAGCCAAGGAAATAAATTACTCATCATTAGTTTTACTGGATCTTTACATGACCCCTCAAAACTCATCCACTCTCTTTCTGAGCAAAGAAAGAGACAGAAGTGAAATAAAAGAGTGAGAGGAAACATAGATTGAGAGGCTTTAACATCTGCATGGAGGAATATTGTCATTGACTTCCTGCTGTAATCCAGCATGACAAGCTGAAAAGCAAGTGTCACTACACAATTTCTCAGCACAGAAAGCAGGGGTATCACATACAGAATAGAACACAAGAATCACTATATGATCTGGCCAGAGTATTCAATCCTTTGTTGAGCAAGCCCAACAAAACATTGAGAGGACACAAAGGTTCTGGTTAGTGCTCTATGTCTCACCTTGAGAACAAGAAGAAAGAAAAAGTTACAAGAATCCCTTCTTCAAAAGGAAACTACCAAACTATTTCCATTTATAAAGTAAAAACTCTCAAGGAAACAGAAAAAAAAATCACAGGTTACAGAATTATGAGAGCTACCAATATGAATAAGTAAAAATATCTGAGGTAAGCCTGTCTTTTTTCTTTCTTCTCCCTATCCCAAAATTTTCTTGGGGCTGGAGTTTCTAATACTTGGGTAATTGAGTTCATAATGAAAGATCAAAAATGGCATCTAGTCAATACACATCTGAATGGCCCACATGTAGCTACATCAGGAAAGCCATCACTTCATGTAATCACAGTTTCTTCCCATCACTTTTCTATGGCATCAACAAAGGATCCTTTCCCCATCGCATTATGGAATTTCAATAGTTACTGTTTTCTATTTCAGAAACTTTTAATGGTTAGAAATCTTCAAAGATAGTTCTTTGACATTCAAAATCACCATGTTACATCTCAGATGTCTTTTATCAGCTGCTGCTAAATTCCTTAATGGTGACTGGTGTTTGTTTGGAGGCAAAGTCTTTCAACCTTGGATCTTGCTGAATTTGTAGAGACTTACTTAGTTATTCAACCCAACAAAACAGACCTTTAGTTCTTTCTTTATTTCATTTTTAAATGGTCTTTGGAAGAGATAAATAAGTAAAGGGGACAAAATTATTTTATGTATGGAAGAGAAGCAGATAAACTTCAGATTTAGGAAGCAAAATATGCATTTGTGTTTCTTACTCTTTGCACAGCATCCGTAACGTGAAGGAGCCTGGTAAGCACAGCAGAATCCAAATACCACTTTTATGAAGTGTGTAACAAAAGTATTTCACGTGTTACTCCTCCTCACTGCCAGGCAGAAGGAATGATATGGAATAAGCAGCTGGAGCAGAGATCCAGGCTACTGGAGTGGGTTAGAAACAATCTGAGGCTTCCCCTGTACTAGGGTTGCTCAGGTGCCTGGGTGACTAAAGAGTGACCTCAAAAGATTCAGGAAGCAGCCTAGCAAGTGTTTTCAAGTCACCTCAGGGCAAAAAGGTCCAATGGAAGGTCCACACAGCCCTCACAGGGATAATACAAATCCAATCAGTCTAGGTTACATGAGGTTACAGAGTGTGAACAGAAATCTCATTATGCCTGACAAGATTGTTTGGCAGGGGCAGAGAAAGTGCTTGGCATTTTGCAATTTATACTTCATGCATTTGGTAGCAGCTAGGACAGCTTCATAAGTTTAGTCATATTTTTGTGTCGTTTGCTGTGATATGAGACACACCACTAACAGCGACAGATATCCTAGCAAATGGCAGTGGAAACCAGACAGTACACAAATACATCAAACATTCATGACTGGCAGGCTTGCAAAACACTAGCTTTAACTTAGCTAGCTTTGACCAGCTTCTCCTCCTACATGAATAGACCCTTTCTCACTGTCCAGAACTTTAAAATTAAGCGTTTGCATGTTTATTTAGAAGGAAATTTGCTTTTATAAGGAGATAACTAAATTTCAGCTAAATCAAGATATCTCTTTTTTGATTAATTTTTTTCCCACACAAGCCTTTTTTTCCAGTTTGGATGCCAACCTTAAAGTAGAATAATGAAGCAGGGGGCAAGGAGTGTGGTAAGTTTAGACATGACACTATCCACTCTTTTTTTGTTGATGTGGCCAGAAAATAAGTTGCTCTGTGAACACGAGTAGCTTAGTCCATGAGGAGGAGCACTATGGCCTGTTTCTCCTCTGCTGAGCTGTTTGACCTATGACAATCAGCATTCCTTTCTGAACTAATCCAGAGAAGATGCAGACCACTCCTCACCATGAGTCAACATTTTGTGTTTTGTTCCCGGTCTTTTGCTACTCTCTGCTTTATGCAGTTCAGCCTAAATTTTTATATGGATGCTCTGAAGGAAAAGTGCTTTGAGGCTGCAGCTGCTTTACCATCTTCTGAGCACACTCAGGAGTAAAAGACAAATTTCACCCAGAAATAGAACATGACCAGTACACCAGACCAAGTAAAAATGCAAGAAGGATTTTCAGCCATCAGGAGGGGAGCCTGGAAGTTCAATGCTGTGCTCATGCTGGTCAGGTAGCTCAGTTGTTTGCAGCAGCATTATGTTGCACCATGAAGTTTATTTTCTGCTAGGTTTATTCTCTCCCATGTTGATTTCTCTCCCCTCCATTTAAAAAGAGATTTACTTTTAATCCATTTTCAAGTTTCTGCAGATATTTTTATTGGAATAATTGAGCTTTTCATCATGGAAAGACCTCCTGTTAAAGTAAGTGAAGCAGGTTTGGTAAATCAGACCCAAACAGAGTGATTTATCACAACTCAGACAACGGAAAATCTTCATTGACTTTCTTGGTAAACATTGGGTGGATTTTTTTTCGTTGACTGATTTTTAAAATAAGCCCAGTGTTAAATTTCTTCAACATTATTAAATGCAATGCCCTAATTACCCAGGCCTAAAGATCTCAGGAAGTTTAAAGACTCATTTTCTAGATCAGAACAGAGACCTGGCTAATGTAGAAACATAAGTACTTTAGGTTTTCTCATGTTCTTTTAATCTGCAAAACCTTGGAGTCTTTTCATTGTTTTATGATAATGTTTTCGAGTAATTTATGTACTGTGTGCACAGCAGCATTGCATGTCTTGATAAAGGAGATTATTTTGTTCTTTCTGGTCCTCCAAACATACCCACCATAGGTTTCAGTTCCTGGCAGAACAGACTTTTAGTTGCCATGTGTCTGCTATGAGCTTTGAAACATATTCCCACAAGACACTGAGGACACAGTATCTGGACTCAGGACTTGCACTGGCTTCTCTCTTGACTTCAATGTCACTTCTGCTGTGCATATAACATCTCTGTAGGCTCAAGAAGTCCATGCATTACCCTCTGTCAAGATATCTGCCTTAAAGATGCACTTAAAAAAATGAATAAATTTGATCGTGCACCTTTTGAAAGTTTTTATGCATTTTAAACTGTATCAGTGACATCAGTCAACTTCTTTTAAGGGCGACTCATTCTTTTCATCTTCTCTGGTTTTGGAGGGAAGGCAATATGTTTTCATAACAGCCAATCTGAACTTCCCCTGGCACAAATTAATTCCATTTCTTCCTGTCCTATTCCTGTTCATCAGAGAGAGGAGACTGGCAGCTCTTCCTCTGCTGCACCCCTTGAGGAAGTTGTAGCCTGTAGCCTTCTCTTCTCCAAGCTGAACCAGCCAAGTCACCTCAGCTGCTCCTCTGAATTGTTGCCCTCGAGGCCTTTCACCTCCTCGGTCACCTGCTGTGAGCACACCCTGACCGCCTGCTGTCCGCACATCGAGGTGCCTGCAGCCTCACACAGGACTCGAGGTGGGGCTGCACCAGCACAGGGTGGTGTGGGACAGTCACCTCCCTTGGCCAGCTGGCCATGCTGTGCCTGGTGCACCCAGGACAGGCTGTCTCTCCTGGCTGCCAGGACAGACAATGCACTCGTTTTCATTGACCCGAAGCCGTAGAGCGCTTTCCACAGTGCTGCCTCCAGCCTCCCATCCCCAGAGAATCCTGGGCTGTCCAGCATCCTAGCCTATCCAGATCTCTCTGCAAAGCCTCTCTACCCACCAGAGAGTCCATAGCTTCTCCTAGTTTAGCAGCATTGTCAAATTTAGTGACATTTGGTTCCAGCATCCACATTGGCCCTAAAATTGAACTCTGGAGAACGTAGGTGTTGACTGGAGAACAGCCTGATCTAACTCAGCTTACTATGACACTTTGAGCCTAAAATATCAGTAAATTCTCACACAATGTATTATGGACTTGTCTAGGTGTATGCTAGACATTTTTTGCAGAAGGATACAGTAAAGACACTAACAAAATGAAGACATTTTCATGACCTGAACAGACCATGCCCAATCTTTCACTGAACACAGAGCTTGAATTTCATAAAACTCCCACACTGAGCATAAAAACATCTTCCCTTTACTCCCAGGCAGCATTGGTTTTCTTGGTATGAATGAGGTTTGTTGGATAGCAGTTTTTACCCCAACTGGTGCAGCCTCTAACTACAAGAGCATTATTTTCTCTGCTCACTTTCTTCTTAGTGCAAGTCAATATATGTTGTTGTATGCACAGTAAAGAACAATAATACTCCTTTTATTCTTAGCTCACAAAGGCATACATTTTTTTAAAAAGTTATCTGTTTTGCAAAACTGGCTATTGTCAGGCTTGCAATTACCTGAGATGTGTCTCCTATGATGGTATTGCTCTGCAGCTTCATAGAACTGAAGCTGTACTTGTTAAAAAGTCACTTGGGGCAACACACACTTCTGCATTTTCCACCACTCAGTTTTAGAGCAAGCACTGAATTTCTAGAGTTAAAAGTGAAACAACATTAATTTTAGGCCATCATAAATCTTGCATTCACCAGATGAGTATAACACTACAGTTTTTTTCAAAGATCAGCTCTGTTCTTTAGAGAGAAATGCAGTGCAGCTAAATTGTGAATCAAGTTACATTGCACCCCTTCAGATTCAGGACATTCAGCACTTGTGGTCTGAACTGTCTTACTCTGCATATCGCTGCTACCCTTCTAAATGAGTAATAAGTAAGCTCTCATGACAGTATTGTGCATTCTAAACTCTAAGACAAAAGGATTTTTTTGCCTTTAAGTTAAAAGGTAGAACTCAAGAATGGTATTTAATGACAGGCTGAAGTTTGTAATTCATTCCTTAAGGTAATGGAACCATATATACCCAGTTGAGCATACACTCTTTTAAGTTATGGCAAAGTGCAATTACAGTTTAAAGGGAATATTTATGTACATTAGTTAACAGCATCATTGCAACTTAGCGCTCACACATCAACACTTAATTAGTGTAAGCATAAGTGACATAATTGCTACAAGGCATGTATTACCCATAATGTGAGGTAATTTCATGCGCTATGCGCATTTTAAATATCGACTCTGTGTTTTTCCAGCTCCAATTTTTAAATCAATAGGAGATGCTTGCATATAAGGTTACCTTAATCTATTTCGCATTTTATTTGAATGCAGGGTGTTGTCCAGCAGTATAGGGGAAAAAAAAATTCTTTCTCCTTGAGGAAAATCTAGCCAACTTTCAATATTCAAACTTTTACTCAAAAATGCTAGATTTCAAAACAGCAGAAATGTCTGTGTGAAGAGTATGCTAAGTTTTATATTAGATAAACGTTAATCCTGCTTTATCCACAGAATAGTCAGCCTTAATATGCTGATATTGTTCTTCAGCAGGACTAACTGTGCTTTTGTCCAGTCCCACTCTTGACATGAAAGGCCCTTGTTACAGTATCAACAAAGTCTACAAAAATAAAATTCATATGTCCTGAAGAACCCCAGCTGTTATGGCAGCTACGAGAAACCAGTGAACTAATGAGGAGAGGGGGCACCTGGGATTACATTATTGATGTATAATGAAATAGGTTCACATATACCAATGAAAATGCAGTCGTTCATTCCCTGCTTTATTTTGCTTTCTAAGAGGATTGTCTCTTGGATTTTATTTTCAGTTTGAGAAGGAATGATTTTACCAATACTCTGTGGAACATGAAATGCATTTTTCATACTCCTGCATGTTATGGAAAAAGAAAACTAATGTCATAATCTAAAGACGGGAAACAGAAAATGCCTATGTCTTGTTTTGGAATAATTTGGAGAAGTTATATATGATCACATGGAGGCAAGAAGGAGCTAAGCAGTTTTAGAAAGTTTTAATATTCCCCTGTCATGTTACATAAAGGGCTAGAAATCTTCAATAGGATTGCTGTTTCCTGCCTAAACCTAATAACACATTCAGCAATTAGTGTTTAATAGTTCTGTTGAAAGGATAATCTAAACTTAAGACCATCCTTCCATCTTGTAACCTACAAATTATAAATAAGAACAGAGTTTAAATATTTGGAAGAAATTAGGAACAGCTAAGTTTCTCTGTTTTTGTTAGTAGGGGAGGGTATGGCTGCAGTTAGCACAGCTGACAGAATTTTATGTGCAATCATTTCACTGTTACTCTTCATAAATCAGTTAAAGCACTAGTAAAACTGGAGAAAACTTTACCAGAGGAATATTTTCCTGCTAGAAAATTTTCTTTTGTATCATATAAAGTCTTCTGCAACAATATATGAATGTTGAAAAGTTTCTTTAAGACATAATTATTAGACTGAGGGGTGACATTTGTTCTTTGCTAGAGCTGTCAGAACTTTTATTGCAAAAAGACTTTTGCTAATGATTTTAATTTTTGTTGTTATAAACCAAATAAATCTTTCAAAGTAAAGATTAAAAACTGAACATTTTTCTTTGAAACTGTTCTTTTCTGAGGATAGCTCAAAAACATTAATCATTGCAATTTGCAATAATCAAATCAAAAACAAAAAATCCAGTACCCGTACAAATCCACCTGCAAGCTTACCAAAAGGCTTTGTCCACATGCTTGTGGGATCAAAACCTACAAGTAGTTATTTTTTGTTTACATAAATAGAGTTTTTTTAGTCCATGACTTATAAAGGGACAAGCAGCCGATATCATAACTTCGTATTGTCTACTCTTTACCTGAGTAGAATTTTTTTTATTGTAATTGACGTGAACCTTAAGTTTTTGTACTTACTGATAAGATTGATCAGTCATCAAAATTTGGGAAGATGTTGCAACTAGAAGTACCAACAATTTTGGGATAATCCATTGACCTTTAAATTAACTGACTTTTTGTACATTCTTTTTTGAAAACACCTACCAGAAGTTGGATCTGGTGGAATCCTGATAGATCCTACAAGATGCCACAAGACCCCCAACATAAAGTCTTTCTATGCATTTACTGAACTCCACCAGGGCAAGCTAAAGAATTGAGGTTTTTTGTGTGTACATTATGCCCAAGCTATACTTAGTCTCATTTTCTTCAGGTTGGGAAAAATGCAAATTTATAGCCCTTTATTTGCCACATCCCTTAAGTTCTTTTACCAGCAGTAATCTCTATTAAAATATTTTCCCAGATTTGTAATGCAATAATAATTATAAATATGGCGATTTTTTTCTTGATCTACTAACACAAATTATTTGGTGGTCTTTTGATATGAAACATTTCCTAAACCTCTCAATTGCCCCTTTCTGCGCCCACTCCAGTTTTAGTACACTTCTCTGAGTAACCAGAATAGGATGTGGTTACTGCTGTCACCGATAATTTCTACAACAGTATCACTACCACTTTTACTGAAAATATCTTGTTTAATACACCCTAAATCAGATTAGCTGGTTTTAGCAACATATCACATTAATGACTCACGCTTAACATAAGATCAATAAGCACATCTGAATTCTTATCCTTCTATGTTGCATGCAACACTGAACCCATCAGTTTATAGCTTACTTTAATTTGAAAAGTATTTTACAGTTTATTTTAATCTGAAAAATATGTTTATACAAATAAGACACATAAGGTATGTGAAAGATGAGACATTAGCTTAGAATATGCACTGGTATTTGCCAGAAAGCTTACATACAGTCTTATGTAAATATAAATATGTATATCCACATATTATTATGTATTTTCTAATGTGCAAAGCTAGGTTTTTAGTTTATCACTACTCTTACTATTATTTATGTAATTAAATGCATCTTTCATACTGCTCCTCTCTCCAGCCTACCATGTATTCCTGTAAAATCAGATCTCCTGCTTGACAAGATAATATATTGCTGTCACCCCACTGAATATTAGTATAATTCTGATTTTAGTTTACTAAAATGACAAATGCAGCTACTTTATAGCTGCTTTGGACCATAAAACATTTTGAAAGTTATTCTGCCACTGAATCAGTACTGAAGCAGATATGCATGAAGATTTGGCATTTAATATGTGAGTTGGTTTTGCCCCTTCCCTGTTGTGGGGAATTTGGTTATAAATTTTTCATGACATAGTTCTTTTGTCTGTCAGCACCTTTTACTTTGGGAAAAAAGTCTTCTTGACAGCCACTTTGAGCTGCTCCTCAGAGTTTTTACTAGTCACAGTAAAAAATGTTTAGGAACAATAAAAAAAATTAAAAAAATAAAAAAGGAAGGAATATACACAAAAATAAAGAAAATTTCAGAAAATACTCCCTTCTTCTTTTTTAAAAAGGTGCTAGATATATCTGTCTTCACATAAAATGAAATGAGGAAATGTTTTATGGTTAAGGAAGAAATCAGAAGACAGTGCTTGTAGCTGCAGGCCAAAGGCTTCAGGATTGTCTGCATTCCACATTTTATCCAGGATTAAAAGCTTTCCCTTTGGAGGAAGCAGACTGAGAGACAGTAAGGCCCCACCCTATCACAGACAAATACCTGTGCTTAATGTGGTGAACTGTGAAAATTCACGCTCTTTTAAAAGCGAAGCTTTTTCTAGTACAGGTTCTCTGGGTGTACACAGAGATTGTCACAGGCCAAAACCAAGCTTGCCCTTAGGGGTTAACTGATATGTACTGCACTACCACTATTATCAAGAAAATTAATGCAATGTTAGCTTGTCTCTGTACATATGTAGCAGGTTTGGTATGAGTGCTTATATTACTCATACCAAAAGGGAGAAAGAAATATACAGTTCAGTGCTCTAGGTATAAAATTTTAACTACAGACACAGCTGTCCAGAAGTACTCAGCTGTGCTGGTCTTTAGACTGTGAGTAAGTATCCTCAGAATACACTTCAAAAGACTCACCTTTCAGTGCTAACAGACCAAGAAAAAAGCAAGGTCATCTATTCTCTTAGATGTGGTAGGGGGGACTTAAGTGTACACATGTTGCATTGCATCTCTGAAAGGTGGACAGCACCTCATGAGAAAACAAGGCTTCCATTTTCCAGACAGTCCATAACAACTTCTTTTGTTTAATCTAGGGTGAATGGTTACTGACTGTTGTCTCTTGACGACTTGCCTGGCTGCCATTCCAAGGAAGTGAGTACCTCCATCCTCCGGAGGACATCAGAACAAGGCAAACATGACAGCCTGTGTACAGATCAATGCCACAGAGAAAGTTGGTCTCTTTCCTCAGAGCAGTGCCATCAGCAATGCTGACGTATTTTGCAACCCAAGAAATTCTAGCTGCAGCGTTAATTTGAGGAGAAGGATTTGTTTTCCAGAAAAAAAAAAAAAAAAACAGAAAACCCCACATAGGCACATTTTAATAATTTCCATTAGACAAGCCACAAAGGTAAAACAACACATGAAACTCAAATACAAAAAGACCCCTTGTTCAAATTCCGTATGTAGGTCACACCTGGCAGCAACAACTCTCTGGCACATTGATTACAGAGTTCAGTGCATGTACCCAATTTTCCCTTCATATGGTTAAAAACTTTTTAGACAAAAAAGTTAACTTGCCAGCATGGCTACATAAGAAAAACCATAAATAAAACATAAATTTAAAAAATCATAAAATATAAATAAACCAGTAAAAAATCTGGATATCCAATGCGTAAAGCTAAAAGGAAATAGTTTTACACATTTCATTAGACCTTGTAAAAGAGACACAACTTCTACTCCTCCTTGTAGCTTGGACTTTAGTCACTTTAGATGAATTTTTTTGTGTTGCACAGCAACAATTTTTTCCTGTTTGAGTTACTTACTGTTTTCATCATTCCTTGTCTGCAGTCCTTCCTCCATTATAAGAGTCCTTGAACAGTGTTTCCCTTAAGGCCTTGTCATCATTCTGTCATCAGCAAAATCTGTCAAAATTCACTCTCAGTTTCTACAAAAACGAACTGTCTATATAATCTGTTGTTATTCAAAAATTTACATAAGGATAAAGAATTGCTGGGAAAACACCAGTGTTTTAGGTTACCTTCTCTCAACAAGTATACCTGGAGAAAGAGAATGAATCACAAGTCACAGTTATTCTGAGCAATTCAAATGGCCAGGCAAAATACAGCTAGCCCAACAACAATTGTGAACATTCCAGTGGCTTCTGTAGTCTACAGTGATGGTCAACATGGACAATAAAAAGAACAGATATTAGAGCAATTCATACTTATACCTCTTCCTCATTATATCCCACTGGTCATGGTCACTTAAAAATGAAGATGAGCAACAATGAAATTCCAAGTTTCATGGGAATTTCTGATAGTGTTGCAGGCCTGGAAGGTTTTGAAAAATAGAACAAACACAATAAAATTCAAAATTTAATTTTAAATGATGAAAACATATGGTTTTGGCAGATGTATTGTTTTGGTGGACAATATTTTATAACATCAGCCCATTCTGTTCTACCATTGGAGAATTAACAGAGCACATTATTTGAAAAAGAAAAATACAATTCAGTAAAATATGCCAATTTTTGAGAGTTTTATTCTTTTGCATTATAACAAAGACAAGAATTTTCTTTAAAATTTTATCCACAATTCCTTTAGCTAGTTATAATTGCCATGCATTCTGAGAAAAAAAATCTGTAAAAATTTCAGTTACATCACTGAAAATTATTCCACTCTTATGAATAGGAAGATGTCACAGATTGCCTTCACCTAAGCACTGATGATAAAGGAAGAATGAGAAAAATGGTTCAGCTGCAGAATGATGTTGGCTGCTTCCTGAACCTGAAAGGAGTATAAATAGATATGCTGAATCCCACAATCTCAATTTTAAAACCAGTATATGGAGGGAACACTCTCATCTTTCTCTTACTACGTATTTTATAAGACTGATTATAAACTTTCCCTTGTGATCTTAGATGTTATCTTCACAAGACTGGATATAAGATTCTGGAATCCCTTCTTTGTGGAAATGGAATGGAATTTTATATTAATTAGAAACCTACGTTTTTCGCTGCGTGGGTTTTCATAGCTCTTTGTAGGTCACTTTTTCTTTTTGGTCAATAATACTATAGCATTACTATTTATTATTTTATATTTTCTTTACCTTTTACTGTCCTACTTATTTATTATCTCTGTTTCTGTGTGCCTAGAGAAAACTATCAGAGTGCTTTCACATGCCCAAAGTGGGTTTTTTTCCAGTTTGAGGAGAAAGTTAGGATAAGACAATAATTATTTCCTTCTCAAGTTCAGCAACACAAATGTGTTTCTAACAAGAACATTGATCTTTACTGGGTTCTTATTAATATCAAAGGTATGCAGAATTCCTAAATGCAATTAATCTCAAACAATTGCTGAACCCCAACAAAGACTTACATTTATATCACAATTACATTTCAATGGCAATGATGACATCACCATAAATTACATGTGTTTAGCAATAAGAAAGTGAGATATATGTTGTCTTTTCCTTGCACGTAGAAATTTATTTTGTAGACGTTATGATCACTTGAAAAAAACAAATAAATTAGTTATTCCCAATTATGGCAAATACATCTGTGTTGTCATCTTGTTATGAAATGAATGCCTATTAAATCTTTGGGCAATGATATCTCTTCTGTGTTCAGTCTGTCACTGTCTTTCTAAACCCTTCAGCTGCACAGGAATAAATTCATATACTGAAACAGAAATTACGGTCAGCAATAAGCTGCAGCTCATGTTTTTATCACCACTGAAATGAGGAGTAATACCTTAATGAAATCAGCATTTTAGTAAGTAAGGCAAGCCAACGATTTCCTCAGAAAATGCTTTGCATTTCTGGAATCATCTCTGTTTTCCCTGCCTAAACTCTGGCCAAGGATTAACACTCTGAAGCTCTAATTCCACAAACCACAAGCCACTCACCACCTACCCCCCCCAGCACAAAGCACTCCCCAGTCAGAGGTGAAAGCAACCTGCTACAGAGATTTTGTCTGCCCCAAGACTACTCCATTTGCCCCCACCCCAGTTACTTCTGTAGGTAACTATTAATGGCTCTAATAAGTCTTGTTGTGTGCATCACCTTTCCATTTTGTCTCCAGACTGTTATACTTTTAAATTTGCAAGCAATGCATGTGTTTGGCTATAACAACCACTTAAAAGTTTGATAGGTTGGACTGATAGAGAAATTCAACAGATAAAAACTAACGGTCACGCTAAAAGAGTAGATATATCGAAAACAGGAGGGACACATGAAATGAGGGATATTTTTGTTTTCGTTCTCTCCCTGAAAGGCATTTCTTCCTCTGCTAGGCATAACAAGCAACTCTGCAGTTATCACATGGAAATAAAAAACAGGGTTTTAAAGACAAAAGTCCAACTAAAAGAAAAAACTTCATTCTTTCACAGTTCTGGCTTTACTTATTTAGGCTGTACTAACACGGAAACATGTGCAGTTCAGCAGCTGTAGCACTTACAAAACTGCAGCAAATCATGCCTGTCTCAACATTTTTGGGAGCATACATTCAAAAAAACACAATGCCTTACAACATCATTAATTTTTGCAGACCCAGCACATCTCCTGCGTTAGAAACGAGCACATTAGATAGAGAAAATACTTCGCCTTAAGTGAAATGGAAGCCACACCTTTAAATTATGAAAAAGCTTGCCTCTTCCTCCTGAGATTTTTTTTATGGGTTGCTCAGGACGACATGATGCAGCTAAGCGAGAAACTTAGAAAGGAGACAATTGGGGAAGGCTTATCAGTGAACTGCGTTCTCTGGAGTAAGAATAATTTCTCCTCCCTCAATTTTCCAGTACTCTGGAATGTTTATTTTCCCTAATTTTTGTCACAAGGCTTCAAATAAATCAGTAGAGGCTTGCCTTTCTTGTCAGGCTGGTTTTATAAAATTAAACATATTCAGTGCTGCTTGCAAGGTTCTCCCCTCCACAAGACACAAACCATTGTGCACACACACACACGACAGCATCTTGCTACTAGACAGAGATAAATTCCTCACCACTGTGATCATCAGACACTAAGCCAAACTCATCTTCTTTTCCTTTCCTTTTTTTTTACCCCACTCTGTTATTCATAGAGACCACAGGTGAACCGGGAGAAAATTATTACAGTGTGATGACTGCTGAAATGATAGAAGGTAAAGAAGATGGATTATCACCGTGCTGACATGATTTGTATGGATTTCCAGAATTAAGCTGTTCACTTAAAGTGACCGTCTTCTTTGCACCCACGATATTGCAGCTGCCCTAGTAATAACCTTCATCTGCACTTGTGAGCCAAGTGAGCAGAGCACGTTTCCCATTACCTGTCAAGCGAGTATGTAGAGTTCTTCTGGCCCCGCAGTAATAGCAGGGCTGCTGGTGAACAGAGTAATAAACACCTACTGAGAGGGATGTAGCGTGAAAAGATCTCATCACCTGCCATTAGCACGCTGATGAATAATGCAGCATTTTCGGTGGCAGATGTCAGGGGTGGGAGGAAGAATCACTTCTGTAAATGCTCTGGTGAGCACTTCAGCACAAAGTGAGAGGTGATAGCAACAGATGCATGTGACAAAATTACACTTGCTATTGTGTTTTAAAAGAAATGGGAACATTTACTTCACAAATAGCTGGCAGGCTTTCTCTCTCTCTCTTCCTTCCCATTTCCCCTCTTCCCCCCCTTCTCCCCCCTCCATCTTTTTGTTCCCTCAGAGTCAAAAGATGCTGCAAACTATCAAACTAATTCACGTATTGCTAAGCATTTACAGCTCCTAACTTAACCACTGACTAAGGGGCAGTGGGACTTGGCAGTCCAACCAGTTAAGTGCTTTTTCCTGCAGACCCAAACTGACAAATTATTTGAATAGGTACGATTAGAAATTAATACTAATACTAATACTAATACTAATACTAATGATGATAATAATAATTTTTCTACTTAAATTTCCTTCCCACTGTACATTTCTTTCCTCTCTTTCAAAAAATCCTACAAGCTACTGTAGAAATGGCAATGCCAAATGAAGTGACAATTCCTGGATTTCATGCAGTTAAATCCCTCAGAGGCTTTGGCACCGGTAAAAAAAGTCTCACTTTAATGTTGACGTTATCAAGAAACCACCTATTACTCCTCCCATTCCACTCACTCATTTTGCTGCTGTAAATAAGGCAAAGAAGTGGCGTAGCAGTAGCTCAACTGGTTCCTGGAAGTTATCTTAAGCATGAAAATCTCTCTCGGGTAATCTAAATCAGTGCAGATATTGCTAATTGTTCACAATTATTTTTTCACTTGAGAGAAATCCTGACCAAGTCCTTGTTAATGTCAAAAGGTTTTGCATGATGGGTTAGTAAAGGACTTCCAAGCTGCCACAATGACTTAATTCTCTTTACCAACAAGCATAGGTCTCAGAGAGAACGCAGTTGAATTTTATGTAAGTTTCATGCCATTGCTTTCCTTCAGAGAGAGTTCTTTAGAACTAGATATGAATGAGGCTCAAAATCTGTCATATCTGACACCTATGTATACGGGGGGGGGGCGGGGTGGGAGGGGGGAAAGTATGAATTCATAGCCAATAACAATATTATATGACTGATATATTATTCTTGGCCCATGCTATCATCTTGTCTGGCCAATTACAGATTCCAGTGATTTCAAGCAACTGGTCCCAAAACAGGAATGTTCCCTGATTATCTTCAGACTTCTGTTTTCAGCAGTATTTTGAGCCAAACAACTCTGTTTTGGCTAATTGCTGCCCCTTGGTACAGTAACTTAGTAACATCAAAGGTGCTGGGTAACAGGATGCCACAAACGGTGAGATTTTGATAGAGAAAAGACCTGAGGTCCTGAACACCTGCACTCAATGAGAGCTGAATACACAGCAATCATCATGTGTCTGATGCCTGAGGGATAGCTGAGAAGAAACAGGAAGAACTGTTGGCTTTACCAGAGGATGGTAATACTTAAAAACCTTATTGTATCAGGTAAGTCACAGGATGGCATAGATGTTTTCATTGCTCAGAGGAGTCTCCTTCTTGTGCAGGTAAACTGCACAAGACACTATAGTAAAAGTTATTTCAGGAGTCCTTGTTTCTGCCCCTCTGCAATATTGCACATAATGCACATATTTATACTCTCATAAATTTCCAATTGTTTAATGAAAGGCTAGGAAAGGATACTGGGCTATATAAGCTGGACAATAAAGAGCCCTGAAGAGTAAAAAAAACCTCCGTTGTTAAACGGCATCCTGGGAAACATACTGCAGGACAGAATCCGTCTTCTGTCACCTTTTTGGCTGAAGTTGTTTTTGCCTAAGTTCGTCTGCCACTGCCTGTTCATACACATTTCAAAGGTCAGTGCCCTCTGGTTTGCCAGGGCTGTGTCAGAAAGACACAGTGAGACTTACACCGGGATGCAACCATTCAGCAAAACAAAACCTGACAGATGAGAAATGCAAAGGGGAACTTCCTTCAAATGATAAAAATGCCATTATCAGAAGCAGGATAGGCAGAGCATACATCCCAAAAGAAAGAGAGAATGTTCTTTAAGAAGAAATGCATATAATCAACATTAAGCAGGGATAATCAAGATAAGGAAAATTCTTATAAAAATCCCATATCAACATATTTCTTATTAGCACAGGGTTACTTTGAACTGTGATTTAAAGACTGGGTAGAATTGGGAGGAACAGAGACCTAGTTACAAATAAATCTGACACACAAGCTGTGCCTGTTAACACAGAAAGTTTCAGAGGATGGGTAAAATAACACCAGTTCCTCTGGAGGAGAATCGTGAATAATCTGGAAAAAAGATCACCACCTCTTCACCCTCACCACCTAGCCTATTTATCAGAAAAATTTATGTCAAACCCAAGAAATAAACCCTATTTCGTTTGTTTGGCATTTCTCTTTGCAGTGGGTCAGATATTATGGAAGCAATGCTGTAAGCAATACACTTGTAACTGATGTGGAGAGTAAGTGAAAGTTACAGGAATGAAAAGACATCGCTCTTCGAGGTTTAGGTTTGAGTCCTCTGCAGATAATCCTTGCATAATCTAAGATTTTGCTTTTCAGTCTTGAAAGGAAAAAGAAATACAATAAATTGTATAACAAATGCTACTGTAAAAAGGAAAGTAGTGGTTTCATGTAGTCTCTTTTTCTATAGGGGGTCAGCATCAAATTGTCTAAAAACAGAGGGCTTGCTCTTTTGATAATTATATATGCCCACCTGGAAGACTGCTGTATTATAATATTTCTTTTTTTTTTTTTCACTTGTAATTTCATAGCTTCTTGAGAAGAAAATATACCTCATCTACCTTCTAAACTTGTAACTTTTCATTGCTACACTTACAGTTTGATAAACTTCCCAACAGGTGGTGTTCACAGAAGTTTGTAAATATCCCAGGAATCCAGAATTAAAGACATTAAAAGCTAAAAAAGTTTTGATAAAAAGCAGCATTTGCCATGTGTTTTGTGCCCTACTATTATTCCCACCAATATATGTCTAAAAAGGGCCACCTATTATTGTAGTGATGTATCTAAAAAAATCTCAAGTTGCCTGTAATAATCTTCATTATGTATAATGACCATTTTGATAATAGTCTTTAGAAGAGGTAATGGCCCCACTGAATGGTTATTACCTGTCTGTTCATGCTGGAAGCAAGATGCAGAAGCCAAGGGGGACAGTGAAATGGTCCTTGTAGCACAGTCTGAAGGAATAAGAAATATTTAACAGAATGCAAGAAATAGACAAGCAAGCAACTTCGCTTGTAAAACTGTCTGCAGTGATGCAGTAAGCCATTGTGAATTTTGTGAAATAATAGAAGTATAAAATAGTAATTAATAATAATAATAACAATAGGCAAACTATTACTGTGAGAGCTATTTTAATTTTAAGAGTCTCAAACTCTGTTAGAAGATATTAACTGAATGTAAAATACAGTTTGGGTCATTATTGAATGTTAAATATTGTTATACTCCAATTCTATACCATGCCATGGGAGCAATATCACTTTACTCCAGAGAGGCCTCTGCACAAATCAAGGGTCAAAAGTGTTTACATCTTCCACACAATGTCCATACTCCAAAAATCTCCCTATATACAAAAATATGGGGTTATAAAAGAAAAAATATGTCATGTTAGACAAAAACTGACAAACTGGCTTTTAAAATAGACAGAATTTTCTTTTAAATGAAGCCTGAGTGATGCCTAGGGATGCTGACCTGGAATAGAGGCTAGACAGTGTTAAAGGAATAAAGTAGGTATTTATTTAAAGGCCTTCAAAGGATGCACCTTGGGCAGTACAAGAGCCCATCCCAGATGGACCCAAGAGGGATGGCGTGTCACGAGTTTTCACACTTTTGTAAGTTTTGGTCCATTTCCATACTGGGGTTCATTGTCCAACCACAGCTACAGGTTATGAAGTCCCATCCTCCCAGATTCCTCTCTTCAGCTCCCTGTTGTTTCTGTTTTTTGGGCCTGAGGCTGTCCTTGGTTCTCAGGCTGGAAAAGGATTGTTCTATCTAACTACCCTGTGAAGGGAACTTACTAACACTTAATATGAAGTTCAGAGCCCCCCACAAAGGCAGCACAGAATCTGAGAAATAGGAAAGCTAAAACCTAAAGCATAATTTCCCTGATTTAGAGGCTTAGCAAGGCCTTTACCTTGTCATGTCTCTATTCTAAATATCTACTAATAATAGATATTTAATAGCAGAGAAGTATCTATCGATAGTAAAAAACAATAACAAACATCTAACAATAGATTAGTATCTAGAAACATTAAAAATTAACAATGATAATATTAATAATAATTAACAGTAATAAATATCTAACAGTAGTAAAGTCTTGCACAGTCGGGTATCATTCAAAGAAGAATGATGATTATAGTGAACAGTTCCTTAGGCACAGAAGAGGAATAATTTAAAGCATGTTTTCTCCTGCATCAGTCTCTGTTTTTACAGTTGTTTCAGGAGCAGAAGCCTCCTTAACCCTGGAGCAGTGAATCCAGGGTCCTTTGCCAGCAACTTTGACTGCAGTGAGGGTGGTCAGCAGAACTTGGAACAGTCCTCTCCACTTGGCTTGTCCTATTTGTCTCACCACTTCACACAGACCCAGTGTCTAGGCTGGAAGGGATGTACAGGCATGTCCAATCCTGTAGGTCTGGATAGCTTCTGCAAAGTGGAACATAAAGCCATTATGTATCTCTGTAAATCAAGCTTTCCCTTCTTGTGAGCTCCACCTGGAATTATGTGGAATTTGGAATGGTCTGCCATACAGTATTTCATAGGGACTGATGTTATCCCTCCATCTTGGTTGTATGCAAATTCTCAGCAAAGCTATAGGCAAGGCCTGAACCCATGTCATGGATATTTCCTGACAAATTTTGCTAATTTGTGTTCTGAGAGTCTCATTCACATGTTCAAGTTTACCACTCACTTGGGGTCTATAAGATGTGTGCAGATCCCAAGTAATTCCCAAAATCTGGCTAACTTCCTTTACCACAGTTGAAACAAAGGGCAGTCCCCTACCTGATGATATTCCAAGGAAACCCCAAACCTTGGAATTATGTGATTGAGCAAGACTTTCACCACCTCCTTGGCTGTGTTAGGGCAACAGGGGTAAGCCTCTGGCCATCCACTGAAGGTGTCAAAATCTGTTTGCCAATAATCTCCAGGAAGATCCCCAGCCTTTGTCACTCCTAACACAACTCTTTTCCTGGTGTCGGGGGTTTTTTACAGCAGATTTCAGACTTGCTCACTATTGATTGTACAATGTCAGTCATCCCCTTTCCTATTTTACCTTTTTCAGATGTTTCGGAAGATTTTCAACCCCGAAATGTGTGTTTTCATGTTCTGTCTGAGCTAGTTCCCAAAGGATGAAGAGATGAAGGGATGAAGAGATGCCAGTCTCATGCACTCCTCTGGTATCTTGTTGCACTTGTGCACTGAATGGAGACACTCCATTGCTCAAGAAAAAGAGTTACTAGAGCAGACCAGTGGGCACTGGCAATCCTGGATTCAGGTCTCCTATCTGGATTGGTTCATATCCTGACTTGAAACAAGAAATTTGGTCTGCAGGGATAGTGACAGTATTTCCTGCCTTGCTTTTCTCCATTTTTATTACATTAACTTGCTATCACTAAGAAAAGAAAGAGAGTAAATTACAATCAAGATTTAGCATGTAATAGATGTTTCATGTATTATTACAGACAATAATACAGAGTAGTTTCCTTCATTCTCTCCCCTCATTTTGACTCCCTTTCTCGTCTTAAATTGTATTCCAAAGGTCATCTCTCACTCTTAAAATAATTTCCCTCACTGCAGTTCTACATGATACTCATCTTCAGTAGAGTATTTCTTCTTTCTTGCTACCTATATGAAAGAACTTTTTCAGTCTTGTCTCTTTACTTGACCAACCTGCCCTTTGCCTGAGAAGTACATAAACATTGTTTGCACCTAAAAAAGTGATTCAGAATTAAAATGTTGAAGCTGGAACGTGCATATTCTGAAAACATGGCTGAAACCCTGTATTGTGAGGGTGTACATGAAGGAACAATAATGATAAAAAGAAAAACAACAAAATAATAACATGTACCCCATAGGGCCATCCAGAATAAGAAAGTGCTTCAAGTAGAACATGACATTTTTTGTCAGAAACAGGAAACAGCATGCACCAGCATGAGAAAAGAGGACTACCCTGACTTTTCTTCAATTTGCACTTGCTGGTCATTTAACTTGAATTAAATTATAGAGACTATACTACTGGTCCTCAGAAGACACAAAAACAAATGTCTAGGGAGTGTCTAAAATCTATAACACTTAAGAGCACAGGTGGCTACACACAAGAAAATGAAAATGTGAAAAAACAGTTTGAATTGTACAGCCTTGGGTATAATTAATGCCACTAAATAGGAAATTTAATCAGTCTTACAAACAATTCAAAAAAACTTTTTCTCACAGAAAAAATTACAAGGAAATATAAAAGTAAGATTCAATGTGGAATAGCCCCTAAAACTTCCTGGTTGTCTGCATCTCATCTGAAAAGAGCTTTTTGCAGAAGTAATAGATATTGTTTTAGGACAAAACGCAAGACTATGTAGCATTATGGAAAACTGCCTTTCATTTGCTTCCTTGTCACTATAGTTTGTGAATTGCTCAGGCTGTTCCTAATTAAATTAGGCAATATATGACATACATATGAAAATTCAATTATATTTCTCTTCTGAAAGATGAGGTTTGGCTTGTATCTAAATTTTCTTAGCTTCTCTAAAATCTTTGCCATTATAATAGCCTCCAGCACTTAATTCTACTGGCAATTAGGTATTTCCTGAAGAAAAACAAAATCTTTAATTTATAAATATTATAATTATATGTCTATAATTCAATTCTTCTTTTGACATTAATAATCAAGCAATCTCAGATATCCCACCAAATGAAAGCATCCTTGTGGAGAATATAAAACCTTTACAAATGCCCTTTCAAACGCTCATCTAATCTGAAAGAAAAACAAATCTGTGATAATTTCGAAAAGATAAGGTTATAAGAACACTCATAAATAAAAATAAATAAATCGACAGATTACCTCTACACTGTGAAAGGAAGAATGAAAATAAAATTATTTTAAACTTTTTCTTTCAGTGTATTAAAGCTGAAGACAAAAATGTTAAAATTTTGCCTGCAAATTTTATTTACCAAAAAGACAACACCAGATTCTTTTTGTTACTCTTTAATAACAATTTTGCTTTTAAAAATCACAGACAAAAAAAAAAAGTATTTTTATAGTAGATTTTTCTCTTGTTTTCTTTTTTTGAAAATTTTTTTTCAGGAAAAGGAAGATGTTTCAACAACATTTTCTGCTTATACAGTTTCTGAGCTGACCTTCCCGAGTACTTTGTAGGGTCAGGTTCATACTTTGCCACAGACCTTTTCAGACATGTTGTACTTAGCCTCATTTGTTCATTGTTTGGCCATTTGTAACACTGTAGTAATGCTCTGCTGTTTTGCAGACATCTCAACCCTGCAGGAGTGCAGTGTCCTCCTGTGCTATAAGAGCATCAGCTGTAGACAATACCACACCCCCCAAAATAGGCCCCTGGGATCTGGTTCCCTGAAGACAAAGAAACCCCTCAGAGAAGGCCCCCTCCTCCTTATCAAAACCCCTGTTATCTCTTAGGATTTCTATTGGTTCTTAAAGTTGTCAAGGGATTGGTTTTTTCTTGCTTAGAATTTTAAAGTAATTGGATAGTTTTGTAACTTGTAGTTTTATTGGTTAGAAACTCAATCCTCTGGAAAGCTATAAAACCCCCTTGTTACACTGTGTAATCAGATTTTGTATGCGGACCCCTTCAAAGAAATTAACTATCTTTGGAACATCTGCAGCAAGGTTCCGAGGTCTTTGTAGCTGTACTGCATCAAGGACTTTTTGGAGCTGTCCGGACTTGCAGCAAAAGGCTGGAAACCCCATCCAGCCTTAACAGCTACAATCAGCCAGACACCCACCACTTCCAAGGCTCTTCAAGATTCTCAAGGTTTCCTAGCTTCCTATGCAGCATAGGAATTTCTTAGCCTGGTGTGCTGGAGAGAAAGCCAGCTCTGTAGCTGGGGAGGGAAAACGGGGGGCAGCCAGGCTGGGTGACCCCACGTGCTGCCCCGTGGGGTCTACACTGCGCAGGTTCACCTTTCGTGCTCTGCTGGCTTCACCCACAGACCACTGCACGCATCACAGCCAAGACACAATTAGGAGGCAGCTCTTGGGGAGCTCTGGACTTCTCACAGTCTGTATTTTTCACAACTGAAAACAACAGATTATTATTATCAGTCAGCAGAGAGCTGAATGTTCCAGAAATACATTTGTTTCAAACGCTTAGTGTATGAGTCATACGCAAGCTGACAGGACGGCCTGCTCCAAGATCTGTCCCTCCACTCTTGCCCCTGCTTGCTATTTGTGTGTTTTCCCATTTATGAAACCATTCTGTTAACTGTCTTTGAGGCAGGTTCGTGACGAACAAACATTAAAACCGCATAATCACAGAATGGCTGAGATTTGAAGGAATCTCTGGAGGTCAAGTAGACCACCACCTAGCCCGGGACTGCCCGGGACTATGTGAGGGGAACTTCTGAATAACTTCTAATGAATGGGTACCAACACACGCAGACTTTATACTCTTGGAGAACATGAGTGCTCTGAAGGACACAGGAAGGAATAACGTGATTTCCTTTACATGGCTGTAACACCATACGTGTTTGTGCATGTAAAACATACTGACGAATTGTAAAAAATGTAAGGTTCCTAAGCAGTTAATGAAGCAATCAAACTACCTTCTCTCCAAAATTTAAAAACACTAAGAGAACTATGTGATCTCTGTCAGTTTTGCCTGGAGCAGAGGACATTTTAATACCCAAACAAGAATCCAATTCCTAGGTGAAGAAGAGCAGGAAAGGAAAGGAAACAGTAGACTATAAATTAGCACACAGAATAGGCCTTCTCAGCCTAAATGGATCTATTTGGACATATTTTATGCCAAACTTATCCAGTTTGGATTACAATAAAAACAAACATTAAAAATTATAATTTATTTTAATTCATATACATTTCAAATTATATCTGAAGTTCATAGTGAATAGAAGAAATACACATTGATAAAGTCAGAGATTATAGTGCAGAGTCAAGCTTGATTCTTACAAATAAGTGTCAGATGTTTATTCTGTGAAAAGGACATTATCTGTTCTCTCAATTGGTCAAGTATATTCATTTCAGACATTGATAAAAAGATTTTAAAATCTTACTGATATCAGAAAACAGCTAGTAACAAAAAAATTGCAAAATGGTAGTTCTGTGTCCAATAATATCACTATTTTTTCTTTCCTTTTATCACTCTTTTTAAATCCCAGATCATATAAGCTTTTTAATTCAGTCTGATCAATATAATACATGAGCTTTTCTTTTGTCTAGTTTTTGGCAGCAATAAAGAATTACTGTAATGAAATAATTTCTGGCTGGCATGGTGCCCAGGAAACTTGTGGAACCATTGTGACTGGTTTACGTTCATTCCTCACAACAGCCATCTGAGTATAAAGCTCTGGGATGATAATTTATGTCTCCTGCAGTTTTATGATATTTCAATGGCCTGAAATATCCTACTTGATGGCTACTTGCATCATTATGGGTCTGCCATAAATGATGCAAATTGCCATAAAACATGGGGAAAGCCCTATATTACATCTTTATCTAGATTTGTCACTGATGACATTTGGGTTTGTTCATGGTAATTCTATTCATTTAGTTGCAGAAAAACACCCTCTTCTTATCAGACATTTCTAGACAAGACATTTGGGGTTTCTGCTGCCTATTAAACGGGACAAAGAAACAGAATTTTTTTCCAGTGCACTGAGCACCAGCTCAGGAGTAAAAAAAAAAGAGAAAAACAATCCACATGGATTCTGATGTCGCGTACTACCAGATAAAGAGAACCACCTGCAGTTTTCTGGGATTCTTTTCCCTTGCTGTGGATGCCCCATTACAGCCAGATTAACAGCCCTAGTCCCTATTCTTATTACTACACCTTTAGTAAAGGGACTTGCATCTGTCTAAATCTTTCTACAGAATATAATCTATCTCATTTACTGCTTAATTGTCAGAATTTGAAATATCAAGCATATGATAAGTTTTGAAAGAAAATACAGGAAAGCTGTAAACAGTTATCTGCATTTCTGTTTGGTGATATGCTGTTTGTGAGAAAAGACAGTCCATGCCGTGATTGTAGGGACTTGCTGTCTTTCCAGCTCTCACATTTAGGGAGGGCAAAGTCTGTGCTTTTTGTTACGGTGAAACTGTTAATAATTACATTAACAATAACTGACTTTGTTAATAATAATTAGCTTGGGTAATGTCTGATCTCATGTTCAGATTCAAGGAAAAAGTTGGTCCCATATGGATGCCATTATGTGAGAGCATCCCAGGTAAAATTGAGAACAAAACTGGAGCAAACATGGGTAGCTAGTACAGCACCAGTAAAATAACCACCCCTTACAAGGAAAAATACTAATTAGCAAATAGCACAAATATTCTGACTTGCAACAGGAAAGTTACACAAGCTTGTGATGACACTTTCATCTAAATCGAGCATTATCCATACCAGCAGAGCTCCGACATCCTGAGCTACCCACACTGATGTGAACCTGCAGTAATTTCCTTGAAATCAACAAGACAGTCCAGGTTTACAACAGCATAGTGGAGATAAGGCCCAATATTTTGACAGAGGCCCTAAATATCTCTTCTAAAACCATGCCTGGACATCAAAAACAAATCTCAGTAAAAGATACAATATTGAAAACTTGTTCCAATTCTCACGTGTATGTCATTGTTTTAGGGTTTCCAAATAATTTACTAGCTTTCTTATTTTATCTTCAGACATAAAAATAGTTTGGGCACATTTGCAAGATGAATTTAGTACCGTTTAGCATCATTCTCAAAAATGTCTGTCAGTTGTCTGCAGTCTGAATAAGTTTGCCAGTTAAGGTGTAATTAAAGTAGTATCCAATGAAACATTTATTTAATAAAAGAAAGGTACTGAGCTAATAACGATTATCAGAGAGTAAGTCTGTCTAGATACTCCATCAGTGATGCTCTCTGTTCTTTTCCTGATAATATCCTACTGTGGGATTGCAGTAGACCATCATAGCACGTTTCTACTTCACTATTTATAGGATTGTTGGCATCCCATTGAGGACTAGTGATGTTCAGTTCTGTAAATTGCTGACTAATTTGCCAAAACATCTAATTTTGTGAGTCATCATCCCTACTAATTTTATTTATTTGAGCAGTATTTTGTTTAAACCCCTCACTGTTAAATCAATGTTATCTTCAGTTTTACATCACAGTGAATGCAATGAATTTGGTGTTTGCAAAGAAATACCATGCTTCCCTTTACGCCTGCAGGCCAAGTCACACATGAAATATAATAGTAGCAGAATAAACAAAAAAATTGTGACCCATCACCAGGCTGACAGAGAGAGTAAGAGACCTCCCATTTCCCAGCAGAAAACCCATTCAATGATCCTTAAAGAGCAAAGATTTGTAGTTGTGTACTTGCATCTCATGTATACAATCCACCAGCTCATATACAGGCTGTAAAAGGCTGATTACAGATTTGTAATCATTCATTAATTTTGATCTCCTTGAACATTGGAACTAATTCTGTTTAGTAAATAATTACCATGAAGAAACACTGTGTTTTCAGTTCTTCTTCCTAAAAATATCAGATGAGAAAGCATTTCAGTGATGGAAACCAGGTGAACTGCTAAAAACAACAGCCCTCATTTTATTATCATGAACACTGAAAAATGTAAATGTAAGCATTGAGTAGGAGTCCTCGTATTTCCTAAATATTCTGGGGCAAACATAATCAGAACAAAGAGAGACAATTTCTTCTTGTTCTTTGAATGCTTTACTTCAAAATACCTTTAGCACTGACAATAATATACAAGGGAATGTAGCAAAGGAAATATTTTTGTCAGTAGCAGTAATAGAAACATGAACAGAGAAGTACTGAAATGTTGTCCTACACTGTAGCTCTGAGATATATGCTGGCTTCATTTATGTATCCTGTTTCTATTTCATGGCTTCTTCAGGAGAGAACTGCCCACAAAGCAGCCTTGTGAAATCAGAAAAAGGCTCCACTCAACATCAGCCCTTCTGAAGGCTACCCAGGGTAGAGAACCATACTCAAAAAGTGTTAAAATTTCCTTTTTGGAGAATGAACTTTTTCTGTGGTCCATGGAACAAACTAAAGAAAAAAAAAACCCAATAGCAATGTACAGTTTTCTTCCCCTGTGTGCAATAAAAATTCAGAGACAGCTTTCAGATGAGCAGAATATGACTTAACAGATTCTGCAGTGGGAACATCGTAGAGGTTCCATCAACAAGACAAAACCCTCTTTATAATATTCAAATAACAAAAAAAAAAAAATTAGAAGATAACATTCACTGGTATTAGAAACAAGCAGCATCCGCTCGGAGTAAAGAAGATACACTGTTTACATGTTGTTGTCAAAGTTAAAACTTTTTTAGTGCTGTTCAGAAGAGCAGTGGTGCAATCAGCTATATGAAACATATTTCAAAGACCCAGGCATCACTTCTTTTCATGTTTTCTGATTGCTGCGATCTCTGAAGAAAATCACAGAATTACAGAATAATGGAAGGCTTGGGATGACAGGGAACTTAAAGACCAGCTAGGTCCAAACCCCTTGCCATGGATAGGGACATATTTCACTAGACCTGGCTGCTCAAAACATGGTCCAACCTGGCCCTGAACATTTCCAGGGATGGGCCATACACAGCTTTTCTTGGCAATCTTACCACAATTACACTGAAGTTTTTTCTAACCTTTCAGTTTGAAGTCATTGTCCCCTCTCCTGTGGAAAGCCTTTGAAAAACATCTTTATCAATTTTTCCTGCAGACTCCCTTCAGGTAATGGAAGGCCTCAACTAGGTCACCCAAAGCCTAATCAGAACAATGGCACTCTTAAAAATCATACAAACCTAGGATATTTTTTAAAGTAAGATATTAGCATAAAATCCCAAAATAACTTTTGTGTCTGATCTGTTTAGCAAGTAAGGGCTCTGTGAAAACATCTGTCTGTAGTTTGCATCACACCAATTACCTTATTTCTGATTAACAAGCAATAAAAAATGTAAAGCTATTAATCATCACATTGACAGCTGTAATAATAATGCAAGGGATTAATCCATACATTAATAGTAGTTTACTGCCTCTTTCCTCAATCCTTTTCCCAAATGAAAAGTATTCTGAGTTTAGGAAAAAACTACAAGAAATAGGGTAAAAGATAGGGTAAAAGTAAGGCCTAGAGAGCTGTTTCAAGGACAAGACCTATTCTGAGGCTTGCTGTTTCTTCAGTTTTCTTCAGCTGACTGAAGACGAGACAGCCAGGAAAACTAAAAGACTTATGAGAGGGGGAAATTGTCAGAGTGCATAAAGGGGAGAGGGGTGTGTGTGTGTGTGTGTGTCTGTGTGTGTGTGTGTGCATGTGTGTATGTGTGTGTGTTTGTAATAATTGAGGCTCCATTCCAGTCAGCAGAAACTGAATTCGACCTAAACTTTGAGTATCAGATGATTGTCATAATGATTCCCGCTGCCACTTTGCTCTCCATGGCAAAGCATGCAAAGCATCTGCAGCTGAGCTGAAATTAGCCCTATCCTGATGTTCCTCTCTAAATGTTTCCCCGTTATCTCCCTCTTGTCTTGATAGCTAATATAGTTCCTACAGCTGCTATATCATATTAGGTCAGAGCAATGAAAACGAATGCCATTTTCTTGATGGCTTATGCAGAATTGTTGTAATTTGAATCAAGTCTCACTAGCCTCTCTCCTTCTTTCTCTCCTTTCTGCCCCTCATACTGAATATATTGGGGTCCTGGCAAGCTGCCATTCTACTGCACATTAGAAATGGTAGAGTTTTCCTCTATCTGATTCTCTAAAATGAGTTCACGAAAAGGTGCAGACCCAGCACATTTGTGGTTTTTCCTATAAATTACTTTAACACTGTGTCCAATCATATATATAATTTCAGATTTTCAATTTCAACTCGCTGCTGTGTCAGCACAGACTCCACTGATATGTCTAATGTATTTAGCTTAAAATGAAACGGATGGCATTTCATTACCAGGAAGATAATATTTTTGAATATGTTTGCTGCATGGCAGGATCCATCATTACTCTGCCATTTTATGTTCGGAGTGTGTAATAGCTTTTTAATGCTTTGATGTATTTTATTTATATATGTAATATTTTTCTAATATCATGGGGTGGTTTAACTCATTGAACACATTATGCAGCCTTAATTGAATGCTTTTAAATATTAGTTAGGGAGGAAAAGCTTAACAAATTACCAATATTTTGTTTGAAATTTAATAGACAGTAGTTGAAACACCAAAAAACCCATCTCATTCTCACTCCTTCATATTGCTTCTCAGCTGCCTCTGACACTCAAAACACTTTGAAAGGAAAAAAAGGGGAAAGAAAATCCCACAGTCCCCTGAGACGTTCAAGCTGTCAGCATGAAGGTAAGTAATGCAGGAAAACTTGAACGTGCCCAACTGTGAATGACAGAAGCCCTCTTATTGGAAGAAGCTTCTGACAGGCCTGAAATCCTTAATACCTGGTTTCTCAGTCCTTTGACCAAAGTCATGGAATTTTAAAACTACTAAGAATTTTTTCAAAGTTGGTTGCGGTGAGTTTAGGGATTTTTGCTTGCAAGAAGAAGATGCTACTTATGTACATTAGCATAATACCACAGCTTAAATCTGCCCCAAGAGAACAGGTAAGTATCAAGGGGCATTTCTTGATATTAGCAGCAAATGTTTTACTGAGCCATGGCAACTGCTCTTTGCACTGGATTACTCTCGCATGCATGCCTGGGATTGCACTGACCTTGCTCTTGGCCTCATTGAGCTTCAAGAGTTTCACATGGGTCTCCCTCTCAAGCCTGTCCCAGTCCCACTGGATGCCATCCCTGCCCTCCAGCATGGTGCCACCACACAGCCTGGTGCTGTCAGCACAGCTGCTGAGGCTGCACTCCATCCCACTGCCCCTGTCACCAACAAAGCTGTTGAACAGCTCTGGTCCCAATACCAGCCCCTGGGGACACCACTCACCACTGCTCTCCACTTGGACATTGAGCCACTGACCACAACTCTTTGAGTGTGACCATCCAGCCAATTCCTTGTCCCGCAAGAGGTCCACCTGCCAAATCCATGTCTCTCCAGTTTAGAGATAAAGAAGTTGCATGGGAAATCATAAAACGCTTTGCATAACTCCAAGTAAATGGTGTCAATTGCTTTTTCCTTGTCCACCATGACTAATCTCACCATTGAGGGCCACCACATTTGTCAGGTGCAATTTGCTCTTAGTGAGGTGGTGTTCACTGTCCTTAATTTTCATGTGCCTAAGCATAGTTTCTAGGAGAATATGCTTCATTATCTTGCTGGGCACGGAAGTGAGACTTACTAACCTGTGGATCCTGAGGGCCTTTTTTCCCTTTTCTAAAAGTAGGGGTTGACTACTCTATTTTCAAGTCAGCGGGAACTTCTCCAGAAAGGTGATGTGAAATTAACTACAACCTTCTACATCCAATTTTTGTATTGTGGCATTCCTTTTGCTTTTAAAACAGCTTAAGTGACTTATTTGTATAGTAGTTCTGCTTGTTCACAGAAAAGTCTACTTCTATAAATGGCCAGTTTAATATTGAGAAAGCATCATTTTCTCTAAGCTATTCCAGGTGCACTTATCAGAGACGAGGAAATGCATTGCTGTCCTCCTCAGAGCAGGGGAGGGTAAAAATAAGTCAAAGTTAACCTTTATTTAAGCTTCATAGGATTTTGTGTTTCTCAGAAGTACCAAGTGTCTTTTAGTACTAAAATGGCTGCATGATCCTGAAAATCACATTCCTCCTTTAGAGGTCTAGATATGGAGCTAGGAATTTGTCTTTGCAGGAATTTGCTTTTGCAGGAATTTGAAGCCAAAAGTCCTAGTCATCAGAGGTAGTTAGGTATCTAACTTGTGTTGGACAATGAAAGCATTTGAGACCCAAATATTTTGCAAGATCTGACTGGCTATGAGATCCTTAGGAGCAGACATCAAGAGACAGCATTTAATTTCATCGCATTTTACTGCTTGTTAAGACAGGAAGAATAACAAATATATGTTTAGGAAAAGTGGTATTTTTATATGGAATAACTGATGTGAAATAACTAGCAGAACCAGTTAAGATGCGGGGGGTGTAGAAAAAAAAATTTTAAAAAGCATAATTAATAACTCCCAGGAAGAAAAGGCTGAGAATTATAATAACACATTGTTTGTTGGTCTGGTGGGAATTTCTGCTAAAAAATGAGATTCTCAAAGGAGCTTTATGCTTCTCAGCAAAAGTTATTGGAAAATAAAACACATTCTAGGTAAGTCCTTTTTATTTATTGTTGGGGCTTAATTTCTTCTTTTAAGTTTTTCCCTGTGTGACAGACCACAACAATAATTCATAGCAGATAACTTTATAAGAGCTCCTTGTCATATCTTCCCAAATAGTTGGATTATCAATATAAGAGGTGAAACCCTCCTTCTTCACCCATCACAGCATGCTTTCCCTTTACTATAGTTTTACACAGACTATTTTCTCATCCAATAAAACTTTGTAAAATAGATTCCTGAAGGAAATTTTCCATACACAGATCTTCACACATGCACTAGCTAACAGATCCAGAGAATTTAATGTGAAAACACACATATTATTCATATGTATACATTTCTCCAACTATTATTTCAGGAATGTCCTGCTGATGGTGCTTTGCAATTATATTCTTCCTGAAGATCACACACCAGCCATGGCAATGTTAGTGCCAAAACATTACAGCAGAATTTTCCAGGTTTGCTAAGTTAGCATACATGGGTCATAGAATCAAAAATGCATAGAATGGTTTATGTTGGAAAATGCCTCTATGAGGTTCAAATCCAGCCATTAACTCAGCACTGCCAAGCCCAGCACTAAATCATGTCCCCAAGTGCCACATGTACCTGTCTTCTAAATACCTTCAGCAATGGTCACTCCACCACTTCCCTGGGCAGAGTGTTAGGGTGCTTGGAAATCTTCTCAGTGAATAATTTTTTCTTGTTATCCAATCTAAACCTCTCCTGGCACAACCTGAGACTGATCCTACAAGTGATATCACTTGTTATGTGCAGACTGATCACCATCTCTAGAACCTTCCCCATTGCCTTTGTCCTCTTCTGGACATGCTCCAGCACCTCAACGTCTGTCCTGCAGTGAGTGAAGGCCCAAAAGGGACATGGGATTTGAGGTGTGGCCTCACCAGTGCTGGGTACAGGGGCAAAATCCCTTCTTTAGTCTGCTGGACACATGATTTCTGATGTTAGCCAGGATGTCATTCACCTTCTAGGCCACCTGGGCACACTGCTGGCTCATGTTCATCTCTGTCAAACACCTCAGATCTTTATCCACGGGGGAACTTTCCAACCACTCTTCCCCAAGTCTAGCATTGCTTGGAGTTGTTGCAAGCAATGGGATCCAAGTCAAAGCCTCTTCTCCAGTCCATTTCTGAAAGATGAAAAGTGACTGATTCCCTATTCAGGCGCCATACTTCTTAGTAAATTTGAAAGGTAGTTCAAACGTTTCAAAGGCCAAGGTGTGGACTTCAAAATCATTGAGTGTTTGAATTTGAGTGCAACTGGTGGGGGAGAGGGGGATGTTAATGCCTGGCATGCATTGTCATAAAAAACTCAAGCTGTCAGATCTTTTACCTCAGTTTCTCCATTGCAAGGAAATGGTAAAATTGTTAACTCACTGGTATTGTGAGTCACAAAAATTCAAAGTTGACTTGGTATCTTTCAAGCCAATTAACCCCACAGCACATTCATCTCCAAACATAAACAATGGCTCATTGAACTAACTCAGCTCTGAAAGTGAATGTATGCAACTACATGTACCTTTGTTTAGAAGCTACCCTCAATTAGAAGCTGCTCTCCTTTAGTAACTGTACCACTACCCTGTAAACCTCCAGGGAAACTAATTAAACTAAATAGATGCTGCACTCGATTTAAAGGTGTAGAGAAAAATAATTTAATATTGTAGGAATTCTGGGCTTGAAATAAAGATATATATGACAAATATAAATCAATCCACACCCCCATCCCCCCCCCACCAATTCATTCCAAAGTAATTTTAACCCTTCCATAGGGTGTTGCTCCAGGAACATTTACTCTATGTTAACACTGGAAGGAATGCAAATGCAAATCCCAGAAATCTATTACAAAATATCTGAAATTTCTGTGATTCTTTAAATGGTATGTCAAATAAAAGCCAATTTTAAGCTGACTCAAGGTAAGGCAACATGCTGATCCAGCAATAAAATATGGCCACCTTTACATATTTTTAATATTTTGTTGAGCATATAGTTTGTTCCACATTCTGAAAGGAATTTCACAGGAATTACAGCCTTCAAAATCTTGGATGCCCTGTGTCTAGGAGGTTGTTTATCTGACCGGCATTTATGTATCTATGGTCAGAACCTTCCTTAAAAGCTGAGGAGATATGGAATTCAGCCTCATACTAAGTAAAAAGCATGTTTTTAAGATTATTTTCTTAGAAATACCACAGAGTGGTGATTAAGCACATTAGTAGAGAAATCTGATATAATTAATGCTGCACATTCTTAATTTTAATTCCAGGACAAGATGAGATGAGTTAGTGAGAAGAACACACAGGCTAATACACTGATTTGCCAAAACATTATTTCCAGGAATTAGATCAAAATAACAACATAGGAACCAGGATTATATCAAGTTGCTTATTTTGTATTTTTCAAGCTACTGAACTGAACACAGTGCTGGAACCCTCTGGCCAGCTTCCTCAAAATAAGTTTAAGTAATCAATGTCATCAATCTGCCTGTCAATTTGCATCAATCTGCCTATATATTAGCTTGCCAAGGAGCAAGCCATGCAGTAATATATTCTCCCCATCTTTTTTCATGAAGCTGCTGCCAATCACTTGTTGTTTTCACAAAACCTTGCAGTCTGGGATGAACTGAACTAATTCAAGTCTTCCAAATTTCATAACATAGGATTAGACTGATTAGTCATGAGTGAAAGAATTCCCATTGACCATGCTTTGAGCCATTTCCCTTTCAGATAACTTTGAAAACATTGTTCTTACCAAATGTACACTCTGATTACTGACTTGTATGATAGAAAGCAGATAAAAATCACCCAGCAGAAATTTCCCATACTTCTAAGAATGTCTTAATTTTTCATTGGAATGAAATTAAGCATAAACTCCATGAAAGGTTTTAGGCTAACAGCTGAATACTTTTTTATTACACTTTAACCCATAGATGAGATACTGGTACCCAAACTATTGAACATTCTGCTAGTCTGATGCTAAGAAAATACTGGGTGAACATAAGCCAACCAAACTTTTCAGGGATAGTCTTAGCAGTTAAAAAAACTCTGAAAGCAACTAAAGGCCATCCCAAATTTCTGTGTTTTCGAGTCTAAGTGAAAAACACATTTAATCTGCCTTCTTCCACATAAGTGTAAAGCTGAACGCTCTTTAACAAAACAAATGAACAGAGAAAACTACACTGCCCCAAAATTTCTTATCCTAGAGGGAGAGAAGCAAAAGAAAAAGAACCGGTCTCTAAGATTCTGCTGTTAAATCAAATTATATAATACAGGCTGAAATATTTCCACAATGAAACACAGGGTTTGGATAATAAAATGTAATTATGTCCACAGAATCTTTATTTGACATATATCCAAAAATAAAAAGATGGGATATACTCCAAGGACACTGTGAGACATGGAGCCTTGAATTCAATTCATATAAGATGCCTTCACCCTTCTAAAACTGTAATAAGAAGCCTGAAAAACATGAATATGCAGGTTTAAGGCCTCTTTATATTGTACTAATAGTAAGGGGACTGCTCTGGCAAATGCGTGAAACTCCTAACTCCTTTAACTAAAAGGAATTAACTAGGTCACAATTCATTAAACCATGAATGAGTCTGAACAAGTACCTTTAAAACAAACCCTTGACCCTTGTCTTTATGATGAGCCACATAAGCAGTGCATGATTTTTTTATCACTCTTCTATAAGAAACAAAGTGCAAGACCCTCAAGAGAAATTACTGTATTGTTGCAAAATTTGTAATTTAGTTATGCATGGATTTGCTATAATCCATGCACATTTTTTGTCAGCTTTTTTACCCAGAATCATATGTCTGTAAGTCACTAAATTTGAAATTATCTCAGCCATCAACATTTTTTTGTCCTGACTTACTCATCCTGTTATTACAGAAGGTGGAATCATCACCTGTCCAGGTCGGTCTGCCTAAGTAGTGCCAGGTATACCCTAACTCCAGAGCACACTGCTGTGCACCTATGTGGCAATATAACCAAAAGAAGTGTTTATTTTCTTTGACAATAGGTCTTGATGCTTTGGTCTCAATCCCTTATATTATTCTGCAGCACACATTGATGTTCCTTCAGATTGTATTGGGGAAAATATTTCAGTTTATCATAAGCTCAGTCCATATCCTACCCTTCACATGAAATACTTTCTCTTTAAGTTGCTAAAACGTTTTTCTTGATCTTAGATAATACAATATGAATACACAAATTCATTGCTTCCCTGTTTCACAGCCACAGGTGAAACAGCAGCAGTCTTGAAAATCTCTACCTGATTGAAAACACTACAACTTCATGCTGTGCAGAGTAAAGAGACTTGGGTCACTTGAAGATCTCAACTACAAGAATTAAAAGTCGTTCTCTGCATGAAGGTGCAAACATGGAATTCTATTAATAATTTTAAGTTTGCCATTCCATAAGCACCAGGCTACTTTCAGAGTTGTGTTTTCATTCTCAATCAAAAATCTTCCGTAGCCATAATGTACAAAGGATACCAAAAATGGAGTTATGAAGATAGGGGCACAGCCTGCTCTGCAGGAATGAATCTAGCACTGCTATCAACAGAAAACACAAAATCACCCACAATGAGGAACAGTCATAAAGGCAACTTAGTTCATACCACTGTGCCTTCTTCTCCTCTAGTAAATTTACTCTTTAAAGCTCACATATCCTATCTGTAATGTAGTCCTCATCACAAGAAACAGAATTAAACATCTGCTCTAACATTACCACTTACACCTAACTTTCTGGACAGTTAACCAGGAGTTCTGACTCAGGACTCCCATATATGACATATTTACAGAGAATACAAAAAGTTCTGTCTGAATAAGGCTTCAGTCAAAGTTTTTGACAAAAGGTCAGATGAAGCACAAGGGAGAGTGGCCTATAGTCTTTCAAAATTAATTAATGGTGTAAAGAAACAGAAGGCAAGCCCTTATATGGGTCAGTGTAGCAGCAGGGAGAACTAGGCTGTCAGAGCAACTTGACAGAATGGTCACTCACCATGAAGAAGTGGAATAAATGCAGAGAGATTGTTTTGAGTTTTCGTGTTATGCTTGCTGAACATTTTCAAAAGTTTAAGAAGTTGAGAAAGCTATGGAAAAACACATTCACAAAAAGGATTCTCCAGTACTGAAAAAGCTGTATTAGGTATTCGGTGAAAGTGATGTTGAATCACAGATAGAAAAATTACTGCTTAATGGTTTTATTGATATCCCTGCTTCTCAGCCCTTACTGTGGTTATGCAAAAGAAAGCAGGAGGCTTATGGTTTGTAAGTGAAATGAATTGATTTCTCTTCTATAGATTTAGCTGGTGTTTACCATCAGCTGCTTCTGCACCAAGACATTTATGACTGACTTGACCTCATTGGGAAGCTTTTCTGCATTTGAAGGACTTTTCTGCTATCAACTTGCATATTCTTGCCAGTAACTCATGATAAGATTGTGTTGCAGAAATTGAAAACCATGTAAAGCTAGATAAACTAGAAGTTTTATTTAGAGTTAATAATCTTTCATAGCACTGTATAATTATACGTTTTCCTCTAGAGTAAATCTGTCCAAGAACAAATGAATGGAAAAGACCAAACAACAAAACTCCTTTCAAAAAACTTTTTCTTTCTGATCATTATCAATTTCTTGAAGCATTGTCAGGCCATGATCTTTTAGAAAAGCTGATGGATAGGGTTTAGCACAATCAGCCCAGTTCTTACTACAGAATCCTTCAGTCATGTGCATCACAGCAAATATCCTATTACATTGATTGGACATTACCAATTACAATTACCTGAAATAACATTCTGGTCAAGCTCTTGTGCAAAATAATGCACATGTGACAATAGTGCCACTTAGTTGGCTCTGGTGTCATTCACTAGGGAAATTCCTTGTAAATCACACATGATAATGGTTCACAGCTTACCTGTGTTGACTTTCTGTTTTTCTCCAGGTACACATAGGTTTGCTAGAATGCTATCCCCAGTCCAATGAGGCATTTGAAAAACTTAGTAACGTCCTATACAGCCTATTAACAACTCAAACAAGCCACACTATCTGGCTGAAACTTAATTTCTTCATCATTCTCTAACCACATCAGGTGCTTTTTACTGTATCACTTAGGAAGTCTTTTTCAAAAAAAGCTCCTTAGTGACCTCTAACAGGCTGTCATCTTCTTTTTTCTCTATAAGCAATCAAGCAACTATAAAAATAATCATTTTCAGAGTAGTGAGAACCTGGGCAAAATGCACCTTTTGTGAGAGAGAGATGAAAACAGTGACAGCAATAAATTCACAACCTTGACATTTTTTGCCTTTCCTGCATTTTAACATTTTCCAGCAGGAAAGATGTCATTGGAGCTATCCCTGTACAAGACAGTCTTTAACTCACAAAAGTTTTCTAAATTTTTTACACCACTGTGTATGAAAACACAATTGTGGAAAAACTAGAAAGGGAAGACAAGAGAGAAAGGAGTAGTGAGGAGAAAGAGAGAAAACGGGGAAAAGAGAGAAAGAAAGGGAGAGAGAGAGAAAAGAAAGAAAGGGAGAGAGAGAGAAAAGGGAAGAAAAGAGAGAAAGAAAGGGAGAGAGAGAGAAAAGAAAGAAAGGGAGAGAGAGAGAAAAGAAAAAAAGAGAGGAAAGAGAGAGAGAAAGAAAGAAAGAAAGAGAGAGAAAGAAAGAAAGAAAGAAAGAAAGAAAGAAAGAAAGAAAGAAAGAAAGAAAGAAAGAAAGAAAGAAAGAAAGAAAGAAAGAAAGAAAGAAAGAAAGAAAGAAAGAAAGAAAGAAAGAAAGAAAGAAGAAAAGAAAGAGAAAGAAAGAGAAAGAAAGAAAGAAAGAAGAAAGAAAAGAAAGAAAGAAAGAAAGAAAGAGAAAGAAAGAAAGAAAGAAAGAAAGAAAGAAAGAAAGAAAGAAAAAGAAAGAAAGAAAGAAAGAGATGGATGAGCACACAAGCACATATGCACACCTTGTTCAGAATAGATAATAACCCTTTCAAAATTTGAACCTAGATATGGCGTAGCATATATTCATCCACACACTTTCTAAATCAGAAAAGAATCTTCATTTTCAATTCTCCCTTAAACTGAGTTCTTCGACTGCCAGGCTATTGAGTATTCTAGAACTGGTCTTTCCCCAACAACAGTTAGACAAAAAACTGAAACAAATTATGTGGATAGTTTTCAGTTGTCTTGGACAGACAAAGGAGAGGTGAAAGGGAGTGAGCAGTCTAGAAGAATAACACTGAGGATTGGTCAGACAGCTGCCACGTATCACTGCATTATTAAACTTCTGGAAGGGAGAGAACAAAAGCTAAAGAGCAGCTAAGGAGAAGTGGAGAGACCACAAGAGACAAGAGATGCCTTTTCAAAATTTAGAGGTGTAGTGCACATGCCAATGTTTTGTGCAACACTGGACAGAAATTGAGGCTACAACTAACTCTGATGGCAAGGACACCATCCGGTCTAGCAGTGGCATCTCTCTGTCTTTCAAAGTCTGTTGGCTTGCAAGTACCAACATTTCTCTTTCACAGCTTGTTTACAACTTGTAGTTTGTCTAAATTTGTTACAAAAACATGCTTCATTTAATTGAAACCTTGTAGTAATCCACCTGAAAGCAGCTGGATGTAATAGGAACCTTTCAAAATGTGCCAATGGGAAGGAATTTCTCCAATAGTTCCGAATTTTGCCTTAGGGGGTGACTCCTTCCCACAGCAGCTGTAGTTTATGTGTAGTTTCCTAGCAGACTGTTCTTACCAGTGACGGTACTGCCAAGCTTTTTGTTAGTTCTGAGACAAAAGTGCCAGCTTCAGGTCATTAGCTTCCTAATGCAGATGATGTTTGAACATCCACCACAAGCTTCACCACAGCATGGAAGTCCAGCCTGTAATCTCTCATGCTGGATTTCTATTGCCTCCCTTTATCCTCACCATTGCCCAAAATGCCCCAGATTGGTACTCTCCGTTTTTCTGGTGATTCAGATGCCTGCTTGCAGTTTCCAGACCGGAGGGAAGTGAGCAATTCCCTTCAGGCAATCTATATGGTCTAGCAGTTCATAGTGTGCAATGCCTTATTGATTCCTGCCATAGCCTCCATAGCTGACTCAAGGATCAGAGGCTCTGGCAATGGCTAACAAGTTTAAACAATTAGTCCCATTTGTAATTACTTGGTGAAAGGCTTGTCAGTCTCAATGTACCTTGTACTGTAGCTTTTACTGGATTTCTAGTCCCATTCATTTTGCCTCAATGACCTCTACAGTTAATGGGGGCTATTGGAAAATTATTTTTTTTCTTCAAAAGCTTTTCTTTCTCCTCTCTGCTTTTTTGTTTTCAGAACATAAAAGCCATTTAGGTTGTGATGTTAAAAACAGCAGTGCAGGCAATAATCTGTTGCTCTCCAGTGAGAAAATATCTGTCCTTGTGTCCTGTGTGTTGTGTCTGATACCAAAAAAAATCTTTGTCAATCAGGTGCCAGCAAAGTAATTCATCCTGAATAGAAAGGTTTGCTGAGAGCAGTATTATTCTTTTAAAGGGTCATATTAAAAATCCTAACCCTCTTCATGATTGAGAACTTCCCATTAGTATAATTTCACCATATTAAAACCTTTCTTTTTTCTCTGTCTAACCTTCTCAGAGCAGTAGTTTGCAGTTTTGTCATACAACAGTAAAATAACTTGCATGTGAGATTCCTACTACTGAATGGGCCTAATTATACCAATTTTCATAATAATTAGCACAATACACTAGAAGCAGGTCCTATTAACTTTGGCTGTGCTTTTCCTTTAGGTGGATCTCCTAGGCCAGTCCAAAAGTGGTCTGATGTTCACCATCATTTTCTTTGCTGCAGGCCTAAGAGACCTTGATATTTCCCTACTCTTCACTGCCTGGAGCAACATTAGGTCATATATAAAGTAATATCTTAGTGAAAAGACACTGCTTACCACCATTTTGTTCTCTGCCAACATTGCAAGGAGATGGTGACTTATAAATTTCTAGGGAAGAACCAAGATGCTCTCCAGAAAATATACCAGGCTGAAGATACATCTGTATCTTGTTGCTGTCTAAGAACTAGTCACCTCATCTCAGGAATCACAGCTTGCATTCCACAAAAAGAAACACCTCAGCCACCCTCAGATTTGCTAAGAGGACATACACATGGCTGATACCTGCCACAGCTGAGACTTGACCACTGCAGTGGCTGGTCTGGGCACGTACTGCACACATTGCAGACAGAATGCTGACCAGCAGATGCCAAAATTCCGGATGCAAAGCCTCCAGGTCCAGAGAGGCAGTATACCTGCTTCTAGATTCAAATTTTACTCCTATTTTAAACTTGGTCTGCTTTCATCTATTTTTTATCTTATTGGGCCATTTGCGCCATTTCTCTATTCCACTCTTTCAGACTGAGCAGAAATTTAGTTCCCTGTACCTGTCTTTATCACAGAAGTCTGTGAGGTCACGTGGCCTTCAGTCCTCAAGCCCTGAGAACTTCTGTCCCTAAAAGCAATCAAAATGTTTTCAAATGTGTTCTGGACTCACACTTACTGTGCTTATGTGTAGAGACAAAAATCTCTCCTGTCTCAGAGGCCACCAGGAGCCACCAATAGTAGTTTCTTTGCTGTCTGCAGGAAGTCCTTTTGGTTTTGCACTCTGATGTACATTTCCAGGAGCCATGGATCTATGTACTTAGGTGTTGCCATTGTGCAAGCCACTGATAAATCAACAGAGATGTGCATTCAACTGCACCTTCTCATCCCGTCAAGTATTCATCAAGTGCAATTTTCATCAGCTCAGAACTATTCAGTGTTTATCCTTGGCACCAGCATGAAAAGCAGCTTTAGCAAAGTGTCTGTTCCTGCCTCACCCACTGAGTGATGCTCAGAGATCACCCCTTGCTGGTGGGTGTGAGGGTTCTACCAGGAGTGCCCAACAGCAACCACGAATGAACGGTGAGCAGACTCCCAGTCTCTCTCATTTAAGTAAAATGTGCATCCTTCTTTCCAGTCTCATTACAACCTGCATAAAGAGGAGGAAGACTTACAGAAAGAGGACACAAGGCTTCTCTCCCTCCTCACAAGAAGGCCCAACACGCTATTCTGGAAGTCCAAAAAGATATTCCCACTCTGTACTTGGGTCTGTAGCTCTCCTCTGTGCCCTCACCACTTTCAGGCACTGCCACAACTGTCTCTTGATCTTTGTTCATTCCTCAAACATCTGTTCTGCAGATGTAAGTGCAATTATATGTTGCTGCCTTTTCCAAAACGAAGCGTGTGTAGCTGGTCCAAATATAACCTAAATCCCAGGTTAGAGACTGACAGTATTTCCCAGTTTCCTTCTCCATCCCTAGTGGGCCTTCTGTCCTGGAACTCTTCTTTGACTCTGTTTCAGGAAAGGTCAGTTACTCTTTCAATGTTACTTTCTCCAAGGATAGGGTAAGCAATGCTGTCAATGGGGCACAGCAAGGCAGTGGGGGAAGCAGAAATCTTAAAGTAGCATTAAAAATAGTATTGGCTTAAAAACGAATAAACAGCATTTAAAACATCATGGTTGATGCCACATGCTGAGGTAACTGACATGGCTGTGATAGTTACATTGAGAGATTGAGTATGTCAATATCATCCTTTTCAACCAAAAACATCAAAACAACAAGTTGATGTTGCCTTCTTCCATCTGGGTGTGTTCTTTCCTTTCCATGTGAAGTGACTAACATACCACCAGCTGAAAATATGACCATGCATAGCACAGGTAGAATACACAATGGCCTTCTTCTCAAGGACTAAGGAGCACCCCAAACCCTGCGTGACAACACTTCCATTCTCTCCAACTAGCACAGCTACCAGAGCTACCATGCCCATCCTGGCTCCCTCCCTGCCTCTCCCTGGGCACGACACTGTTCACCTGGCAGCTGCCTGCAGTCACAGCCATTGTCCTCAGCCAGTGAGCACCTCTGCTCAAGGATGTCCTCCCCTACAAACACACCCTATCTCTGGCACACGGAGTGATTTTTGGGGTTGTCATGTGCAGAGCTGGATTTGATGATGCTTGTGGGTCCTTTCCAGCTCAGAATATTCTATGATTCTGTACAGCACCAAGCCTGGGGAGTTGGATGTAGCTGACTGACTGACTGCTAGGCAGAACAGTCTGTGCTGCAGCTGTACCACAGAGCTATTTTGTCTCAACACATGGCATTTATGAAAATCTGGACAGTGAAACAACAATGCATTGGGACAGGCATACTGCACAGCCATGATAGCAATGTGCAGTCAGGCCAGGAGCAAGGATGAATTAGACTAATGGATGGAGAGAACCTTCTCATGCCTATCCAGGACACTGTGGCTATGGTAGCAGGAAGATGCCAGCAAGAATATTTCGGAGGCTCTGTGGGCAAGATTTTACCCCATGAAAGTCAAAAGAAAAAAGTATAAAAGAAGTAAAATAAAGGTGTAAGAGAGAGAAAGTGTAGTCAGTCATGGTCCTAACAGAACTTGGGTGTATACATAATATTAAAGAATTTAAAGGAAGCAGCTGAGCTTTATCTCTTCCCTGGTCTAACCAGCAAGACCTCAGTGTCAATGTCTGTGCTCCCTTTGCTATAGAGATATTGCTGGTGTGTAGCATCAGAGAAAAGGCCTATAATAGAATTTTCCATTAGATATTTGAATTAAGCAAAAGACATGTATAACTGAATAGAGGGCTCCTTGCTCTCAGGATTCTATAATTTATCTTTTTCTTGTGAATAAATATTTTTGGCTGGCCTAAATTTTCATGCTGTGCACCTTAGTCAGCCTCAGGTCAGAAGATAGAAACACATTCTGAATGCAGAATCACTTAAAACATATTTTAGGTGTGACTTTCTCATTGCACCACCAAGGTGAGGTAAGATGAAGTGTTCATTTGCACGAGGTTTTCCCAGAGAATATTTTCTGGCTGTGGTGTTTGCCTTATCTTGAAGTTACAGCACTTTACTTACTTAGGCAGCAGCCATAAAGAGGCATATATGTAGACAGCATGTCCTTATCTAATCTACCAGGGAAAAAGAAAAAAGAAAAAAAAAAAAAAAAAAAAAAAGAAAAAAAAAGAGTTAAAAAATTCAGACCAAATATGACAGAAGTGTAAAAGATCACAGTCCTCCCAAGAAATACATCAAAGAAAGAAAGTCTTAAACGCATATTTTTCTACTAAAACAGGAATACAGAAAATGAGATCTCCACTGTCAGTGATTTGCTTTTCAACAGATTCTTTCTGGGGCTGGCATCTATAGGATGCCATATTATGACTGCTTAATTGTAGCGTGGAGTACAGGAAATTGCTGCTATTTTTTAGAACTGGTGCAATTCTTTGACAGCTTAATACTCTTACACGCTTTACTTCCACCGAGTTGGATGTGTATTTGTGATAGTAGGAGACAAAGCCACACTGCCTTGTGGAGAGATGAGCAGGAAGAGTGAACAGCAGAATAACACCCTTAAAAATGGCATTTAGGAACAATTGCCATAAACACGCTCCTGGTTTTCTTATGGATCATCATCAGTTTCACAAGGACTGCTGGCAGGATTTTTGCACTGTCTTTTAAATGAAGGAGATTGTCCTCAAAATTCTGGCAGTCAGACATCCTTTAATTTATTCAAAAAGCATGATGAGTATTTGATATAGGCTATCCTATGAGCTTTATTTTCTTTCTGAGAACACATAAAAAGAAATAAACCTATTTCTAAGTTTAGCTTTAAAAATCTTTTTTAAAAATTTTTAAAGCCAGAAATCATCCTGGATTGCATAGTGACATCTTGTGGTGCAAGGAGAGCACAGCTGAGTGGGAGTTCAGAATCATGATTAGTATCAGCACAGCTCCAAAATGCATAATAGCACTTTGTGTCTGGCTTTTGATTTTCTCAACAGAGGACTGTTGCCGGATTATCATCGCACCCTGTTCATTATGCCACCTAAAACGCTTTTTCTGAGCGGGGTATTAACTCATAATTAATCATCTCACATTAATGTAAATTTATCCATGCAGGCATATTTAATCAGAGTTCTTTCATTTTTCATAATATTTTAATAACAGAGCACCAAAAGAGACTTTCAAGATATAAAGTTATATGAATAGTGTTTATAATCTGAGTCTATTCAAGCAGTTGCATTCTTGACTTTCAAGGAAGCTGAAAAATTACATAATTTGAACCTATGCAATCTCATTATGATTAACCTAAAAACTAGATATACTTACGGAATGCTACACACTATGCAGAAGTCATTCGTAAAAATGATGAGTTTCCCAGTAAGAGTAGTTACAAATGTAGCACTTAACTCTTTTTAGAAGCCTCAGCACAGCAGTATATCATCAGAAAAATCAGAAGTTGGAGGCTTTCAGTGAATGTTCAGAGTGTTTATGCAAGTGGATGCATTTAAGTATGTGGCAGGTTTGGGGATTATTAAATTTATCTCATTTAATTTTTTTAATCCTTGCTCTAGAAGCAGCATAAAGGTCTGATGTTTTTAGTGAGTATTGATGGCAGCTGTCACTAAAAAGACTGGCTTGTTGTGAATAATAAGCCTGAATCATTGTAGGCAATTACTACTACCACGTTTCTGACAACATCATTTACACCTTATCTCCTCCCTAAAATGCCAAAAATCAGATATGTTCTATCATTCTTTGACAAATTTCCTATTCAAGTATAAGTCAGGCATGTTATGAACAACAGAAACACTTCAGAATCTTCATTAATTTGGAGCCCTGTAAATAAAGCAAACAGGGCTCAACCTTGTTCACACAAACCCCAGGAACTTTGGAATAAAGCTCTCTCTTTGAATTGATCTGGACCATACACTATCCTAAGTCTGTCACTCTTGCTCAGATTTAACACGCATTCAGTTAGTTTTCAAGAGTTCTCCTTTGCTCTCAACCAATGTGTTTTCCATCGTGATGTTAGAGAAGTTAATAAATAGACTGCAAGCAGGCAACATTTATAAACTATGAGTGCTAACAATAACATACTTGTAGTAGACCAATAGGTGTTTTGTGCTATATATAGATTGTGATCAGTTTCTATACTCTCATCAGAAATATCCATTACTAAAGCAACCAATTGTTGAAAAAATTGAATGTTTCTCCAGGATTAGTGACCACCTGGGAGCAGATTAAAGCTTGTTATAAATCCAAGGCCATTAAGACCGTTTTGCCCAGTACAAAATTACTTATTCAAGATGTTTGATTTTTCCAATTGAGGAAATGTTTGATCCCTCCAATTAAGGATCTCCCTGTGTTTTACAAACAGCAATGATTTCATAACTCAGCATCCACAGTGGGTAGAGAAGAATGGTTATCCCGCTTTCTGATATAGTGTAACAGACACACAGAAAAATTAAATTATCAAAAATTCCAGAGGACATCTGCCAAAGCCTTTTATTCCTCATGTATAGGCTTGTATTAGAGCAAACAGGGATAATTTTTCTTCCATGAAAGAGCTTCGGCAGTTACAGAGGACATGCTCTGTGCTGTGAGCCATTTGTACCACTTTGATCCTCTTTCAGTCTCACATTTGGCTTATGGTTGTTCTGGCTGCTTCCCACACACCACTTTCTCTGAGTAAAACAAACACCATGGCCATCAGTGGAAGAGAGCTTGCTGATTAATTACTACTAACAAATATTAACAGATTTTAATTTTGGTAGATAATAGGTTAAAGACATCTATTTTTTTCTCCTCCAATCATTTTTTTATTATTTTCCTCCATATAGACAGAGCTGAGAGAGAATGAGACTTAAGATATGTAACTCAAACATATCCAAAATTAAGACTATTCAGTAATGAATGTCTGAGCTCCCTCAGTGAAAGAGAGATTTCAGAAGGAGAGTCAGAACTTGTTTATAACAGCCATACTTTCTCATTTCAGGAAAGGGAAAGAGGGGGCTAGGGAACAAACAGCAATGCTTCCTCTAATAAAACATTTAAGGGAATAGGAGATAAAAAGTGTATATATGTAAAGCAGTTGCAAAACTCGACTATTTTGACACTACTGTAGCTATATGAGGGTGATGGTAACACTGGAGTTTATCAATACTTTTGGCACCATGTTCTGTGGGGCAGAGAAGTGATGAGAAAAAAAGTGAGGGTTATTCCTTCAAATAAGATGTAGCAAAGTGAAGTGGAATGAAACAAGTATTTGCTGTAAACTCAGGGGATTAAAAGGTGTTTGGACTATTTAGAAATCAAGCACTGGGTCTACATCCTTTCATTGGCACTCTGCTGGACTGAAGAAATTCACAGGTGCTGCTACAAGCAATTAGTTATGTGAGGAAGAGCTTGCCCGGGCAATATTTTTAAGCAGTCCTCTATCAGCCCAGAAGTGGAGAGGTAGAGCTGTAGTTACATCTCACTGACATGGCTTCCTCTCATCTCCCTCTGCATTAAGTGCAGTACAAAAAGCTTTAATGGCCTGCAGCACACTTTCTCAAGATTAATCTACATTTATAACACGAGCAGTAGCCTCTTCTGACCTGCAAGATGGATTTTAACACTTTAGACAAAGATCTTCCACATCCAGGAGAAATGCTGAAAACATAGACCTCCACAGAGGGATCAAGGAAAAACGGGTAGAGGACAGGCTCAGAGCACTTCTGAACTTCTAACTCAACCCAAACATGTATGATTCTGGTAACTAACTCCAATCCAGATTCCTGAATATGCTTTTTTATTACCTGTCCCAGCTGCCACCCCCCACCAAAAAAAAAAAAAAAAAAAGGAAAAAAAAAAGTCTGGATGCATAAACAAGGCAGGTACTGCAATCAGCTCCAAGTCTCTGGTATATCATCAGAATTTGTTTAGGCACAGATGAATGACTCAGACGATGCTCACATTAAATTTGCCCTTTGCCACATGCTGTCTATAGAGCAACAAGCTATTTTTACTGTGCTACTATTCTGTATTGCCAACACAATTGTTCAAAATCAAGTGTCCTAAAAACATAAAGATGCATATAAAAATAATTATTTCTCTGTGAATAACAACTGTGAGATGTATTTTCTTTCTGGGATGCAAGCTTTGCAGTAGGACCTTCACTTACTTCATATCTTAAAGCCTTTTTATTCAGTTATGAAACTTGTGGTACAGATCTGTGAAGTAACAGCTCCAATGTTTTTTAATAGATTTTTTAATCTATTACAGATTTTTATAAACATTGTATTCAGAATCTACCCCCTGAAGTTGCTCCTACTAGCACCTATAACCTTACACTTGACAATTTGAAGTTTTTTATCTTATAGTAATTCTATACTACACCACTTTTGTAATGCCATTTTGGAGTCTTGTTAAGACTGTGGGAAGAGTGGGGAAGAAAGACCAACACTGAAAATCAGACCAAGATATAGGTGGTTATTCATTAAGATACTAACTCGAAAGAGCAAACAGAGCCAGCAGTTTAAAGGCAATCTCAGCAGCAGAGAAATAGTCATCAGAAAATAGGTATCTGACCTGATCACCTTTCAAGAATGATTGCCAATAATACAGAAGGAAATAAACCATCTTAAAAGGCTATTTTTTTCAGTTCTTGTATTTACTTCCATTTTCTTCATTCCTCATTATATCACTTCTACTAATCACCATAATTTTTACTTCACAACTGTCTAGAATTCTTTTCACTTTTCTGTTCATTACTCTTTTACTTGCCCTTTTCTTTCTTTAAAAAAAATTCCTCTCATGTATCCCTTATCACATTCATGACAATATTCTCTCTCCCAGGACCTCCTTTGCTTTTCAGCCCCATTTAATTCTTTCCCAATGACCCTGCCTTTTCTTCCCTTGCCTCAGGTTACTGACAAGGGAATCATCGGGTCACACCCTGCTTGCCTGCAGAGAAAAGAAACGGGGTGAAGAAAGTGGCGTGAGCACTAGGTGAGTGCATATAAGCTGTCCTGGCTGCTCGTTTGTCACACAGGCCACCTGCCCATTCACTTTCCATGCAGCTGTGTTGGCCTTTCCATGCTTCCCCCTCACGTAACTGCTGCGTTCCCAGATGGACTTTCAACCCTAAGCACCATTGCAGGGCAGCCACCAGACACCTTTTGATGTCGTAAGTGTAGCAGAACCCTGTAAAAGCAGGCTTTTGCTAAGACACAAGAAGTCTCTCCTGCAGAAGCTGTGTCCAGTCCCATGAAGGTGACAGATGTTTATCAAGGATTTCCCTCCATTACTGCACACAGCCAGGCTTCTCTGGGCAGAAATTGCCCAGTGCTAAGAGAAGGGGGGAAACTGATAAAATACCAGAAGGAAAACCAAAAAAAAACCCAAAAAAACCCAAAAAACAAAAAAACCCCAAAACAAAACAAAACAAAACAAAAAAGCAAAAAGGGAGAGGAAGGGGAAAAAAAGGGAAAAAAATTAATACGTGAAATAGCAATTGGAAAGAACTTAGGAGAAATCCTATCAAGAAGACCCAGCCCCCGCTACATTGCCTATTTCCTTTTAGCATACGTGATGGCTATAGTGCAAAAGAAGTGGCACTCAAATGGTTAGTTTAGAGATGAAGCAAGAACAGAGAAAGAGAGTCCTCCTAAATGGAGTAGTTAATGTGGTCATGGAAAAATGACTACACAAGAACATATTCTTACTCTAAATATTTGCAACTCTGGGAAACTTTCATTGAGTATACAAAATCAACATTGTTAAGACATTCAATAGCTTTGTCTTCCTTCTTATTGCACTGAGATCAAAAGGCGGACTGTGTTAGTTATTGGAGATGGAATTTCTCATACCCTTCTAGTTAGTTAATTAACCGGAGTGCACTGAATTCATTTTCACTGTGATCTTAATTTGAAAATATGCCAAAGCTCTGCTTTAGTAAGTATTTCCTCATTTTACAAATCTCATTCAACACACAGGGACAATTCTCATTTCCAGTGAAGATAAACCTCACATTAATCTTTATCTGGATTCAGAACCGAATTCCTGCTATGATGTGATCTGCTTAACTAAGAGAGGCAAGATTATTTTTTAAAACTCATAGGGTCATCCTTGAGGTGGGCAGAACATCTGAGCAGTTTTTCTTTACAAATAAGTTGTAGTTAGTCTTGGTCTAATGGCAATGAAAGAAGAAAAAGTGCAGCAGCTCTTCCCTGTATCCCAGTACATCTGAGGATACCTTTGTCACCTGTAATTAAACTGCATATGGTTATGGTAAAGTTTGCAATAGGGAATCTAGTTTGCCCCCTTTCCTGAGCAGGTAGCTAAGCCACAGTCTGGCAATATCTACCACAAACACTGGAAATCCCAGAGATCCCTCCTGCCAAGATTGGCAACTGAGATTATATTTACAGAGTATTTTTTGTTCCACTAGCTAAAACATTGATGCACACAGATTCAGGCTGACCAAGGATAACTGAAGCCTCTAAGCAACTTCATTTGCCACTTAAGCCAAATAAAATTATGTCACAGGACATATCAGCGGAAAATCATTTTTTGAGATACCTGGACCCCAACAGACACAGCAGGACCTCACTTTTTAACTGGCTTATAAATATTCTTTGAAACATCAGCAAAGTAAGAACAGATGCATACAACAGTTGTAGCACAGAAGAGACTGTGGTAAAAGAAATTGGGGAAAACACAGATATAATGGAAATGCTTGTGATTCAGCATGACACTTTACGAGCCCAGGATTCACTTTCCAAAACAAGATACTAGAAATTGGTGCAACACGCGCAGGTCTGAGCTACTGACAATGAGAGGAATCCTTCCTCCACCCTGGTCCATCCTGACAAAAAATTCAGAACTGGAAGAAACATATGGTCAGAAAATTGGCAAAGGAATAGTCTTTTTATTTCAACTGATGAGCTGTAAGGCATGTAGGTCTTGGTATCATTCATTTATAAGCCAGTAGCTAAGAGAGAGATCACATTTGTAATTTAGATGTTAAAGTGTATGGGTGTTTTTCACCCTCTTAAGTGGTGTTTTGAATGCCTTAAATATTTCAAGTTCTCTCTTCAAAATTACATCAGACATCTGGGATAGCTGACTGTTCTTGCTAATTAATTCTTATGTTTAGTGCTCTGCTGTTGTCACCATTTGTTCATGGACTTTTCATTATCATAATATTTGTTTATCTGACTAAAAGCAAACAATAACATTTTGAAGTACAGTGCACTAAATGCAGCTTCCAGTGCAGGCAGAAAAGCATACATGAATGTCTCTTTAGGAAAACATGTGCCTGCCAAAACACATGCAGCGCTGCCTCTAAATGAGTAAATTTAGGTAATTAACACAAAGCTAAGCCAAAGAAATACAACAGGAATGAGCTGCCAGGCACCAATTACCTGTATAGCTAAAAAATGGGGACTAGAATTCACAAAAGCTTCTATATCAAAGTCGCAGGGTTTGTTCAGCACTTTCTTTTTTTCAGTCAAAAGCCTCTCAGCTCTCTCTTATGGCCCATTTTTCTTTCTGATAAAGCAAGACTGGTGACAAATGCAGAAACAGATAAAGTGGTTTCAGCAGAGCTAAACACCTGCAAACTCACAAACCATACTTTGAAGCCAAAACTGACTCTTGCAATAGGGCTTAATAGTTAGAAAGTATTATACATTCTTCAGGATTATAGGAGAATTGAAGTTTAAAGAACATTCCTCATCATTCCTATAAATACAGGACCCAGGAGAGCCTTCCTGCAATGTGCAGATACAAAATCTACCAGTAGCATAGTAAAAACCACATTCTTTGTGGTATCTGCTGTAATGGCATGCCCTCCAGCTCATTCCTTCAAAGCTGCATGGGAAGGACTGCAGATGTCTCCTCTGACACATGGTAGCACACACTCAGCCATCACAGGCTGGGCTCATCAGGTATCATCAAGACAAAATAATAAAATATTCCCAGTTTGGTTTTTACTGTGTGCTGAACTATAACAGTTCCTAAATGCAGGAATTCCCATACCCACCTTTCATTAAAGCGATTTCATCCAAGTACTAACATCCTAATCTTACTAAGAAAGTCTGTTCCTGAAATTATGTCCAATTGGAGAGACTGAAAAAGCAAGTTCCCTTGATATTTCCCTTGACATTCACAGAGAAATCTCAAAATTTCTTTTGAAAACCAGCAACCTCCTCAAACACTAAGAGGAATGAATAAAACTTCTGGCTAGCTCCTCCACTGAGTTTAAATAGCCATATTTAGGAAGATAAAGCTTGAATAATCCTGTTACCTTTAATAAGAGTTTTCAAAACAACATCGGTCAAAATCCTCTCCTTGCTTTATCAAATAAGGATTCTCCATCAGACTCCAAAAAGCCTTCTCTATTCCTCCTTCAAATTTACAAACATAATCACGTAGGCAGAGGAATCTGCTTATCTGATTGATTCACATTAGATTGGAGGACATATGACTGGAAAAGTTAAAACAAATTTAACTTGTTTTTTAGTTGCATTTACAAAATAAGGAAAGTAATTCCTGAGCTTGATGTGTCAACCATCAAATCCTAAGGACTCTCCTAGGAGAAATACACATGGAAACACAGTTCTTCCCTTATTTACCCTAATTTTACATTGATGTAACTCCACTGACCTTGAACAAGTTACTGTAGACTTATGTCAGCAAAAATGAATGTAGATAGAAAAAAAGACTGTTGGGCTGAAACCATTATTCACATACTCAAATTCAACCATGGGCAAGTTTTACAGTCTCTTTCTCCTCTGTAAAACTCAGCAAAATCACTGATAGTCAATCGGTCCCCTAAGATTTATGAGGACATCTCTGCTACCACATTAGAAGTCTAGAGATATACTCACAGACAGGTACGAATGAGCAGAACCCCTGGGAATTACAGTACACCTTACATGTGAACCACCAGAATTACAAACTCTACCTAAGCAGTGAGATAAGGAGGAGTAAGCAGAGGGACCTCAATGCAAGAGAGTACAGATAGGATCTTGGCAATGAAGAATTAAATGCAAAAATTAAATTGCTAACACTTTTATTTTCCCTGTAATTATATTAATTTATTTGCAATTATTCACTGCAATAACACTGATCTCAATTAATTCATTTGGTATTAATGCTGCTATGAGAAACACTTCCTAAAGAGTTCCCCTGTAATTTAGAATTAGTTAAATGTAGCATTAAACCAAAATGTGATCAGTTCATTTCTGTTGTTATTTGCAAGATCTATCGAAAAAATATTTCCTTTCAGTCAGTTTTCTGAGTTACTCATCCACACTGCAGTTTCTATGCCAGGGCATGCCTCACATTTAACCTTATTTCTCATTCAATTTTCATTCTGATGCATTAGTATTAAACCATAAACAAACAGCAAATGAACATTGCTTTGGCTACACAAAAGAGCAATAATTAAAGAAACCTCTCATAAGGTATGAATCAGAGACAGGAAGCCTTCCCTGGCTGAGGAACTGCCTGCAGGAGCATGCTCTATTTATATTTATGTCTGGCCTTATTTTTTCATTCCTTATCCATTTTTGCCTATTTCTCAGTAGCTTTTGTAAAATATACCCAGGTATATCCAGGAAATAGGCAATCTTTTACTGACTGTTGCAGCATGATTTTATATAAGTCTGTTCTCAGTCTATAATGTAATCCAGCATGAGAAAGCATGAAAACAAGAAATGAAGGCAAAGAAACAGGCATCCTGATGTGGAAAACATGTCTAATTAATAAAGTGAGGTATGCAGAGAATTTATACAATTTATCCTAGTGACCTCTGCAGAAGATAGTGCAATGAGAGTGGCAAGTTTTGTTCAGCTTGCAGAGATGCACATTAATTTTTCTGTTTCTTTTGAACAGCTCAAAGCAATTTCCCATAACCTACATCCTTGCATAACCATCTAATGCATCTGAAAATCAGTGAAAAGGTGCAAACCATAACAGGATCTGTTCTTCATTCTTAACATTCCATACACAGCTTCCGTTTCCTCTTATCTTTTTACATTATTTCATTTCCTTCATTGTGTGTTCTCTTTCTTGAAGGAGTCAGAGAAGTTCATGTGTCCTTAAACTGAAAATAGTTACCTTTGAACTAACAGAAGTTGCTGGCCTGAGCACTGTGATAACCTAGTTGAATACAGGCTACATTACACAGATAAGATTAGATGTTTTGTGGGTTCCAAATCTCTGCAACACAGAATTTTTATGTCTTATCCTCAGGTCTGGAGTACACTTAAGACTGTTGTAAATCAGGATTGGTTCACTTATTCCATTTCATCTGCACAGGTCTACACAACCAGACAGATGCAATGTTTGCTTGCTGAAAAAGGAGGAAGGGAGGGACGCAGGCAGGAATGGAGGGAGGAAGGAAGGAGGGAAGGCAGGAAGGGAGGAAGGGAAGAAGGGAAGAAGATACTTGCATGTTCTATTTTACTATTCAATATAGTAATGCCTCTGCTGAAGACCCTATAGCTCTGTTTTTGTGAAACTCAAATACAGAGAGAACTGAACAGGGCTCATATCAGAATTAAACCTTGAACAAATGCAGGAGTCCCACATTTCTAAAGAAAACCATCACATGGCAGAACATAACCACATCTTCAAAACCCAAGGGACGCATTTTTCAGAAGCCAGTATCCAAAGAGATCATGTGCAAATTTCTGCCATCTCAAATCTGAGTCCAAAGAAAATAGCAAACAGCAGATGCTGCTACTGGCACAAGTGTATCACAAGCTATGGCTTACCCTCCAGATTTGAGGTATTCAAGATGTCCTTGAACACTGCTCTAGAAAAGGAGTACAAAAGAGAAGAGGGACCCAAACAGCAGTATAACTCTAAAATCAATAGAACATAAAATCATTTTTGCAGAAAAAATAACATGTTTTAAATCACATTATACCTTGGGCCCAGTCCATGGTGATCTAGGCAACTATTGATTTCTGCACAGTTTATGCTGACATATCATTACCTAAAAGCCTGGTCAAGAATTCAGAAAGAATGCTAAAAGTGTTAGATTTATCCTGACTGTGGCATTACTAACACTAACACCTTGTGATTTATACTGGTGTGAGAGGGAAAAACCCTGTAATACAGATATAGAACAACTGAGCAGCTAAAGATCATGAGAACAGCAGGCTCTCTTTAATATAAAGGTGACACTCAGAAAAACAAAAACATGTTATTTTATATGAATTTTCATCATTTTCATTTGAGGGCATGAATAAATGAGAGAAAATAACAGCTTAAGGTGGCAAAGGAAAAAAGAGAACTGACTCAAGAAAAGACAAAATGAATGCAAATAATAATTTCCTGTCTCTGAGATCTGGTTAGTCTTGGCCTAGAACTCAAAAAAAGACTGCATAAAGCTCATGGCTGTGATGTTGAGAACCATCTTGAATGATAAGAGAATATCTACAACTTCTAGGATTTGAAAAAGAAAGCAATGGCTCAATAGTGCTGAGCAAAAAAATGTTGGCACAGCACTTCTGGTTAAAGCTAAATTAATATGAAGATGCCTTCAAAGAAATAAGCTCAGAAAATAGCCTTAATCAAAAGCCTCTATAGTACTAAAATAAACACAAACTGACTCCCAAGGCAGTCCTGTTCCAGCTAACTCTATCCACAAAACACAAAATAGCCCCAAAACATGTACCTATGTAAAGCCTCAAGAATGATCAAGAATGACTGAGTTCACATTTTTAATGAGTGTTCTTATTCCCTTCCAGACTGCAAAATTTAGCACACAGTTATCAATTGGCATATTAGAGAAAGGGCGGAAGAAAGAAAAAAGTAACAAAAATAGCAGGCCACCTGTAAAAGAAGAAATAATGTATAGTGTACTAATATTTCATCTTTGACAGGTGGTACAAAGAAACAATGCAGCTAAAAAGTAGCAAAAGCAAACACTTTTGCTTCTCTAGAATTCATTCAAAAGAGGAAAGGATGTTTGTAAATTCAGAAAGAAGAAAAAAGTGTGCTACAAACACAGAGGTATGTTGGGTAAATTAATCAGTGTAGCTATTTCTTTAAAAGGTCTTTCCTAGAGAGGCTTAAATCAAAAAGTAAACAAGCCATCTTGTCTCTTGAAGTTTATTGCAGCAGCTTATCAGCAAGGAGGAAAAACATGTGCAAGAAGAAAGGAATATTAAGACTAAAATATCAGCACTCTCAATCAATAAATATTTTATTTATAAGTATAGAGGGATGCATCGTTCTGCTTCAGTTTTGAAATCTAATTTCATTTTTGAGTCAGGATGTGAATTTTTTTTTTTTAACCTTGATACTAGTTTCTGCTGAAACTGGTGCTAGTATATTTGCTAAAAAACTGTTTGAACTCCGTTTTTATCAAATACACAGTATTTTCTAGGTGCATGTCAAGCATATTCAACACTGCCATCTCTCCTAATAGAAATTTGCAGGTATTCCAAGCAATGCAGTCAGCAGAAGCCCTTTTTACTGATGTTGACGTTGCAAAACAAATAGTAGTCCAAAAGATTAGAATTTCACTTCCCTTTCTGGTATGAACCTCTGAAAAGCTGGATTCTCCAAGCTACCCCTTCCCAAGCAATGATGACAGTGGAGTTCCTACAAACAAGAGTAAACAACATTCATTACCTTTTGGGGGTTTAAACAGTTTGAAAATAAGCATTAAGATAAATATAATATTTGGATTATAAATCATTAGTTGAAGCGTCCTTACAACAAACATTGGATTTTTCCAGTCTTACAATTAAAAAAAAAATTACAGTTATTTAGTTGCACAAAATATATGTTACTGAGAACAAAATATATGTTACTGAGAACAGTAAGGGAAAGGATGCAAAATAAATAGCTCTAAGACATACTAAGCAAATGTTTTCATTGTGATATTGTTGTTGTCTCATATATACCTGGTAAATATTTAAACAAAAAATAATACTAATTGCCATAGGCAAAGGTCAAGATCCATTTTTATGCAAAAATCGAAGAAATAAGGTTGAACTTTTGGATCTGAGAGAGATTTCTAGGAAAGCTAATGCACCACTTAGGTCAGTTTTAGAACAGAGATTATATAGTATCCGGATATTAATGGCTCTAATTGCCAGTCAGTTAACAAGGATGCAGAAAACAATGTGGGCATCTATATCAAAAAAATAATTTCATACGTTATCTGCAAATTTTGACAAGGATTGAGACATTCAAAGAATTATAGAATGTTAAGAGATTGGAATGGACCTTAAAGAGCATCTAGTCCCCACTTCCCCTGCCATGGCCAGGGACACCTCCTACTAGACAAGCTCCATTTTCTCTCCTATTTCTTCTGAAAAACACAGGAGTATTTCTTCATCAGATCCAAGGTACTTCTACAGGTAATATGCATCAACAGTCAAACAAGCAAGCTCCCATATGGAAATAGTTGTTTCTTACTATAGTTCTGCCATTGTGTGCACTTTAAACGATGTTGGCTTTCTTCTGATTCTTTGTTTCATCTTTTCATTAATCATCCAATAATCTAAAGGATCTCCTTTCCAACAAGTGCTAACTAAGAAAAAGGTATTTCCAACAGTACATAAAATGTTGGGAGAAGTTCAGAGAACCACATGCTCATCTTCATGCTCAGCTACTACAGGAAGATGCCACAGGAAGGGTCACCAAAATTTAAAGGTTTGAAAGAGGCTTCCAAAGCAGTTTGGAGCAGACACTCGGCAGCAGCTTTGCTATTTTCCATTTCATATATAGAGAATTTTGACAGTCATAGTATCTATTAAGCTGTGTTATTAAAGTTTACATGGTGTTTTGCAAAATCACAGGATGAGAAACATTCCCTGATTACAATTATCTATCTTATTCAGCAGGCAATAGCTCATGTAAAAGAAACGACTGGTGAGAAAAGAGGTGATAGGAAGACTTACTGCTAGTGTTTGCTGGAGCAAAGAGATAAAGGCAAAGATTGAAAGCGAGCACAGGGTAAGATAGCATTAAGTGCTGGCAAGAACTAAGTCATAGACCACTTTGAAACAATAGGTCTTACAGATGCAGTCCTAAGGCAAGGAAGCGGAAATGGAGGAGTGATCAGGCAAATCAAAAAGTGAAGAGTCTGAAAAGTGTCTTTTTTTTTCCTGAAGTAGAAAAGCAGGAAGTAAAATGAGAGGCATTGAAGGAAAGGTACAGTGATGAGGGAGATGGAAAGATCAAAAGGAGAGCTGATCAGCAAAAGACATGGAAGCAGAATTTTAGAGTGAAATAGGTGTCTGATTTTCCCTAAAATACCTCTAAATGCATGCCAAGGTCATGCCAAAAACTCTAAGATGCAGATAAAACCACATCCTTCTTATTTTTAAAAAAATGAGTTTGCACAATGAAAAGACCGTGAATTGAAAAAAGTAGGGGAAGTCTTTGGGGTAAAAGAAGGAAACCAAGCCTACTCATTATCACTTATGGATGATCTCTTTTTACACAAGATTTTTAAGACAGAATATGTACATGTTTGCTATTTAAAGCTTCCATCATAAATTCAATCCATAGGAAACTGTAGCTACATGAGCAGTCAGCTCTTTGTTTCACAGTGAATATATGTGAAGTGGACATGTCTAGATTTTTCAAACATAGCTGCCTAATTACTCCTTCCAAATAGTAGGAATCTCAGAAAAATACACACCGTCCTCACAGTCTCCCAAGACAGACTTATGAGATAGTGTCCTGGTTTGAAGAACAGGTATCTGCCGACAAACGCAGAAGTTTTCCTTTGAAATAGAAACTTTAATTCCATTCCTCCCAAGTATTATAATTGTTTGAATCAAGGTCTCTGAGGCAGAGATAAGGGGGTAGGAATAACAGCTCTTTTACTAATATATCCAATCGTACAAGCAGAATCAACAGCAATTGTTAAAATTACCAACAAAACAGAACAGATAACTCGGTTCCAGTCCTTTCTTTAGCTGCAGGCACACTCTCTCTCTGCCCTAGAGAGAGCGGGCGGGAGCGCAGGCGGGGACGGCAGCGGCCACGCCGGTCTCGGGTAGAGCGGCTGGAGCGGCAGCTCCTCGCTCACCGCTGTGCCCGGTGATCAGCTGTGTCCGCAGGGGCAGGAGCTGCAGCGGGGCAGATGCAGGGCAGGTGATCGCACAGGGTCTGGCTCTCCTGCCTTTGGCTGCGTGGCTGCAGACGGGGCGTCCTCCTCCGAGCTCCCTGGAAAACATGAGTCTCCTCCGGAAGCACGAGAGCCCCTCTGGAAGCCGCTCCCACCAACACCTTTGTCCAGAGTCGTCAAAGGCACTGGGTGTAACCCGGCCAGCTCCATTGGCATGATAATGGGAAAAATTCTTTAAACTGGGACAGTAATAGAAAAACACTCAACCCCCAACATTATCTGCCCCAAATTTTTTCCATGCCAACATGCTACAGCAAATTAAAACTCTTAAATCATATACATACATGCAGTTACAGGCACAGTATCATAGACAGTTCACCCTAGAACAAGGTCTCCTTGGGATATGCATCAGGTCTCTCCATCCTTTTGCATCACCCACCAAGTGCAACCTGATCCTTGAGCAAAAACCACCCCATGAACAGGATTGTCTTTGCTGGAGGGAGAGTTCACCCAAACAGTTTTTCCCAACACGCCTCTCAGGTGTACCATTGGGACCTTATCTCCATTTGGTGTTCCCAAGGGCTCAGATGGGGCAGGGCCTGCTCGATTAGTGAAACCTCAGGTATTCACTAACCATGTGGCCTTTGGTTCTTCAAAGTCCCCCCACCAAGTGCCTTTAAGGTGGTTTTAAGCAGGCCATTGCACCGTTCGACTTTCCCAGCTGCTGCTGCGTGGTAGGGAATATGGTACACCCACTCAATGCCGTGTTCTCTAGCCCAGGTGCTTATAAGGCTATTTTTGAAATGAGTCCCATTGTCTGACTCAATTCTCTCAGAGCTACCATGCCTCCAGAGGACTTGTTTCTCAAGGCCGAGGATGGTGTTCCGAGCAGTGGCGTGAGGCACAGGGTAGGTCTCCAATCATCCGGTGGTGGCTTCCACCATGGTCAGCACGTAGCGCTTGCCCTGGCGGGTCTGAGGCAGTGTGATGTAGTCAATCTGCCAGGCCTCTCCATACTTGTACTTGGACCATCGCCCCCCATACCAGAGGGGCTTCACCCACTTGGCCTGCTTGATGGCAGCGCACGTCTCACAGTCATGGATAACCTGAGAGATGCTGTCCATGGTTAGATCCACCCCTCGGTCTCGTGCCCACTTATAGGTGGCGTCTCTGCCCTGATGACCTGAGGCATTGTGGGCCCATTGAGCCAGGAACAATTCTCCCTTGTGTTGCCAATCTAAGTCTATCTTTGACACCTCTATCTGAGCAGCCTGATCCACCTGCTCGTTATGCTGGTGTTCTTCATTAGCCCGACTCTTGGGAACATGAGCATCCACATGACGGACTTTCACGAGTAGTTTCTCTACCCGAGTGGCAATGTCTTTCCACTCATCAGTAGCCCAGATTGGTTTTCCTCTATGTTGCCAGTCAGCCTTTTTCCACCTCTCCAGCCACCCCCACAGAGCATTGGCTACCATCCAGGAATCAGTGTAAAGGCAGAGCTTTGGCCATTTCTCTCTCTCAGCAATGTCCAAGGCCAGCTGAACAGCTTTGAGCTCAGCAAGTTGACTTGATCCACCTTCTCCTTCAGTAGCTTGTGCAACCTGTCCTGTGGGGCTCCACGTGGCTGCTTTCCACTTCTGGTTCATCCCCACGATGTGGCAGGAACCTTCGTGAAAAGGGCGCAGCATTTTTCATCTGCTGGCAGTTGGTTGTACAGTGGGGCTTCTTCAGCCCGGGTCACTTGTTCCTGCTCCTCTTCATCAGGGATACCAAAATCTTCCCCTTTTGGCCAGTTTGTAATTATCTCCAGAATCCCAGGGTGATTCGGGTTGCCAATACGGGTGCGCTGCGTGATGAGGGCAATCCACTTGCTCCATGTGGCGTCGGTGGCGTGGTGGGTAGAGGGAACCTTTCCTTTGAACATCCACCCCAGCACTGGCAGTCGGGGTGCCAGGAGAAGCTGTGCTTCTGTGCCAATCACCTCTGAAGCAGCTTGAACTCCTTCATGGGCAGCCAGGATTTCCTTCTCTGTGGGAGTGTAATTGGCTTCAGACCCTTTGTAACTCCTGCTCCAGAACCCCAGGGGTCGGCCTCGGGTCTCTCCAGGCACCTTCTGCCAAAGGCTCCGGGACAGACCATGGTTCCCAGCTGCAGAGTAGAGCACATTCTTTACCTCTGGTCCCGTCCTGACTGGGCCAAGGGCTACTGCATGAGCGATCTCCTGTTTGATCTGGGCGAAGGCTTGCTGTTGTTCAGGGCCCCAGTGGAAATTGTTCTTCTTGCAGGTGACCAGGTAGAGAGGGCTCACAATCTGGCTGTACTCAGGCATGCACAGTCTCCAAAAGCCTATGGCACCTAGGAAAGCTTGTGTTTCCCTCTTGCTTGTTGGTGGAGACATTGCAGTGATCTTATTGATGACCTCCGTGGGGACCTGGTGCCGTCCATGTTGCCACTTCACTCCCAGGAACTGGATCTCTCAGGCAGGTCCTTTGACTTTTTTTTAATGGCTAAACAGCTCCCAGCAAAATCTGGATGATCTTCTTTCCTTTCTCAAATACCTCCACTGCCGTGTTCCCCCACACAATGATGTCATCGATGTACTGCAGATGTTCTGGAGCCTCACCCTTTTCCAGTGCAGCCTGGATCAGTCCGTGGCAGATGGTGGGGCTGTGTTTCCACCCCTGGGGCAGTGGGTTCCAGGTGTACTGCATGCCCCTCCAGGTGAAAGCAAACTGAGGCCTGCACTCTGCTGCCAGAGGAATGGAGAAAAATGCATTGGCAATGTCAACGGTGGCATACCACCTTGCTGCCTTGGACTCCAGCTCGTACTGGAGTTCCAGCATGTCTGGCACAGCAGCGCTCAGCAGTGGAGTCACTTCATTCAAGGCACGATAGTCCACAGACAATCCCCACTCTCCATCAGATTTACACACAGGCCAGATGGGGCTGTTGAAGGGTGAGTGGGCTTTGGTGACCACCCCTTGGCTCTCCAGCTCTCGGATCATCTTGTGGATGGGGATCACAGCATCTCGATTTGTCCGGTACTGCCGGCCGTGCACTGTCATGGTGGCAATTGGCACCTGTTGATCTGTCACTTTCAGGAGTCCCACTGCAGATGGGTTTTCTGATAGTCCTAGCAAGGTGTTCAACTGCTTAATGCTCTCTGTTGCTACAGCAGCTATTCCAAAAGCCCACCTGAACCTCTTTGGGTCTTTGTAGTAGCCGTTCCTGATGAAGTCTATGCCTAGAATGTGCGGTACCCCTGGGCCAGTTACTGGATGTTTCTGCCACCCCTTCCCTGTCAGGCTAATCTCAGCCTCCAGCAAAGTTAATTCCTGTGATCCCCCTGCCACCTCAACAATGGAAACAGGTTCCCTGCCCACATGTTCTGATGGTATCAGGGTGCATTGAGAACCAGTATCAACTAACACTCTATGTTTCTGTGGCTTTGATGTGCCAGGCCATCGCACCCACACTATCCAATAGATCCTGTCATCCCATGCCTCTCCCTGGCTAGAAGCAGGGCCCCTCTAGCCCTGGTTATTATTTCTTTCCTGGGCATATATAGTGGAGGTTCCTTCAGGATCATCTTCTCTTCTGTAATACCCTGCACCTTTACCATGGGAGGTTGAGGCTACCTTCATTTTAGCACGGTTCCCCCGGTTAGCATTTCCCTCCCTGAGCTGACGCACCCGTGCTGCCAGGACAGAAGTGGGTTTCCCATCCCATTTCTCCATGTCTTCCCCATGATCTCACAGGAAGAACCACAGGTCAGTTTGTGGGGTGCACCCTCTCTCCCTAGCTGGGGGGCGTTGGGTTGTAGATTTGGGGCCTGTGACTCGCATTGGTGCTGCACTGATCTTCCTTATCTCCTCCCTTATCTCCTCCCTCATCCCCTCCCTTACCTCCTCCCTCATATCCCTCATCTCACCTCTCAACCCTCTCATTCCCTTCACCTCCTCTTGGACCTCTTGGAGGTCCCTGGCCACAGCAGAGACATTGGCCTGCATTGGGCCATTCATCATACTCTCAAAATTTCTGAGCTTCTTGGCAACAGAACCCACTGTCTCTTGGTGATTATCAGCATTGATCATTGCAATGAAGGTGGCACATTGAGATGGCCCCAGGGTTGCCAAATTCCACAGCATTTGCCCTGTGCACCTGACCTTGTCAGGGTCATTGTTATGCTGTCCATCCCTCCCAAAGAGTACCTCCAACACTGCCACTTCCCTCAGCTGCTGGATCCCTTCCTCAAGGGTTTTCCAGCACATTCTACGGTGGTGCTCCTGCATTCTTCCTTTGTGGACAAACTTCTTTCTTACACTCATTAAAAGCCGGTCCCAGAGAGAAAGGAAGCCTTGCTCCATTACGAATATCTGGTCCACACCTGAGCCCTGGGCCAAGGATCCCAAATTCCTGGCCTCAGTTCCATCCAGTTGCACACCTGTTCCCATAAGGTCCCAGACCCGGAGTAGCCAAGTTGTAAAAGGCTCACGGCCCCGCCGTGCAATGTCTTTGCGCAGGTTACGGAGACTATCGTATGAGAGGGACTCGGTGATGATCTCAACCTCTGGCTCCCTTGCTGGTTGTGAGGACCCTCCTGGCTGATCTCCATTATCTAGGTGCCTTGTTTTAATCTCAGATTTTCTAGTTTCCTCAGGGGCGAATGCTGCTGGCTGTGGCTGCCCCTGTGATCCAGCTGGAACCTGGACAGATACAACACCTACAGGTTCCACTGCAGCACCATCTGACTCTCCCTCTTTAGGGCAGGGGGAGGGTTTCTCACCAGCTGGAGAAAAGTGCTCCTTCAGTATCTGGCCCATGTCCTGCATCTTCCTCAGCAGACCCCCACCCACTCTGGGTCGTTCATTTCTGCAATGGGTTGTGGGGCAGCGTTAGGTTCTGGGGCAGCATCCCTAGTCCCTGGGGCAGGGTCATGTTCTGGGGCAACATTCCTAGTCCCTGTGGCAGGGGCAGGTTCTGGGGCAGCATCCCTAGTCCCTGGGGCAGGGTCATGTTCTGGGGCAACATTCCTAGTCCCTGTGGCAGGGGCAGGTTCTGGGGCAGCACCTCTATTTCCTGGGGTAGGTATCAGGGTTGTTATCCAAACCAATATTCCCTTGTCTCTGAATGCTAAGTAGAACAGGCAACACCAGCCACTGTATAATAACACTGGCAATTAAAGCAGATCTGAAATCCTGCAAAACTGGTGGGGTAGCCTCAAAAAACTGGGTGATGGATTGGGAGAAAATTTCCCTTGCATTCATTACCTCATAAGTACCATTATTGAAATAACCCCAGAAACACGCAGTTAGAGTACGATAGCTCTGGATCCATGTGGCCACTTTCCAGAAAAAATTAAAAAAACATTAATTCCTGACATAATCAATCCACCAAATGAATTGGATTATAGCTACAGTAGCTTTGGTGAGAGGGCCCATATTCAAATATTCAAGTGCAAATGGGAAAGAGATATCTGTGGCCACAAGGAGCCCAAACCAGATTAAACCGGACAGCATGTTGCCACTTAAGAGAACTGTTACTCCTGCCCTAACTCTCCTCTCAATGCCCTCTGTCCTACATTTGGGTGCCAAAATCTGTCCTGGTTTGAAGGACAAGTATCTGTCGATAAAGACAGAAGTTTTCCTTTGAAATAGAAACTTTTAATTCCACTCCCCCAAAGTATTATACTTGTTTGAATCAAGGTCTCTGAGGCAGAGATAAGGGGGTAGGAATAACAGCTCTTTTACTAATATATCTAACTGTACAAGCAGAAACAACAGCAGTTGTTAAAATTACCAACAAAACAGAACAGATAACTCGGTTCCAGTACTTTCTTTAGCTGCAGGCACACTCTCTCTCTGCCCTAGAGAGAGCGGGCGGGAGCGCGGGCGGGGGCGGCAGCGGCCACGCCGGTCTCGGGTAGAGCGGCTGGAGCGGCAGCTCCTCGCTCACCGCTGTGCCCGGGTGATCAGCTGTGTCCGCAGGGGCAGGAGCTGCAGCGGGGCAGATGCAGGGCAGGTGATCGCACAGGGTCTGGCTCTCCTGCCTTCGGCCATTGGGTGCAGACGGGGCGTCCTCCTCTGAGCTCTCCAGAAAACACGAGTCTCCTCCGGAAACACGAGAGCCCCTCTGGAAGCCGCTCCCACCAACACCTTTGTCCAGAGTTGTCAAAGGTCCTGGGTGTAACCCGGCATGATATGGGAAAAATTCTTTAAATTGACACTAATAAAAAAACACTCAACCCCCAACAGATAGAAAGAGAAATACACATCTAGGGAACTCCAAATATCTTCTAAATGTCAGTTTATCGCTTGTATAGATACAGATATTGTATCTTCAATGCATTTTCCAAAACTTTCCTGCCTATAAACAGACTCAGATATCAGAATCAGAATCAGACTCAGAATGAGACTCAGACTGGACAAATATTTCATAATATTTTTGGCAAATTTTAAGTATCTAGAACAGGTACCCAATGACTCTGGAAATGCAGAGGATAGCACAGATTTTGGATTGGCAAGATCAAAATAGGACTGTATTTTGACAGTCAGCCTTTTCTTTCTTTTCTTTCTTAGTAATTGGAGAGTGGAAGAGTTACATTCAGTGCTGATTTTCTATGGAAGGAAGTTCCTGAATGAAAACAGTTCCTGAATGAAAAAATGACTGGAAATAGCTTCACAGACAAGTATGCCAAAAACAGTTTTATGTAGACATAGAAAGAGGCTTCACAACACATTTCCACATCGCCCACAAGAAGTCTAAATCCAGCACATTGCTTTAAAGAATAGATGAAGCATTGTTTACATGCAAACTTTAAAATACACTAACACAGATGAAGAGCAGCAAAGCAGAGCAGAGAGACACAAGTATTACAATCAAACAGAAACCAAATTGTAAAAAAATGTACTTTACAGCAACTAAGATATAAAAGTCCAGAACATGTGAAGTCTGGAAATTATCAGGAAATGTCCTTGCTCATTGCAGGATGCTTGAATTAGATAACCTTTAAAGATTCCCTCCAACACAAAATATTCTATGATTCTCTGATCTTAAAAGCCTAGATCTAAGTCATAATATTGTAGAAAAAACTAACAATGTTATCTATGTACTTGTTTAATAGTACAGAAACACATCTTTAAATCTTTAATATTATCTTCAGAGTATATTTAAGAGAGAGAGAGGGAGATTTCACTCCTCCAACTCTATGTCTTCCATAGCATAAAAAATTATATTGAGAGGAAAAAGGAAAATGTTATAGAATTTAAAAACAAATCCATGTTGGATCACAGGCAAAGGGCAATCCCAGTGATCTCATAACTTTAACTGGACAGGTCAGTTCTTTGATGAGTACACCCTCCTGACTGCTTTCCATTTCACTTTGCACAATGAACAGAGAAACCTAGGGAGAAGTTTTATACGGTGTAGATCTTGACACAGATCATCTTCAGTATCCTATTCATGAATGCCACCTTCAGCTTCCAACTTCATTCTTGCACAAGTACTACTTATTCCCGTTATGTAAACACACATTTTGCAAGCATATGAAAATTACTGCTTCCACATTTATGTGACTTATACTAAAATGACCAGTGTACAGCTATTCTCTACCAATTTGAATGTATGTGGCATTCCCTTATCAAATGAAATCCACTTTACTGATAACCTTAAAGAATCAACATTTTCCTTACACTGTTTACATGTAAGATAACTCTGTACCTCCATCTGATTAAATAACACATATTCTGCTTTTTTATAGCATTTTTGATTATCTGTTCTTTATGGAATTCATTCCATCTTGTTTTGATCTCATTTCAATTTGAGCAGGTTAAAATTTCAAAATTAGTGCAGGTTTAATATATTTAATAATTTTTCAGATTGGATAATTAACTCTGGAAAAAAACGCATTCTGTCTAACTCTGCAAGAAACTTTGAGAAGATGATTAAAAACAAAAAATCTGGAGAACATGAGTTTGAAGTAGGACATGCAAACCCCACCGGAACTAAATTAAGAGAGATCTGGCCATGGTCCTAACATAGGAGTCCAGAATACTACAGTAAGTTGGCAGTCACAAAGAGATGTTCATATAACCATAGATATATTTAAAGGTAACATTTATCCTTAAGGAGAACAGAATTGGGATGGGATGGGATGGGATGGGATGGGATGGGATGGGATGGGATGGGATGGGATGGGATGGGATGGGATGGGATGGGGATGGGGATGGGATGGGATGGGATGGGATGGGATGGGATGGGGATGGGATGGGATGGGATGGGATGGGATGGGATGGGATGGGATGGGATGGGATGGGGTGGGGTGGGGTGGGGTGGGGTGGGGTGGGGTGGGGTGGGGTGGGGGTGGGGTGGGGTGGGGTGGGGTGGGGGTGGGGTGGGGTGGGGTGGAATGGAATGGAATGGAATGGAATGGAATGGAATGGAATGGAATGGAATAGAATAGAATAGAATAGAATAGAATAGAATAGAATAGAATAGAATAGAATAGAATAGAATAGAATAGAATAGAATAGAATAGAATAGAATAGAATAGAATAGAATAGAATAGAATAGAATAGAATAGAATAGAATAGAATAGAATAGAATAGAATAGAATAGAATAGAATAGAATAGAATAGAATAGAATAGAATATTACATGTGAAAGGGACTTGCAACATTCTTCTGCAATAACTGCCAAGGTTGCCATATTGTTTTCAACGCACAGAAGTTTCATTTGTGAGCTGCCATCAGGCTCTCTCTTGCAAGTATGCTCACTCTTTTTCAGAAAATGTATTCTATCCCAAACTGCCCTGCCTATTCCAGGAATAGACTGGCAAATTACTGTTACTGCCAGCAGGAGAGAATGTGTGCTGGTTTTGCATTGAAGCCAACTCACAGAAGTTACTTTTCTGAAAGGAGCTGCTGAGAGCTTCCTCTGTGTCTGACAAAAACCAATTGGTGAAATCACTGTTAAATCACTGAGAAAGTTGAACACGCCTCTGTGAACACACATTTTAAAATGAACAAGCCCCAGGAAACTCTTTTTCCCTTCCAGCCTCCACAGAGGTGACAGGGCGTCCCAGCCCCTCGGTGCCGTCGGGCTCTGCCGCAGGGCCGGGCCCGTTCCCGGGAGCCCGCCGGGCCCATCGCAGCAGGGCTGGGCCTGCTCTGAGGCAGCGCCGGCTGAGACACATCCCCCTTGCCCAGCACGGCCAGACCGGGCCCGTGGCTCGGCTGAAATGCTGCCGCTGCTGAGTTTTACCAGAAACCACCGGGGATGGGCAGGGGAAGCCATCGACCCGCAGGTGCTGCCGCTGTGCTCTAGCCCGGCTGCTACGGTCCCAGCCTCCCCCCAGCGCAGCTGCTGGAAAATTCTCCACTGATAGACACGCAGAGAAACAACACGAAGGCACTACAGTCAGTGAAGTAGATGTCTGGTCCCAGACTGAAGGGATTGATGGAGATGCCTCACTCTTGGGCTGAAACCCTCTTGTAAGCTATGGAGAAGATATGATTGATATATCAGATTCTTTTTCCCTGTAACTCATGAAATGCATTTGGGGGGATGAAGCGTTCTAACCATCGACAAGTAGCTGTGATCCCGTGAGAAGTTTGAACAGAGAGAGAAGGCTGATGAAGATCTCTGTTCCCAGAGATGATCTTAGAGATAGACAGAGAGAACATTTGCCTTTTGAATTGTTCATCCTTAAAAATAATACCCCATATGTTGACATAGTCCTCGAAAACAGTTGTGGGGAAAACTAAAAATTAAGGAAAGTGTGGGGGTCCAGGGAGTCCCTCTGGACCTTCCAGGAGAGCGGAGACCCCCCTGTCCAACCCCTGAGAGACCCCCGAGCGAGGCCAGGGGGGTCAGAGAGCTGGATTCAGCTCCTCAGGGACATCTGCTTTCCTGCAGAGGAGAAATGCGACCTTTGAGAGTAACTAGGGTCTGAATTATATATTTAACATGTAGAAAATGTGGTTTTTAGGATTGTTTATATTATCAGTCACAAAGCCAAGATGGAGAATTTGGGGTGTGGTGTCTTTTTTCTTCTTCTTCTTCTTCTTACCCTCCATGTTGGTGTGGGATGCTGGGAATCACAGATTGGTTGGGGACAAAACTAGACATAGTAATAAAACTTTGTAGTATTGGAATATTATTGTAAACATAGAATACGTAGCATAGAGTATAAAAGATAAGTTCAACCCTCGGTGGACAGACTTTCGTCCTGGACACCGTGGTGACCAGACTGCTGCTCGCGAGCAAAGAACACTTTATAGATAACAAATAATAAACAGACCTTGAGCCCGGACGACTGTCTCCTGCGGTTTCTCTTCGGTCGCTTCAAGGACTTCCTGCGCCCTGAACCACCCTCCTATGTCCATCTGAGTGGTCTCGGCCACAAAGAGACCCCCAGACAGTGACAGGAAAGAGGCTTTTACATAGTAGTCAGATTTCCATTTTCCTGCATGGTGATCGACTGTGACATTGAAGCCACAAGAGAACTGTTTTCTTGTGGAGAAGTCTCCATAGACTGACAAGAGAAACTCCACTCTCTAAGTGAACTGGAGAAAGACTATTTTAGAGATAAAACAGGTAAACTGGTTGATTTGTTTCTGTACATTGTCAGTGTGAGAGAAAAGAGGGTGTGGAGGAAGGAGAAATGTTTTGGAGGTCTTATCCTGATTCTTATTATTTTTTTTCTTTTAGTTTCTGTTGATAAAGTTTTCTTTATATCCTTCTAAGTTTGAGCCTTCTCTGCCTTCCCTCCTAATCCTATCTCACAGCAAGAAACAAGTAAATAATTCTAGTGGGTGCACTGGCGATATAGCCAGCACTATACACACCACATAAATTGGTGCAATGGCCAGGAAATCTCAAACTGGCAAATCAAAACCATTACAGAGTGCTTTTCTTTACATGCACCTTACCTGCTTTTCTCTTAATTTGATGTGTAAAGACAAAGGTGTGTGCAGTCTGGCAAACCACCATGACACTGCACTCACTCCCTCAATGAATGATCAAATTTCAGTGCCAACCTAATAAAAAAATAGAATTTATTACTAACCAAGAGGCCAACCTTTAACATGGTGTTTAATCTTAATGTGGCTATGCAACAGAAATAAATACAGCATCTTCATGATGTACTGAGTACCAGTTTGGCAGGTTAACAGGTGTGGGACAAGTGAATGAGTAGAAATGCTACTTATCAGAGAACATATTGAAGAGAAAGCTCATTTTTCACAAATTATGGGCTTTTTATTGCTGGTAATGGAGAGAATATTAAAGTGAAGTCTATATTTCAGAAATGGGAAGACCAAATGATTTAAAACCCTTTTTATAATGACCTGCCTGGGAGTGAAGAATCAATTTATTTTACAGCAGGAATCTGTTAATACCATGGGAGTGAGGAACATAAGACAATGAGGAAAAGAAAGGACAGACCCTTTCCTCCATCTGTATTTTCATATGTTTAATTACAGACACTGCTGCCATTATTTCTTTACTATTTTAAGCAAATAAATTATTCTTTAAAAAAAGCAAGAAGCTTAAAATGTATAAAGTACTATTATAAGAAGTGTGGTTACAATGTTTTGCAAGCTGTCATTTTATTGACAAACTATAGGTGGTACGTTTCTTCCAGAAATTTAGCGCACTTAATTGGACTGATACTCGTCTGTAATACAGAAAAATTATCCCCAGTACTATATCTTAAAGCTCACTTTCCTTATGGCAATACAGGCCAAAACTGTCAGTACTCAAAGCTACTTAATGTGATTTCTGTCTCAGCACTGGTGGTGCTGAATTCTCCTTCCTCAAGTCACAATACTGATCTTCACACAAAAGCACATGGAGTTTTGACAACTTTCCTGTCCTTTTTCAGGCATTTCCTGTTCTTTTTCAGGAATTTCTGAGGCCTTTTCCCTCAGAAAACAGAGGCCAGAGCTCACCATCACTGCTGCTTGCAGTGTGTTCTACAAGTCAAAGGTCTGCCACCCAACACCAAGATTCACCTCTTCAACACCCACTGCCGTTTCTGCATGTGGACCCTGTCCTTTGACACTGGTGGATTCAGTGGGTATCTTGCACCAGGGATAACCTGGCTGTGTTCCTCCTGATGACGCAGCAGATATCTAGACACAAGCAGAGCATACCAGACCTCTACCTCCAATACCAAAAAGTACATCTAGGAAAACAGACTACTAGACATCATTCACTATTTCCCTAAACTGTGTTTCCTTCAGATTCTTCATGATTTTCATACTTATCTAATCCCATTTTCTCCATTAATCAGCATTCTGTAATTCCAACTACTCTGAAACATCAATTTTTATGGAATTTAAACAAGATTGAAGGACAAATCTAGTCTTATTAAAGGTAGGGGATGTAAAAATCTTAGTCCTAGGCCCACACACCTACCTATACCAACACTTCACAAAGGACATCTGAGGCACATAAAACTGGCCTTCCAAGCAACACTGAAATAGATAAAAGCTTTATTTTCACAGCATTGTGGGTCTAAGCAGAGAGACAATGAAATGCTACTAATAGCACCTGGCTCAAATCTGATGACCTCTGTGCAAAACTCTGCAGGATAATTTTTAACACATTATTTTATATTAAATAATAGATTTTACAGATATTGCATGTTACCTTATTAAATTCCCTATTTCTGCTTGCTATAAGGAAGCGTAAGACAAAACAAAAACATCAAAAATTGTGCAAGACAATGAACATCTTCAATATGGTAGTCAAACAACAGGTCTGTCAGAAGGAGATGTATCTGTCCTTGTGCTGAGCAAATAAAGGATTGCAGTGCCTCTTTCCACTCATAGCAGAGCTGCAGAAAAGACTTTACAGAGGTAAAACACTCTGTAAGGTTCTTCTTAACTTTACCACACACCTCCCATATCTTTGCAAAAATTCAGAACCAGCTGTTCAATCGTGAAACTCCAGCCACACTGAACATTAGGGATGTAAAGCTGACATTCTTGCTAGGCATATGTTTCTAATTATTTTGTTTAACTTTGCATTTTAAAAAGTTCTGTAAAGTAAAAATTATTAATATAAATCCATATTGCAAGTGGCAATCAACAGGATACCAAAAGCAATATGTAAATGTCTTGCTAACTTAAAACAACTAGAAAACAAAGACGATATTTACATGAACTAAGTTAATTTTTTCAGGAATACTGCTTACAATAACATCATGTTAGCCCATAAAACAATTTCACATTTTATAAAATATACTTATTTCCTAATGAGACATAGGGATGGTATCTTGCAAGTAGTTTTTCAGTGGAGTAGACATTTAAGGAGAAAACTGAAGGCTTAATGTATACTGCAAAGAGATTATTTGGAGTTCAGCCACATGGAGCAACACAAAATCACCGTCTCCTAACAAAAATAGATCACAGCAATGACAGGCTACATTAGCTAAGATCCTAATCACATCGCAGGACCAAAATTTGATTCCATTTAATAGGTGTGTTGGTTTTGCATAGCTCAGGTTTTGGTGGGGAAGGAAGCAGCCAGTCACCAAAGTGATTTTCTGTGAGAAGCTTCCTAAGCCAATCTCCAGCTGGCCCTGGGATCAGACATGCTGCTAAGCCAATTAGAGAAGTCGGTAACGCCTCTGTGATGACCTATTTAAGAAGGAAATTAAAAACACACGCGGTTCCTCTTATTCCAAGGGGTTAGAAGGCCCCATGGACAGGGCCATCCCAGCAGAGCGAGAGCCACATGGCCGCTGCCGTCTCACATGCCAGCAGTGATCGCTGTGCCTGCCTGGCCACTCCAGCCTGCCGTGCCCTGGGCAGAAAGGCAGGGCGGCGGCGGCAGCTTCTCTTTCCCTGGACCGCCACAAGCCGTGTGGCCGCCATGGCTACAGCCACCCGGCGCAGTCTGCAGCGAGCTGTGGCTGCCTGGCCGCCCTCAGCCAGCCGTGCTGCGGCAGGGGGGCAGCGGTGCCCTTTCCTTCCAGGCAAGAACAGAACCGCCAGCACAGAGGCGCTGAGCGGTGCCGGGCCCACGGTGGCCAGCGCGGCCCACGCGGCGGCAGCGGGCCACACGGCCGGGACAGAGCCAGGGCAAGGGGCTCTTTGGCGCAGAGCTCAGATGAGATCAACCTCTCCGCGCTGCAAAACCCCACAGGAACTTTTCAACCGATAGAACTTGAGAACAAAGAAACAGACAACAATTTTCTTCCAAGTCGGAGAAAAGGAAGAGGTGAAGACACCTGAGGAGAACCAGAATGGCAGTACATAGGTCAGTAAAGAGAGAAGAAGTGCTCTGAGGGCCAGAGACCAAATTTTCTCCGGCAAACTATGGTAAAAGATTTTAGTTAAGTAAGCTCATTGGGTCCACAAGAGATGCAGAGGTCCACCCACATAATTCCGAGTGGAAGCCAAAAGAAGGCACCCAGGTAGACAAGCAACTCACAGGCAACAGTTTCCAGAAACCTGTTTTGTCCATGAGAAAGACACATATGCCAGATTGGGCAGGGCTGCTGCTCATGAGAAGATACCCAAATTGGAGAAGTTCATGGAGAAGTGTCTCCTGGGGGGGGGGCGGATCCCACAATACAAAAAAAACCCCACTCTTCTTTCCCTGAACAAGCAAGAAAATTAGAAGTGACAATCTGATGAAAAACCCTATATTTTGTCTCTCTACACTAATAGTGAGAAAGAGGGAGGGGCTAGGAGGAAAAAAGTGTTCTAAAAGTTCATTTTATTCCTCGTTACCCTTTTTTAATTCTGTTAATAATAAATTTTTCTCCATACCTTCTAAGTTTATGCCCATTTTGCCCTTAGTTTTTTCTCCTAATCCTTATCTCAACTAATGAGCCCTTCAGAGTTCTTTTCCCCTCCTCTGCTCAACTATAGCAGAGGAAAATGAGTAAATAGTTTTTCATGAGTACCTGCTGCTTAGCTAGCATCAAACCATGACATTAGACCAGTATGAGGTAACAACCAGCATTTCGATATTCCCCTCAGTCACACTTTTTCATGGCCATAAAGTATTCCAGCACGAGTGGAAGGAGAAAAATTAAGACAGAAGTAGGGAGCCGTCAGTAGCTTAGAACATGAATTATTTGTGAATACAATATACTTTGAGTAAAATTATCAAAATGTTACCAAATGTTTTCTCTAGACAGTAAGACAGGCAGCAGCTTAGGATCTGCAACAAAGCTGCAGGTTAAATGCACAGAAAAGAATACTTTTAAAAATACAATATAATTTTTTCTCACAAATTTTCGTGCTTCTCAGTGATCTGTCACAAAGAGATATTACACTCAAGCCCATAACATGCTATTGAGTGCTTCACAGCCAACCACAGTGGAGCAGCAGGGGATGAGAAGAGTCTTGAATTGTTACTGCACATAACTTAGTTTTTTGTTTTCTTTGTCTACTAGAAATACAAGGCCCTTGACACCAAAAATCATCAGACTTACAAGGAAGATTAAACTGTCTCCTCCTCTTGTGGATGTAGTGCTAAGCATTCTGCAGCAATGTTCAAAGGAAATAGTTCTCCAGAAAGGAAAAGAACAGGTGGTTAAACTCAATAGTTTACAGTAAGGGCCTGCCTTCTGTTGACATTTTGTTCTTAGTGCACCTGAAACCACCAAACAGCTACACACTGCTGGGTGATGTCTGATGACGGAGAAATGTTTCCTGGTTACAACGTAATATCATATGTATATTTTGTGCTAATTTACATAAAGTCTATTTTACTCTATGTAGCTGAGACACAAATAAATGAATAATTAATATATGCACAATTTGTCATCTGCCATTTAAAGACATGCCAGAGCTACTCTGACAGCAAAGAACTGGGATAATGAAGGAAAAGAAAGAAATTTGTTGTACATAATCTGGTGCTGATTTGGTTTTTTTCTATGAAGTCATCAAGGCTATCTGTTGCAGCTGTCATGTCGCTTCATAAGCACTCCTTTAATTCCAAAGTTCAAGTGAAAATAAAAAAGACTTGAGCAATGAGAAACAAAAATAAAGGAGAAATATGTAAAGAAATTTTTGAAAAGTAAAGACACCAGAAATCGTAAGCCACTGTGAAGAGGAAAGGGAAATAAAGAACAGTCAAAATTTAAATTACAAAGTTTGGAGGATGAGAAGAAAACCAAGTCAGATTCGGCATAGCAAGGCTTATGTACTAAATGTTATAGTTTCATTGATTACCCAAAGCTGTTTAAAGCTTTGTATATACAGCACTTTAAAAGTCACAAAAGGAAATAGGGAAATAATTAAATGCACTAGCTTTCCAAGATTTTTTTAGAAGATAAATGCTGCTAACAGAGCTCTTTGCAATGATTCAAAATGAATAAATAACACCCTTCCTGCCACTTTTTTATTCTAATGTTTTTCTACTGCTTTTAAAAATGTTTTTCCCTAAAAATGTTTTAATGTTTTGCGTTTTTTTAACAGAATGTTTTGCAATTTTGTCTTCTTAAATTTCACCAGAGACTTGCAAATCAAACCAGATCTCACTGATTTGATAGCTGCATTTACATGGTCCAGTGGAACACAATGTGTTAGCATCATTCTCTCTGGAAGAAGAGTTTATTAGCAAGCCCTCCTTCCTCTGTTTCTCCACTAAGGGGATGTGATTAGCAGGGGTATCAAGGAAGCTGTCAGCAGGTGGATAGAGAGAGCTGTAAGGTGCCACTTGGTTTTCTTAGCTTGTGACCTTTGCTCACATGACAGTGAAAAACAAAACCACATCTTTGACACAATATAATTAGGATCCTTGCATTTCACCAGGTCAGGAAAAGAGACAAAAGAACAATACTTGTTTTGCAGCCCCAGTAATTAGTCCTGGAGGATTTCTCCAACAGCTACTGTTGGCAAAGAGAGCCTATGGAAAGAGCCACCATTCTTCCTGCATACGCCAGCTGAGGAGCCTGCTTCCTGCTTGAAATTCAAATGAGCACGGCTCTGACCTTTACTGTCACATTTCTCATTTCATCGACAGTTTACAAGGCCTCTCCACCATGCAGGTCATGTTTTAGTTTAAACAGAAATACTCTCGTAGGTGTTAGATGCTAGTTAATGATTATACTGAAATCATTCTAATTAGGCTCTGTTGTTACATGCTGCCCTTTGGGGGCTGCTGCTGTTGTCACATAAAGTATTTTGTAGAAAAATAATTGGCCTGAGATCTTCTTTACCCTATTTTGTTCCACTTTTTACGTGATTCTATATTTGATCATGAGAAACACTGCACAAAACTTTTAGCAATGGCTCCTACCCATCATCCCGTGGTTCAAAAAATGGAGGGCAGGCAGGAAGACTTAAGAGATGCATGACATTTCTGAAATTTATTAACTATTATATGAGGAAAGAAATGTGTATTATTTTAATTTCCTATCCCACTATCTTGCCACTTCTGTAAGAACCTAGTTCACACTATAACCAGGGGAGGTTTGTGAACCAGGCAGGCATTGCAATGCTTCATGCACTGATGGGATGACTGGGATTAGGGAAAGCAGGAGGGAATTTGAGTCTACTGAAGAACTGAGAAATAGGACAGAGAGGAGTACAGCAAGAAGCAAGTGAAGAAATGCAAATGGGGTAGAGAAGGTTTCATTTCAACCTTTTACATTTGGCAAGGGACATTAATATCATATGCTAGAGTGCTAGAAGGCAATCTCAGCCATTATTTCTCTCTCAAACACATCCTTTTTCAAAAGATGTCATGCAAATGCCATTCTTTTCTATGTAGCTTACATTTTTAAAATGTGAAGTGGTTTTGTATGGGGAGGAAAAAAAGAGGGGGAAAAGGAAAAAGAAAAAAAAAAAAGAGAAATCCTAGAACCTCAATTACAAAAACTCAAATCACCCTATTACTAGAGTGATAGTCAAGTATTTAGAAGCTTAAAATTAGTCAATCTGTAAAGATCAGATAAACTCTCTGAAGATACTCAGGACCCTTTCAATACAAGGCAGAGACTTCTTGCTTCATTAACTCTTGTTTTCTCTCTTCTTATTTATGAAATTATCTTTTTCGTCTTGGGCAACTGAGTTTATAATCAAAATATTGCTAATTCAGGCTGTTGAATTGTAGTCTTTTTTCTACTAGCAATGATGTCAACTGCAGAGTTATCAGAACAAATTCTGCAGTATTTGTAAAGCAGCAAATCCATAATCACTGTATGCATGGGAACAGATTTCCAGCTTGTACTCCAGATACAGAGTAGAGTTGGCCTACCTGGAAATATCTTCTTGGCTACTACTACTACCAGTGTATAGCCATGGCAATACATTACTAATGCCTTTATCACTGCCTAAATGAAGCATCAATAATTCAATTCCCATTTAAAAAAACCAGGAAATTATTCATGCCATCAGCCCTCACCATCAATAACAGAAGTAAACCTAACTATCTCATTATCCAATTGCAATGTGTGCAAACAGAACTGCCCGTTGTTGACAATAAATATTTGATAAGTGAGGAAACAGGAAGGATAAACCAAGGATGTATGGAGTAGCTGCTTTATAGTTACCACAAGAATTGACCCAGATGGCAATGGTTTACCCTGCTTGTACCTCAACTTATTTTCTTTTCATCTCAACAAGAAACTGATCCCAGCTGGGCTGGATATCAACCATGGATGCAAACCATCTGTTCTCTTCCTGTCTTTGTTTATGGTATTAAGTCAAGCTAAATACACAGGTTCCTATCAATTTCTGTAATTCCCACATTGTTTTCTTTTAAATTAGCAACGAAGTGATAACTGCAGGGATCAATAAACAATATACAAATAACAAAATATTGACTTGCAAAGGGTACTTGAGCATGCTGTGACTTTACCTATGTTCAGGAAAGGCTGTTGCTAATTTTAGTGTAGCTTTAGCTTTATATTTACCAGTGAAATCTTATCCCTACAGAGCAGAGTTTGGCAGAATGTAATATATTTTAGGTATCAGTTTTAAAACTTGCAAATAAATTAGAAATCAGCTTTTGGAAACATCAACCAACATAGGAATCAGATGTCCAGGATGTAAAAGTCAGCTTCTCTTCCACTTGGATGATGTTTTAAGCTCAACCACTTTCACCTGAATATTCACCACCACTTCACTCAGAGGACAATGATTCTTAGAAACATGTCACGATTTATTACTGAATTAAAATCACCTGGACGTTTCTTCAGGTAAGATACACTGTAAGATCCACAACCAGCGGAATTCTTCAAATCAGTCAACTCTTTCACACTGGGCAATAGCACATCTCTGGTGAGATCAAAGAGTATCTTTCACATGGCTGACTGCAGAGCCTAAGCTAAGCCCAACCTGCTGCTGGGGTATAACACCATCCCTTGCCTCCAAGAGCCTCAGAAATGGTCCAAGTATCTTGTGACAAAAGCATCCAAGTCTGTAAAACCATCTGCAGTCCAAAAGATGAGCCAGTATTGTTTTGCTTCACACGTGTCAAGGGTGCTTTGCAAAAGCGAGAGGACAAGAAAGAGGTATCACTGATAAAAAAACAAAAAGGGATTTCTAGTAATCATTTTGCAGGCAATAAAGTGAAGCTGTTTGCAAAGGAACTGTGCAAGATCAGTGTCTGACTGCACCACATGAAGCCTAAATAACTCTTACAGAAGAGGTCAGCCTGACACAGGGAACTGTAATGTGCCCTGTGAAAATAGCTGGGAGCCTTTATAATAACAGAGCTTAGGTGTGTGTGTACTGTCCACCAGACACATTCTGTGGATGGTGTTATTGTGCTGATAAAATTGTTTACTGAAAGAACAAACCAAACATTTTTAAACATTTAAACATAATTCATTTATGAAATATTCATCTCTCAAAAAAAAATTCCATTATAAAATTGTAAATAAAATAAAAACAAATAATTGAATGCAAATAAAAGAGAAAATTATAAAGGCAAAATAAAAAGAAATTTTTTTTTCATTTTTTTTAAAAACCCCAGCAAGTTCCAGGCTGTCTGTGCAAAATTACACATCGGTGAGAGGAAATTATATATACATTATCACACCTACAGTACTGTAGCTACCAGCAAAAAAAGCACAGCAGTTTACAAGCACTGACACTCCTTGGTCACTGCCCTACCACACATTGACCAAGCAGTACATGTAGCTCTAATAGGAGTTAGTGTTAGTACAAGAACTTCTGGAAGAAATCAGCAAGTCCTGAGGTTATTTTGTGCAGTACTGGTTGACACAAACATTTTGCTTGCACAGTGCTTCTATTGCCATGTCTCAGTCAGCTCCAATATGGCTCTTCACTTTCATGGTCATATTTTGATACAGAAGAGGTAGCTGCGTTGTCATTTCTCTTTCTCTAACCCACACTCTCTGGATGTCTTTCTTCAAAAGCTTCTTTCAATTTCATCTTAAAAATTTAGTGAATAGAATAAGAGTGTGTATGAGGCCTGCTCTGAGAATTCCTAAGAAATAATGAGTGAGGCACAGTGGGAAACAGAATGAGATGCAGGGGAAACATTAAATGGGGACCAGAAAATAAAATGCTTTATTTCAAGCAAAACTGGAATTTTCATATTTCTATAATACTTTTATTAACTCCGTTATCTGCAAATATTTTTATGAGCAATAGGAACATACGCTAGCCTCCTCAATGGAAATTAGGAGAGAATTTCTTGAGCTGACATTAAAGGATGAGCAAGTCACCCATACAATATCTAGTATTGAATATCTAATACAGATATTGCCAGTTCTATTGAAAATAAAGAGATTGAATAAGTCAGATGACAGAAACTGGACTGAATTGAGATGGAGGTTGCACTCCTTTAAAAATGCTAAAACCAAAAAATTGAGCCAAGAATATGAAAGATATTGTCAAAACATTAGAAAGAAAAGAAAATTTGTCAAGGTCATGGTGTGCGCCCTGTCTTAATTTTGTCAACAGATTAACATACGTAGATAAAAACAGTGGTGCCCTTTGTAAAAAAGTGTTCCACATCTATCCTGAGTAGATGCAGCATTGCTAGGAAGGGCCAGACCTTTCCAGATTAACAGCAGAAGGTGTTGGGTATATTGGACATTTATCAAATGACAACCCTGTTGTTATTGCAGCTCTTGGAGATGGAGGGCTATCTGTTCAAAATTAGCATTTTGATATATCAGCTTTATTTTGGGAAATACTTGCGTGTCCCTAATAAGTCTTTTTACTAGAATATCTTTTTTGTGTGTATTTGTTTTCTCACAATAAACAATGTTAATTTGTTTAAAAATATCCATGCCAATATTTTCCACATTTATCACTCCTAGAAGTACATAATTGTACAACTATTAACTTTGTTTAAATTTAAAATCTTGAAAGGAAGTTAAATTCTCAAATCAGAAAAAATAATAAAATAAAAATAAAAAATAAATCCATATCCTTAATAATTTTCCTTTTTTTTCTTCTTTCTGTTTTGTCATCTGTTATTTTTGGTCTTTGCAAAATGTAGTTAATGGATAATCTCATTGGTTAGCATCAATTTCCTTTTGATTGAACTTGTCCTACCCAGCACTTCCATGTATATCTCTCCCTTTTCCCGCTTTTGACAAAGACAAGCACTGACTTGGACAGCCTTGGCAAGCTGCTAATGCTGTGGATTAGTGTGTTCTGCCTTGAGTGAAATCAAGTTCTCTGCCCTTTGGGGATAGCACAGCCATCAGGTTTAATTTCATTTTCTGATATTTTAGCAGTAATGTCAGGACTGCTGCACACAAGTGAGAATGAAACGCCTTTTTGACAACAGTCTTCAGCACATCCCAGGAAAGGACATGTATATGATTTTAGATGAGAAAGAGGAAGTCTGAGGCTATCAAACACGTAGATGATAGGACTAAATCAAACATCAAAGTGATAGATCTCAAATATGACTGGATATGCGCTTGATACCTTTCGCAGTGTTTCCTTTTATTATTTCCCTTTTTTGCTACTTTCTATGGGACAATTTAATTCAGTGGATTTGTCCAGAAGTGAAATTTGTATTCTTTTATGTATCTAAAATGCAATTGTACAGACAAGCTGAAGGAAAATAATTATATCACCTCAAGAACACCACCACCACCCAAAAAAAAAAAAAATCTGATCCATCAAAGCAAAAAAGTTACAGGATACATACCTTTATATCTTTTTTCCAAGTGGGTGAACATTTTCTATTTTGTCCTTTGTCTGATAAAATTTCAGAGGTTTCTGAATATGTAATTATATGCCAAAACAAAGTGAAAATATTTAGAGTAACCAGTGAGAAATCTTCCTTTGCAAGTGGATTGAGATTCCGAGATCAATTTTTTTTTGTCTCAGAAAACCTTTGCACCTTTACTCTGAAAGGCACATTAACACAGTGAGTTTTATCCCACAAGGGCATGAATTTCCTCCCCAGTCACAACACACTATTAAAATTAACTAATAAAAAGCAGATCTAAGATCATTATCTGTAATGAGTGCTTTCAACACTCACTACCCACTAGCATCTGATGAAAACATGCAAAGTAGACTGTGAAACAAAATTATGCTAAAGTGGCAGTAGTAAGCAGTTTTTGGGCTTCTGCATCTTCTGAGGAGTGGGCCATTGACTATAACTGACTGTTTTAATAGGTTTGGAAACCAAATGCACTGAATTCAGGCGAAAAGCACTAGACTACCTCAGTAAGATCTTCAGATAAGACTCTATGAATAAAGTTAGAGGTTCTAAGTCTGTTAAACAGAATTCTTTCAAGGACATGCAGAAAGGAGTGAGAGTAAAGATTGCATAACTGTCATTCTTGGATTTGGGGAGAGGTGGGAGGGATGGAGAGGGGAAAGTAAAAAGGATATCAAGGTGCCAGATATAAAATTCAGACACACTTTTGCAATCAATCATAGTACATGAATGATCCTAGCAGAAAACTTGTGTAGGAACTACTTATCTAGCTGGAAGAAATCCTCAGAAGACTTAATAGCTGTGTCCAAGTTAAATGATAGGAGTAAAAGGCAAAGGTTCAGCGATAAAACCAGATTTCTATGCTATAAATTATAACTTCTCCCCCGAATAATAGAAAACATTTAGATGAAAATACAAGTAAAGGAAAAAAATTAAAATAAATTCAATATTACTGAGCCAAGTTCTGATCTTCATGCATTTCAAAGCTTCCATTGGCTACTGTAGTGGCTTGGTACTATGACGACTGAAACCAGGATAGAGATGAACTGGGAAATCACTGTCAGCTACAGATGCCCCACACCTGTGAAATGTAGAGACCCGGTTCCCTTTAAAAAATCTCCATTTCTAGGACTGACAGGCTGGACTGAGAGCGGTCCTGGGTTTGGAAGGTCAGACTTGCTGTGATATGTATTTCCCTACTGATAACGATGGAGGGAGGGCTGCAGTGAGGTGTTGGATTGTCCCCGGCACAAAAATTTGATGCCCAATTAGGGTTTAGAAATAGTGACAAAGAGTTGATGCCCAATTACGTTTAGATAAAGCTCTTCTCTGTAAACCTCAATTACCTGTGATGCCTTATGACATTCAGCGTTTACAAAGTATAATTACACAATAGTGTGTGACATTTAACGTCTATGGATAATTTAAAAGACTTCTACTTCAAAAGGGCTGCTCATGAGCAACAGTAATCACTTCAATTAGCTTGGCACCATTACAATGTAACAAGACCATTTGACTGCCTATTAGGACCAGCCAAGCTCTTCAAGTGTGTTAATTTAGCAGTCATTGCTAATTTCTGGGCTTTGCTGCATTTGCATAGGAAAACATAGCCCTGTTAGCCAGAAAGGGAGTTTCTTTCCTGCAGCAACTTCCTATTCTAAATGAGGTTTTTGTGCTGTTATTGCTTTCAGCCAGAAACATATTTCAAATAGTGGACTACTGAGAGAAAGAGGGATTTGATTCACCGAGGGTCTTTTTCAGGATCTAGGTCTTAATTATTAATATAGTTTTCAAGTGTTGTTTTTTTTTAAGCTGCTCTAGACAAGATATCCGTGGATTAAAAAAGAAGGGGGAAAAAAATCTCTATCCCTTCCATGACTCCTTTATGTAGTATTAAGGATTTGTGCTGGGGTAACTATCAGTATCTTCAGGTTTTTCCACGAGCTCATTGAGGCCTTGTTTAAATTTACTGGCCAGTCATGGTATTATGGGGACTGGGACCAGACAGGGTGTTACATCATCATAAGATGCTTCTCTATTTTCAAGCATTTGATATATAGTATGATATTCTGCAGAAGCAGGAAACCCCTATAAAGTAGAAGAGTTGTCCAGGGACAAATCTTACCAGTTTAGTAATTCCTTTCAAACTATTGGGACTAATGAAGGGACCAAAGTGGAAAGGTAAGAGTTATTAGTTATTAGTAAGAGTGCCTCTACCTAAGAATAGGTAGACAAGGATGGCTATAAGCAATCAGCAAAAAAGCTGAAAGTTCATCTCCTATAAAAGAATAGTTTCCAAATATTTTTTTTAAAAAATACTTTCACAAAACCCAAAACCAAAACCAGAAAATATGAGGGCTATTCCTCCTCATGAAAAATCTCAGCACAAATGCTTCAATGCACATGAACATAAATTGAACAACCCATTTATTAATTGGAAGACTTAAGCAGCGAGTGGTCAGCGTGAGTAGCCTTGCCATAAACTCAAATGTGTCTTGTGTGTGGCTTGAGGGAAATTTCATAATGTCATCACTGCCTCCATTACAGTGGTGCTCATTTTTTTAAACACTACTGAGGCATCATTTCTGTAGGGACTATAATTATAGCCTTTACTTAAAATGCTTTCTACATATTTCTACAGTATTTTTAAAATACGGATGGTGAATTAAATCAAATACAATAAAGCAAATACTTACAATAAGAAAATTTCTGACAAAGACATAGCCCCAAAAAAAAAAAAAAGCATCCTCTCTCATCAAAGTCTAGTGGGGTTTTACTAACTTTACCCTAGTGACAATAGTAGTCCAAAATATATGTACAACACCTAAATATCATTGAAATCTGGTCTCTTGGATAGTACCAGGGAATTGCAGTGGAGACTAGGCTGAATAAGAGCCAAAAATATGCTCTCACCACAAAATAAGTCAAACCTCATAGAGACTACATTTGGACTTCAGCCAGAAGACGGAGGAAAATTATTAAACTTTTTCTTTGGCACTGCTAATTTGGCACCAGCAATATTATGTTCAGCTTTGGCAGCATTTTCTGCATATTTTAAATCAGTACCTATATTTTTAAGAAAACAATCTTGAAGATAAATACTGAAGTTACCTAAACTTTTCGTCTGTGTATCCCTGGTCTGGAATGCATACAACTCCCTGTAATTTTCTCATATGACTTCTTGAACTTCCTGCTCCAAGCTAATGTGTATCAAATGTATATGACAAAGTTTTTCTATGCCTTTGTAATGGGAGCAACAAAAATTACAAAAACTGTGACTGAAAGTCATTTAGTTTCCACAGGCTTCTGAAAAAAGTTGAGTTAACCCCTACCACGCTAATGCATCAGTAACTATTCCTTGTAGTCAGATAGGAATCACACCACTAATGAGCTAAATACTTGATGACTTGAAGGTTGAAGGACTGAAAGGCACATCATTATTTTTCTTCTTTTAGAAAACAAGGCGAGTTCAAAATCCTGACCATGTGTTCATAGGAGCAAGCAATTACCACCATATGATAATACAGAAATAAGGGGAAGTGTTAGTTAAAATTGCCTTAAAGTGGCCAGGTGGAGAACTCAAGCACAATTTGGTGAAAGAAAAGATTTCATGCAACATTTTCTCTTCATAATAATGTACCTCCTTGGTTAGAGTAAAATTGAGCTGTGTGTGTTTGTACATTTCAAGAAGCTTACATTATTTCTGTCTTGTTTTCAAAGGTGTCAGAAAAGTTTAACAAAAGTTCCAAATGCATTACAGGCGTAGAGTACATGAAAATTACATAATATCATAAGGGAGGTCAAGGAAGATTTTATATATGGATACCATGACGTATTAATATGTAATTTGGCACCAGTATAACATTTTTATTATTTCCCAGAAATGCTAGGTACCAGCAACTCTCAGGCTCAGCTTTAAAACAGTATTAACATAAATTTAGTGCAACATCAGACAGTATGATTCCAGAAATTCCTTCTGTATAAAGGAAGTTCTCTGGATTTCCAGAGGTGGAGAAACACTTCATCTTTGTTATTCTACCTTCAGCATCACAAGTAAGATATGCAAGCAGAGAAAAGGGGAACATGACTAGATCTCTCTTGTGCTACAGTGATCCTTCTGCTGACTGCCCAATAAATCCACAAATATACACAGAGAGACAGAGCTTTTGCAAATTGCAAAAGATGCCACCCCTGATCTTGTCTAGGATTAAACAGGAAAATAATAAAAGTGGACATTTTCTTCCAGTTCTCTAGTGTAACAACAAATATAGCCTACACAAATTGCAAGGACTACTCTGACAAATACCAAAATCACCAAGAGGATTTTAGACCAAATTTTCTATCTCCACTTCTTTTATTTATTCTTTTGCAAAGTTATGCAATTCAAAGCCAGGAAACACAGAAAAATTAAAAAACATATAATCAGCTTTATTGTACTTCTCATAGAAACAATCAGACCGATATTTTTTCTTTCTTTAATCCATGAAGAAAAAAAAAGAGAGAGAAATTGATTATATACATAGGCAGGAAATCAGACTAATGCATTTATAAGGAACAAAGAAAATACTAGCATAAACCTGACTCATCAGCCAAACTTCTGGGAGAAAAGGGCACATGACATATTTGTTCAATATTGGAAAATCTTCTTTAATTTACCCACTGTAACAACTCCCTCAAACTTGCATCTTTTATAAGAGACAAGGCTCATCAGAACGTCATTTTACAAATTCTTCTATGATCCTTTTGGTATTATTTCTTACAATAAACTGGCCATTATATGATTACTCTTTACAGCACAATTTTCATGGAGTCATATGCTCATTTCAAGGTCATGCTCACTGCACTCTCCTGAGGTAATTTGTTTGGTGTTGAAGGAGCCTCTGTTTTTCTTGTGGTCCTTGTGTTCACACTACCAGAATCTCATCACATCTATGTAGCAGCTTTCTCATTCTGCAGTAATTTCCAGCCTGACTTCTCAAAGCTCTCTGTGGACTTCGTGAACTTCTGCCACCTCACCCCTTCCTGGCCTTCAGAAGTGGGTGAACCAGAACAGCCAGAATGAGTATTCTGACTGGGGCTGCACTATAACACCTGAAAGAGAACTGAGAAATTAATCTGGACCACAAAAATCTTATGCTTTGTTGAACAGAACAGAAGAGATTTCGCTGAATCTCTGTACTCAAGGAACTTTTTTCCTTCCAGCTCATGCCATTGATGAAGGTGGTTCACTGGATATCATGTTCAAAGGTTTTGTGTGTTTGTAAAAAAAGGATGCTAAAAGACCAGAGGAACAGGGAGCAAAGGGAGCAAGAAAGCCAAAAGGCTAGACACAGCCACAGTAGCAATAGCAATGTGACCCTGAAGAAACCGACAGAGATCAGGCCTTGGGACTGAACAATGTGTAGGAAGGTGAGAACGTGGTAAAGCAAAGAGCCATAAGCTATTGCTGTGAAGCTCCTAGTCTACTGAGGGAAACAGATCTTTTATGTTTGTTTCAAATATACTTAACAGTATGTGTTACAAAACTACCTGACTGTGCCTGGAGTCTCTCCTATTAGTGCTTTTTCCAAAGACTAACCTTTAGCTATCCAGCAAGCAACCATGCTCCAATGTAAATCATCATATCTCTAAAGAAACATGATACAGGACAAGGAAAATTTTTCTGTCATTTTCGTGGGAAGGAATGGGAGTGATACGGAAGGGGAAGACTAACATCTAGGCTCAAATTAAACACCTTTGTCCTGTTACTCTCTCCAGGCAGCCATTACTTTCTCTTTCTCTTGTTTTTCCTTACTCCTATCACTCCAGTATACAATTGTTGAAGAGGTTCACACTTTGGCACTTGAGAGTCACAGACCTTGTCTTCAGGACTTTACATACCTTTGCCTTCTAAGGAAACTTCTAATTTTCTTTTCATTATACTTAATTCCTCACCAAGCCACGAGAACCATTCACATCTCATATAATATGGTGATCAGTAAGTGGGAGATGGTTATATATTACATCTAAGGGAAGAAATAGCAATCCTAATTTTTTTTTCCTTGTATTCCCTCCCTAAGTAAGAATAGAGCCATTTCCTTCTGCAGCCAGGGTGTGAAGAGGGACAGTAACCTAAATCAACACACATCCTCTGACTTTCCCCATACATTGCCCTTTTACTCAGAGTAGCCTGATGTAACATTTATTCGTCTTGCACAGGTGACAGACACCAAAATATTCAAGAGGCCCTGAATCACAATGTGAAGGACACTGCCATATTTCTTATCCTGAGCAGCCTTAACTACCCTCAGCATGGGGCTAAAGAGGAGAGTATTAGGCAATTGGCACCAGCTGATTGATTTCTCTAGGGTCATATTTAACACCTGACTGGTCTGATATAATGTGAACTTTTACATCCATAAAATCAGCACCAAGAATAATAGCAGTGAATGGTGCAGCTAAACCAAATTTTCCATCTCTCTATAGATTCATCCTGAACATGGTTATGGGTAGCCCAGTAACAAGTCATCTGGAAGATTTTACCACCATCCTACTATCCTAAGACAAAACCACATGACTACAAAATTAAGTAAGTGTGAAACAAAACCTCTCAACCTGGTAATAGCCAGTGTTAATTTACTGGCTTCCACTCTGTTAAAGCCTTTTCAGCAGCAGACTGGAGTGAAAAGCTGTCTTGTTCTTGCCTGCAGGGGTGTTTTGATGAGCTGAAACTTTATCTATACTGACAAGACAGTAGTGAGCAAGTGTCAGAGCATTTTTATTCAGATCTCGACCACACCTTTGCAGTGCTTCCTGCATCTCTGGGGACTTCAACAGCGGGGGGTGGGCGGGGGTTGGGGGGTGGGGGGAACCAACTCAGATAATAAAACGCACTAGTCTGACTTTTCACCCAACCTCTAGCAGCCAGAATATACCATCAGATTAGTCAAAATTATATGATCACCCCCCCTTTCAGAAAGAAAGAACAGAACCTAAAGTTCTATGCACCTATCGGGAGGTGTGTGAGGTGGATGGTGCTTGTGTGCCAGAGCTAAGAGGGAGAGCATACAGCCTATGCTGCCACTCCTCTCCAAAACAAGAAATAGTCAAGCAAAGAATAAAGTACATGTGAAGGGAATTGATTTGATTTAATCACCAGAAGTAAGTTGTAAAATCACTTCTTCCCTTCATGTCAGATTAAATATTCAATGATTCCCAAGCTCTCTCCTGTTCTTTCAGCTGAAGAGACACAGGGCATCTTTGTCAGCAGAGGCAGCTGCTCAGGAGGCTGAGGCAGACCTGCCATCTGTCCACAGTGGATCAGCTCATATCTAATGCAGGTGAATATGCCCTCAAAGAGTGGGAGAGGTGAGAAATAAATGCACTGACTTTACACAAAGCAAACCTGAACCACATTTTAAGAGACAAGACACGGTACAGAGACGAGTACAAAACTGAGAAGTACTTTACAGTCAGCGAGCAAAAACCTGTAAGAATGAAGTTCCTACCATAAATGCAAGCAATCTCTGCTCCAGTCCTTGTCGAAAGGATTGGCAATTCAAGGAAAACTGACTTAATACAATTGTAATAATTTACCCAAAAAAAGAAAGCACTACCAGAGAAAATCAGTACTTCATTATATTCCTATTCTTCCAAACTCGCCTTACTCAAGAGAAAAGCAGCACAAGATGAGCTCATTTTTACTTTCTAGCCTTCACTCAAGAGACCAACCACATATCAAAGGATCTTATAATGCACATCATTTAAGCATCAACATAATATGCCCCAGTACATACAGTAGTCCAGTCCATCTTACATGTGTGATGCAGATAACATAATTTTTTGTGTCTCACTACATGAGCCCCTCCTCACAAGCTGGGATATTTCAAGGAATTTCAAATCCCTTCATAAATAGGCATTGTCAAAGTGTTATTTTTAAATAGTATATTCTGTATTTCAATATTCTGTTTCCTAAAGATACACAAAATTATTAAGAAAACACTGTGCTGCATAACCAAGATTATTATGAAATCTCAAAAAGTCTCACACAAAAAGAAGTTGAACTTCTTTAAAATGCTCCTCATTGTAAATATTAATAAATAATCACACCTAGTGTCCATTACAGCTGTCATGCTATAAGATTGATATTTCATTAATTAATGCACTTTTTTTTTTATCTCATGACAATGGTAAGCAATTATAAAATTCTAATTTAACCTAACAACCAAAACGTATTTTCAGTAGCATAGAGTCATATCTAAAATAATGCTGATTGTAAAGCTGCTCTTACACTAGCTATTCCAGAGGCAAGTTCCCATCTGAGGCTTCTCCTTGTCTCCATCCTGGCACCAAGACCCAACTTTCTTGCCCCAGGTTCTCCTCCTGTAAAAACCTGGAGCTGTACTTTGTCCCTAACTACTGGGAAAGAAAGAGCTTTAGTGCTGTAACCCTTATTGATGTTTGTCTATATTGGACAGCTGGTGTTCCTGTTTAGGAAATGCATGGTCTCATGCTTGACTAATTAGTTGACAACTGAAATTCAGTTTTGGAGACCTCTAAGGATAAACCCTTCCTATATATGTATACAAACATATAGGATAGTAAAAACCTCCAAGATCACTTGGAAAGGAAAGGCTTTGGATTCATTCTGGATAGTTTCCCTAGAATGTGAAGTCAAGAGCAAGACTCAAAAGATCTGGAAATCAGGTCAGTGGCAAGCTCCTGGTGTCCAACTGAAAGAAGAAGAATTTAAGAGTTTTGCTTTCAGGAATAAGCCAGACCTCACAGCTCAGTCTCAGCACTCCCAACCACAGGCAGAGTACTGCCCCATCTGAGACTGTGTTGTCCAGCTGGGTCAGAACACACAGTCCAAATAATGTGTTATCCTGCTCCTGACTCTTAGCAGGACTAAAAGTAATGTATCTCCTGTTCTTTAGTTGTCTAATATTAGAACTGGAAAGTTTTCAGGTTAATAATTCTTCTGAAGTATGCACCATCATTAGTTGTTGCAATTCTGAATATTCTTGTTATTTAGTGTCCTACCCCTTTTTCTCATTCATATGCACTTTAGTTTCTACGTCATCTTTACAGCAAGGAGTTCTCAGTTTTAATTAACATGTTGTGAAAAGACATTTCCTTTCCTTTGTTCTGAGCCCACAGTAGAATTCAGCTGTAATGAGTCAGCTCTTAACCTGCATTTCCTAAACACTAGATTTTGTCTTAATTTCTAAATATATGATTCTAAAATCAGCTTCAGACAGATGGATCTCAAATCCAGTTTGTCCATATTCAGTTACTATAGTCAAGAGATTAAAAGGAAATCCTTTGTCCTCTCTCTGATTTTGCCACTCAGGAAAACCAATAGACTTTAGAGAGGTTTCCCCCCTAGATTTTGTTCCCACTTTTCTCTTCCCACAGCCTTACCCAGGTCAAAAATAAAGAGTGAAGTGAAAGTGATGTATTTCCTGAATTCAGTCAATCAACTAGATAACCATTTATGACAAAAGAGATACTATTTGGCTATGTAGACAAGACACTATTTATCTCATTAGAGAGCTTTTCTGGTTTAGATTATGCAAGGCAGAAGAAGCAAAGCCAGTACAGCTGCAGGTAATGATCAGAATTTTCCCCAGCTCACATCCCTATGTGTCTATAGGTACAAACTTCCCAATCTCATCAGGTAAAAGCCTGTTAGGCTGGTAGCATTTTTGCTACTTCCTTCACAGCAGTCATACTTTCCTTGCTGAATTCCTGGATTAAGTGTATTTTAATCAAGAGTGTAGGAGTAAATAAAAACATGGGGATTTTTCTTCCTTCTTTTATATTTATCCCACTATTTTCACATGCTGATTCTGGTTGTTAAATAAAGTGTTACCTAGTCTTGCTGTTTAATCGCATCTGGATGTTTATAGATACAGAGTCCTTGACCAGCCAGATCTACAGCGTGTCTGTCAATGAAGAGAAATTTCATTTGACTGACACAGATTATTAGTAGTATTGATATCGTTTTAATTACAGTATTACATACATTTCATAGGCAGAGATTCTGCCTTACTCTGCCTCATCCAGAGCTGTAAATCCTTCAAGAAACTCCTTGTGTGTATGTATGTATAGTGTGTGTGTATATCTGCAGTATACACACAAATACAAGTGAACTGATTCAATAGCCCTGTAACTTCAAAAGGCATCTAGCTACCACAAACAACAACCTCCTGTCAAATGGGGAAAGAAATATACAGGTGCAGAGTAATCCGTGCAAGTCAAGAAGAGCACAATAAGAAAGTTCAGAGGAGAAGCAGCCCAAGAGCTGCAGCAGAAGGGAGCCCCGACCTGCTACTGTCTTCTGGACACCCCAGCAAGCGCATCTTGTTGCCTCCGACGATAGTCCAAGGTGAGAGGCACGAAGTGGTTTCTCCAGCACCACAGCAAGCAGTATTACCAGCTCTGTTGCACAGACAGAAAATTAACATGCGTGCTCCCCGGGCTGCCCCAGGCGGATAAACCTGCTGCCTGTCAGCTCGCATCCTCGTAGGCAGGAGATAGCAGCTGGGGCAGCCGCCAGCCCACGCTGCCTGACAGCCCCCTCTCCAGAGGCCTGATATTATTACAGGCCGCACTCTCTCTCCCCACGCTGAATTAACTTGTTCTGACTGTGTGACAGCTCTGACGACTGCCCGCACGGATGCGAGGTCACATGCTGCTGCGCGCATGGCCTGTCACCAGCCGCGCCACTAAAACCAGACAAAACCTTGTCAGGGGACATAAACTCCTCCAGAGGCAGAGGTGAGCCACTCAACCCATGGCACAGCTTGTGAGGGTTTTGATCAAGTTCAAGGACAGTGTTCTCTGACAGGGGAGCTGGGTGTAGGTGGGAAGGAGCGCACACAAGCTGGAGCACACACATGCATGCACACACGTAAAGAAAAAAGCAAAGGCAGGCAGGTTCAGCTGATGGAGCACAGGCAGGAGTGCTGGTGGGGGCACAGCTTGCTGTCAGCAGTCTCATGATTAAAGGGGCAAAGGAAAAAACTTCCTGCAGAATGACATCAAAAGAGAAGAAAAATAAAAGTACGTCCTCCCACTTTGAGGTTTTAGAGTTCTAGATGTGCCCAAAAATTAAGTTCGCAAGCAGAGAAAGTGAGTTTGCAAAGAAAAATGACCTGTTAAATTTTGCAGTTAGCTTCTGCTGCAGAAGGTACCTCTGCTTATGGCACACCTGGCACAGCCTACATGAAAATTTCCTTAATATTAAACTTTTTTTCTTCACCTTTCTTCATGAGCCTTTATCCTAAACATGAAGCTCACAGGCAATTGTGCTACCAGTATTTTCAACGAGCTCCCTGCTTAGCACCTCAGTGAGCTTTTTATTTGAGCTACAGAAGATTTCTGTTCTACTTGCTCTTCACCCTAAACTACCAAGGAAATATGTTCACACCCTGTATTATTTGCCCCCAAAATAGTAGGTACCTGAGAGATACAAGGTTTTCTTACTGTTCAAATGAAAACACCCAGCCTACCAAGCATGTTTGATCAGTGTATATGGAGGGCATTTAGTGGAAATAATGTACACTTTGGAAGTCGTATTTAGTCCAGATATGGTCTCTCTGCTTCCTATTTCTGCCATCACACAAAGAAGCCTCCCTGCAGTCTAAACCACTAAACGCAAGTAAACAGAATCTTCGAAAGCTTTACATTACCAGCGTAGCACAAAACTGCTGGAATATGCTGCTTTGGCCCTCCAGCTTTGCTAGCAAAGGGAAAACAGAGGCTTACAATGGATAGCATATTATTTTACACAAAACTTTTTTTTTTATGAGCTCTGCAAACTGAACCTACCCATGGGAAGGATGTTAACATCATCCAGAGTAAAGGAAACATTATGTCTTCATCCCATCAGTAATAAAAAAAGAAGTTTAAATGGACACGAATGTTTTTTTAAAGGCAATGTTTGATGCAATTACCCTGTAAGTATCAAAGAAGTATGTCATTCAGAGAAAATTGGTTGTAAGAGAGAATTTCTACACCTTTTGTCCCAGGCCAGTAGAGATTTTTTTTTTTTTTTAATAGCTCCTCTATGGAAAGAGTTGCTGGTCTTGTTCCTCAAAAAACACAGGAAAATCAACTCACTTGGGATACATTCTGGCATTAACAGGTTCCTGGCTACAACTCCCATCTAGAAGCAATGACAGTGGAATGGCACGAACTTATTTTGCTTTTGTCTGTGCCATAGTCTTTGCTGCAAAACTCCAAAATAAGAAAAATTTCAAAGCTTTGTATTTCATAAAATATAAAAATTTCACTGAGTGAGCAATATGCCACTTTCTGCTTATTTTAAAAAACACATTTGGCAACAGAAACCTTATACTTCTCTGAAATGAGTGGAATTTTTCTTTGCTAGTTGGTGGTGTTTTAAAAACTTAGCATGTAAGGAAGGAAACTAACATTAGCTTCCATTTGCACAGAAACACCTGGAGTAAAATATTTTCAGGGTAATCTGAAGATAGTGTAGTACAGGAACTTCTAACAGCAACTAGTATGAACCAAAATCCAGATGCAAATATCCCAAAGACCTGAAGGGGTTTTTTTCTGTTGGAGCTCTGTATGTGTGATCTTACAGAAAGATCTTAAGGGAGCAATCCCCTGCTCCCTAGCAAGCAGCAACCTCAGGTTAATGGCTAGCCTTAACTTAGAATGAAAGAAAAGAAAATTAGAATTAAACTACTTTCTTGTGTCTATTCATTCTATTCATTCTATTCATTCACAGGAAGCCTGTGATTTTCAGAGGAAAGTCTGATGACTGGTAAGTCAAGAGTTCCAGAAGTAGAAAATCCTGTTAGCATAATTTTTTTTTCCACTTCTTCCAGGTATTTTCTTCCATAAGCTTAATGAATTGTCATTCATATTTTTGAGTCACTTCTCATTCATCATGCCTATACAACAGAAAAAGCATAATTTTCCATTGACCACTTTGATTTTGACAATCTTCAGACTTCTTCTACACTATAATACTCCTTTTCATTTTGAGAGAAAAAAATAATTAAGGCTATCTTCCTCAGGATCATGTAATGAAAATCCTTTAAAGCATGGGAACACAAGCTTATCTGGCTGAGAACAGTGTAACCAAAACCAACCACTAACTTTCTCTGTCAGTTTATCAATTGGAAATAATCTTGATTCTCTTGATCTTTATTTAGTATGGGAGTGGTACAGTGTCTGGTCTGTAGGAGAGGTTTAGCACATCATGTTTCACATCGGGAGAGTTGTTCTCAGAGCCATATATCTTTTTCATCTCTCCTAGTAATTAGTTAGGGATTGCTCACTCCTACACTTCAAGTTCAAAAATGACTTGAGATTTTTACCCACAAAGGGAATGGTCTGCCTGCCAATAAACAGTGACTAATTAACAAGCTATCATTATCTTTAATTGTCAACTGTCAATAAAGTAAGCCAAATAAATAATAATAAATGAATATGTATAATAAAATACTCTACAGCCCTAATGACTAATGCTAAAACTAGGACAGAACTATGATCAGCAACTTTCTCCATGTACCATGGTCTGCAGATAGAATACACCTCTTGCTTTTTTGTGTTTGCTACTTTGGAGGCTTTTGACTGAAGCAATTGAGAATTGCTGTAGCAATAGTACCATGCAACACACTGTCTGTGGACTGAAGTATTAGATACGTTAGCTTCCTAACAGGACATTGTTAGCGCATAAAAATGATAGTGTAGTGTGTTTGTAAACATCAGCTTCATATTCCTAACTCCAAAGGAGCTCTTACACAAATACATGACCAAATAAGTCAATCAATTAAAAAAAAATCTGAAAGGATATGCCACTTCTGGATGGCAGTGGCAGGAGTAATACTACCCAGATTCTCCCTTTAATCTGAGGGCCAGTAGAGCTCTCCTAGAATATGACTGCTCCTTGCGGCTTGAGGAACGAAAAAAATCCCAATTCCATTTTCATTTCCATTTCTCATTGCACTGCTTCTGGCTGAGATGGAGTTCATTTTCTTCAGGCAGCCCAGAAAGTGCTGCTTTTCTGATTTGTGCTGAAAGCAATCCTGAAAACATAATCCTGAGCACTTCAGCTACCGGCGAATGCAGTGCCCAGGTTTTCTCCGTTTCTCATCCTCCCTGTGCCTTCCAAATGAGCAGGATCCAGGCGGGCAAGTGCCTGGGAGGGGACACAGGTGGCACAGCTGACCCCAGTGGACAAGGAAATGCCCCACGGTGCTCAGCAAGAACAGTTCCAGGAGGGAGGCAGGAGGAGCAGTTGTGCTCATGGCATCTCTGTCCAGGCCCGTGTTGGCTGTGCTGAGCCCTGCGTCCTGGCGAGCGGCCGGAGTCTGCTTGCCCAGGGGAATCCTTGTTTGCTTTGCCTGCGTGTGCAGCTTCTGCTTCTCAGGTTAAACTGCCAGTGCCTCCATCCACAAGGCTTCTTCCTTTCCTTGTATTTCATTCCCACCTGGCAGAAGAGGGGAGTGAGGGAGTGACTGGAGTGCTGTTTGGCTGATGGTGGAGCCAACCCTCCACATATGTACACATGCACTGCTTCTTTCAGCAGAAGTTCCTAATAACTACAGAAATCACTTAGAACAAAATAATCATTATGGTTCCAATATATTTTTTTTGCATCTTTTTTAAAGCCCATATTTATGTAGTGGAATTCTGGACATGTGTCTGTTGTTCACAGTCAAACACATTTGTTCACAGACAAAAACATTTCTTCACAGACTTCTTGACACCTTTTTCTTAATACTTATTTTTTAATTCGCATATCTGAGGATGAATTATTGTCCAGAAAAGTCATCAAGAAGGCAAATTATGTTCTCCACACTGGGCATGGAAAATGGAAAGTTTGCTGCATTGTGTCATTCTGTCTGTGTTCTGGAAGAGTTCATAGGAAATGTGGAGAAGGCACCATACTTAATTATTATATTTATCCCAGTTTCCAGCATGGGGGAAGGCATCCCAGACATGAAACTTACCCAAAGTTCTGCTGTTCTGCTTCTATGCCCACATAACCTTCAGGCTTTGCTTTGATTCTGTGAACATACTTTGTAACATCCACGGCTTCCACATCCAATCATGTTCATTTTGCAAATAAATTTGAGATAAAATTGCCTTTTTGAATACTGTGATATTCTCCTCATGCAAGTAATGGTGCACAATTACACAGCCACAATTACACTCTTAGGCCTGTATGCAATGTAGAATGTTGATGCTTTAACTGGGAATTGAGGTGTTACTTTGAACCTGTGCAAGTGGGAGTATCTGTCCATGAGCACAGGAGCAGTAACTGCAGAGCAAGAATGGGCTGCTGTGCCTCAGCTGCTCACCATGAAGGTTGTTCTGTGACAGTTTCAGAGAGGACAGAACAGTACTTGGCACAGACTAAAGTTCCTCTTCTTGCTATTCTGGACTGTTGCATCATGATTCAGCCAGAAAAAGTCATAGAAATGCTAAAAGGGCAAATAGCATTAATATTTGGTGTACCTACTTGTTGTTTCCATCTTCCCATATAACAAACCTCTGGATTATGTTACACTGTTAATTTGCTTCAACTCTTCTGACCCAAAAGGGTGCTTCCCAGATGCCCTATTAGAAGAACTTCACAAGATTTTTCTCTTTTGTGGAAGGGCAATCTCTCCAAGGGCTAACTCCCTCTGTTATCTCAGTAAGGCATAAACTGAAAACCACTGCTAAGGTGTCTACAGTTGCAGTATCTTGGCAATAATTCTTTTTCAGCATGTGTACAGTATGAATACTTTGTATGGTACTATATGGCCAATGTGTGACCTAACCAATATGGATGTACTTCAGATTCAAGTTTATTTTCTAATTGTACTTGCCAACACAGGGTTTTATAAACATAGATTATAAAACAATCAAGAAACGTATAAAAATAATATTTTTGACATTTTTACTCATACTAAAAACTAAACATCTGAGTTTCATTGGATTACATTACTACATAACTACTAAAATTACATTATATATATACTTCAGGGTTCCCAGCAGAACTCATGAACCTAAAAAAAAGCCATAATTTAATTATCCTTACTAATGAAATTCTCTAGATTTCAGTCACTATGGAGCTTTTTGGTGAACTTCTGAATATCAAAATTTCTTTTGCACAGCTGAGCCTTATTCAGAATCTGGCCTTGATAAGACTCATTTCAATATATTAGGCACAAGAATTTTAAACCATTAAAAAAGGAAGTGTATTGAAAAAGAAAGTAATTGTTACGCCATTAAATGCTGGCTCAAAGAATTCCTGGCATGAAATATGCAATTTTGGTTTTTTTATAAACTGTTACAGAAAAATGCCACAATTTCCAAGTGACCTTAATATTTGGTGGCATCCAAGCTATTTGAGGCTCAATAAATATGCATGCAAACTTAGTACAATAAAATTGTTATGGTTTAAGCCCAGCTTAAGCAGCACACAGTCACTTGCTCAGACCTTTTGTCTTCCCACACACCCCACTGGAATGGGGAGAAGAATCAAGGTAAAAGATAAATGTTGAGATAAGAACAGTTTAATAATTGAAAATAAAGTAAAATACAATAGTAACAGTAAATTATAATAACAATTATAATAAAAAAGAAACAAAAAAGTAATGCACAATGCAATTGTTCACCACCCACTGACTAATGCCAGATCCTGCTTCCCTAATCCAGATCAGCGTGCTCATCCAGGTAACTCCCCCAATCTGCATACAGGGCCTGACATTCTCTGGTATGGAATATTTCTCTGGGGAGTTCAGGCCACCTGTCCCAGCTGTGCTCCCTCCCAGTTTCTTTTGTGTATCCTCAGTGGCAGAGCATGAGACAAGGAAAAATAAGTCCTTGACTCAGGATAAACACAGCTTAGCAAAACCCAAAACATCAGTGTGTTATCAACACCATTCTCATTCTGAATCCAAAACACAGCATTTTAGCAGCTGCTGAGAAGAAATTAACTCTACTCTGGCTGAGACCAGCACAATGGTTAAACAATTTCAGTTGTCTTTTATGTATGTGAAATGAGACTTTTTCTGTCTTCTAAAAAGAAGAGAGAAGAAAAGCTAATAATAATGCACATGCATACACAAACATCTCCTACTTCAAAACAGAGATATATGCCAGTATTATATTCATATCTGTACAGCGTATTCAATTTTCTACCAATTTTGAGACCCAAGATAGGAAAAAGGCCTCTAACAAATACCTTTCAGAAAAAGAAGACTGGAGAGTTCTGCTCTTTTTCATAGTAATCATATTTGCAGAACCTTACACTGTTCAAGTTGTTTTGGAGCTGTATATCACAGTCAGCAGCAAAGTCCTCATTCCTTCTGTGCTTACACTATTATGGATGTGCAATTCATAAAATATTTACATATGTTGCCTCTTTTTTGTTTTGGAAAGCAAAATAAAGATAAACCATAAATTTCCTCAACAGCGTGTGTATGCAGAAACACATATGTGAGGTAGGGTAATTAGTTTATCTTTTATCACCTTGTTGGTAAATTAGGGGCTCTCTCATTACATCTTGATTATATCTGCAATTATCTGGTACCAAATGTTGCTTCCACCATCTTTCCACTGTTTTTATTCGCTTTTTTTTTCACTTCCTGTCTGCTCTCCTCCTTTTCTTAGCTTTTTAATAGCTTATAACCATTCCTTGTTGCATACTGGCTGAGAGCTCTCTCAAGTCCCAGGTGCAAATCAATAAGTTATAGTGGTTCATAAAAATAAGACTGTCATCATTATTGTTCAATTATTGCTGTGTCTGAGGAAAGATTCTTCAAGTGCTGGAGTTGTCGTCACTAATATTTATAATCTGCACTGAACAGTGTTAATGAATGAGTGGGTGTACATTCTGCTGAAATGCAGTGGTATTTGATTTATACTAAGTCCAGGTCTGATTGTTAAAGCTAAATCCATTAAATTGTCTCTTAGATCTGCCTTAATGTACTTCCCGGCATACAATGGAGTTTAAACATTACTTAGTTTTTCATTATTGGTTGAGTATTTGTCTTTATTAGATCACCCTATGATAAATGGGATTTGGGATATTTTGAAAAATAGCAGTGTATTAAAGCTTTACTTGTCAGAAAAAAAATATTAAAAAAAAATTATCAGCATGTTTGCTAAAAAATAATCAGCTAAAAGTGTAAGAAGAAATTCAGAATGTTCTACCCTAGTTCACAAAACCAAGACTCTCAGGGAAGAAATTCACACTTCATCTTGGGGAAAAGAAATTCAAGAATAGTTTCCACTGAAAGGAAAAAAATATACTTTGTTTACCTAAACTGTCACCTTTAAAGTTTCTACAAAGGGGGGAGTGTTTTTTTTCTCTAGCTCAAAACTGTTTTCTCAAAAAAAAGTAAATAAAAACAAAACAGTAAATGAAAGTGTAAAACACTTAGGAAATAATCAGCTTCCAGCTCAGGTTAGGAATATCTGCAAAGGCTGTTGAGTATTAAATAGACAGAGTGAGTAAAGCATTTCTTCTCATCTACAAGAGTTTTCCACTCACAGTACATACAAAGCCACCACAGGACAGAGAAGCCAGTCTGGGCTGTATTTCTGATATTGTCTCCATGAAACACTTCTGTTTTTCTTAGCTGTTGTTGGCTACAATCAGAGAGTTTCTCCACCACTATTAATCTATTCTTTTAACTAATTTTGCTCAGCAAGTAAAGCCTCAGTAAAGCTTTGTAGGTTTGATTCTGTCTTAAGAGGAGTGGTCAGCCATTTCATTGAATGCAGCTCATTTACAAGTAGATAATCCTTTTTTGGTGCAGGAAACGTTAAGCAACACAGCTTCTCTCCTGGTATTCCCACTGTTCTTCTAGACAAATATTTAACTCCCAAAATTTCTCTCAATCCAGTAGTGTCACCCTCTTCTCAAACATCATTAGGCTAATATTCTAGCCGTTTTCTCCCTCCCCTGCATTTTCTTGTCTAAATTTGTATTACAGAGCTTTTCCACCAACTACCAAATACCAAATAGTGTATTACACTATTACCTGCCTGGTACTTGCATTAAATAACTAATTTCACAATCTAGTGCTGTCACTGCTGTGCATAACATGTTAGAGTTGTGCCTTTCCAACAATGCAGGATCACTAGAAGCACAAGTTTACCAACTCCCTTAAGGTTTCATCTTTCTAAGGGTTCACAAAACCTACATGGTATAAGGAACACTAGAGCTAAAAGCTGTTAGTCTCTGAGGATAGAGTTAGACCTGGAAGTCCCATGCACATGACAAACTCTGGACTCGTCAAAAATTTTTACATTGTCCCTCACTTGGAACTCTGTCCAGAAATGCAATGTAGATCCAAGGGTATAAAAAGCTGCAAATCACAGAATCAGTAGGCTGGAAGAGACCTCCAAGATCATCGAGTGAACTCAGCCCAACACCTCAACTAAACGATGGCACCATAGTGTGCCACATCCATTCTATTTTTAAACACATCCGGGGATGGTGACTCTGCTACCTCCCCAGGCGTATCACTCTTCCCATTAAAAAATCTTTCCCTAATATGCAACCTATATTTCTCTTGGCATAGCTTAAGGCTGTGTTCTCTGGTTCCATCAGTTGTTGTCTGGTAAAAGAGACCAACCCCCACCTGCCTACAGCCACCTTTCAGGGAGTTGTAAAGAGTGATAAGGTCACCCTTGAGCCTTCTTTTCTAGAAAAAAGTAAAAATCACTTCATCTCCTACTGGGTTCCAAGACAAGTAATAACTAGTTTTGGTTTTTGGTTTTTGGTTTTTGTTTTTTTGGTTTTTGGGGGTTTTTTATTTGTTTGTTTGTTTTTTACAAAGAATTACATTTTCTGAGCTCATTCCAGTTAGGAGTGGAGGATAAGGGATATATAATCCCATATAATAAGTCCGTATCATTTAAAAAACACAGTAGATGCTGAGTAGATGCTGACCTTGGACTTTTGGGAGTGCCACCTTTTTATTTTTTTTCTTTGGCTGGCAAGGTTTTAATAGTGGGAGGGGCTACAGGGGAGAGGTGGCTTCTCTGAGAAGCTGCAAGAAACTTCCTTCATGTTGGTCAGAGCCAAAGCCATATGGCTTCAGGATAGACCTGCTGCCAGCCAAGGCCAAGCCCATCAGTGACAGAGGTAGTAGCTCTAGAAGAACATACCTGAAAGAGGAGAAAAACTTGCTGTGCAGCAGTAGTCAAAAGAGTGAGAATATGTGAAAGGAACAACTGTGTAGACACTCAGGTCAGTGCAGAAGGAGGCGCTGGAAGTACTCCAGGTGCTGGAGCTGAGATTCCCCTGCAGCTATGCAGCAGTCTGTGGAGGTCCATGGGATACACAGATCCACTTGCAACCCTGGAGAGCCCCATACAGGAGCAGGTGAGCCTATGAGGAGGAGGGAGCAGCAGAGTAATGCATGATGAAATGAACCCAACCACTATTCTCTGTCTCCCTGTGCTGCTAGGAGGAAGAAGGTGAAGAATTCAGGAGTGAAGTTGAGCCCAGGAAGCAGGGAGGAGTGGGCAAAGGGTGTTTTGTTTCTAATTACCCTACTCTGACTTGACCAATAATATCTTTTCAGCTTTTTTCCTCACATTTGTTTTGCCCATGACAGTAATTGCTCTCCCTATTATTACCCCAATCTCTGAGGCTTTTGTTGTATTTTCTGGCCTCTGTCCTGTGGAGGAGGGGAGAGATAGGGTCATTTTGGTGTGTACCTGCTGTTTGATGGGGTTAAACCACCACAATTTGCTAGCTCTGATGGCTGACCTCCTGCATCTTGCTTTTTGATAGTTAGCACAGAAATGTCACACCAAATGTGCCATGGGATTTTGATGTTCCCATGGCATATTTTTGCCCTGCTGAACTTGCCCCATGTGCCAGGTCAGCATTGCTTAGGTAGTCATTAGGTGCACGGTCATTCCAAACTACCCAAATTTACCAGATTATCTGTTAACGGACAAATGCCTAGGAAATCCTTCTCTGAGCCAGAGCCCAGATTTTAGAGTTGCATGATTCCATTCGAATTCCCAATTTTAGGACTATTGCTATGCCTGTTAAAAAGCAGAGGTATCTGTACGTATCCTCTTTCAGACAAACTGATAGCCAGTGCCTAGTGAGTTATGTCTTATTACAAAATTCATGATAGCACTTCTTAAACAAATTGTACCTTTATGAAATTAACTTATTGCTAGCAATAATTTAGATCTGTTTGCAGTACTGTGAATACAGAAAAGCGAAAGCACAGATGTCAAGAATTAAAATCCAAGCCAAAAAATTATATAAAACCTGCACTATTCTCTCCCCCTTGTACAAGATTCCTCTAAGGGAATGTCAAGGTTCGTTAATGGGACAGTGGAAGAAACTTGTCATGACAAGTTATTTTGCCCACAATTAACTTGCACAGGGAACCGTGTTTGACTTTGGCTGTGCTAATTCCCAGAGAGGTCATGGGCTCCACATCCCTGGAGGTGTTCAAGGCCAGGCTGAATGGGGCTCTGGGCAGCCTGGGCTAGTGAAGGAAGTCCCTGCCCATGGAGCTTGATGATTTTTAAGGTCTCTTCCAACCCTAGCATATGGTTCTATGATCCCATGAATTCACAGTTATCAACCTGCTGCTCCCACCTGGTGTGCTTCTGTAAGGTCCTTTAATGTCATGAACAAAAACACGCTAGTGCTTCCACATCTGGGAGGTGTTTAAGGAAGGAAACATCTTTCTCTTAGCTGCACATTTTCTAGCTGAATACATATTTGCCATCTTACAGCTTGATCTGGTTCCCAGTGAAGGTAACAGTCTTTCCATTTCAGTGGTGGGCAGAACAGAATTTGAATTATCTTCCTACAGAAAAGAAAACTCTAGGAGCTAGTGAGTAATAGGAATACCTCATACTTCCAAGCACCCTAGAAATCCCACTACAGTAAATCGCCACAATTTGTGTTTCCCCATGATAAAACTCTGCAGAGCAAAGTAGTTTTCCTTGCTCGGTGTCACTGTGCACATTTAGAGTCTGGACACAACCCAAAGATAAGCATGTTATTGAAAAAGTAGCACAAATAAGAAACAATAGGCCAGCAAACTATCCCATTAAAAGACTGATAATACATTCTGGAATCCAAGCCTTTAGTAATAAATATGCTTATTTTAGTAGAATAACTATTTATAATTCATTATTTTGGTAACAAGAGGAGACGGTTAATTTGCACTAAAGTTGCACTTCTCAGTCTGGGCAAGAAAAAGTTAATGATTAACATTTTAAAGAGCACAAGCAAACACGGAGGACATACCAGACTTGAGAAATAAATGCACTGTGCCAGTATGTAGTATTTATCACCTTTAAAAAGAAACATATATTCTAGGAAAAAAGATCAGTAATATCTTTTTTCCTAGTATATATTTCTCCTGTGCAGAGTTGAAGACAAAAAAGGAACTCTCAAGAATATATCCATTCTCACCAGGTACCCTATTGTGATAAAAATTTAGAAATCAGGTCCTGATCAAGGGAACAGCTGGCAAAGAGTAACTGTCTAATCAGGAATTATGCTCTGCAGAGACTCCTCGAGAAAGAAAAGCAGGGCTTGATCCAACATTTCCCATCATTAACTTGTCGGTAAATCAACAAGTTACTGAATGGCTGTCTTCTTTTTTGCTGAACTCAGTCCTACAGGTCCAAGAGCTTTTAAGGAGAATTCAGTCCTAAAAATGCATAGGGACAAACTTCCTCATGTAGGCTGTGGATAGCCCCATTAAGTCAGAGGGACCAAACACAAGTGCCCTAGATAGTATTGTTTGCTTTTCATCATATGCCTGGAATCTTATGTAACTTTATGAGGAAAACAGGTAGTCTGTCACCAAAAGTCCTTTCGGTTATATACACAGTCACTTTGCTTGCAGTAATGTTTTATCAGTGTTGTACAACTGTCCTTATACACAGCTTTAATAATTTAGTACGTTGTGCATTAGATTGGGAAAACACTCATTAAAAGTGTCTACAAGTATTATATCCAAGTCTGAAAAATAGATCTGAATTTACATTCCCTGTGTGTTAGTTTCTTGCATAGCATCTAACAAATAGACCTAGCTGTATTCTCCCTTATATTTTATCTTGGTGTAACTCAGCTAATTTAATTAGCTAATGGAATGTCTGTTAATATGCGTGTAGTGTTAAACATTAATTTTTCCTCAGAGGTACAGAATGAGTTTGAACAAGAGACCAGACTCACTGAAACAGTAAGCCCCAGGGACATATGGAATAAGACCTGCAAAAACACACAGATTTCTAGTTCCTGCTAGGCTACTGAATCTCAGTGTCTTCAGTTAAAGTTGGCCATTTAAGCACTTCTATGTTTTGGTGCCACATCTGCTGCAAGAGCACACAAACTTTTGCTATGGTCAACTAAGCTGTCTTAGCCCAGTGCCTGTAAACCCTGTTCCAGTAGCAGTACACATGCATGCTTGCATGCACCCAAAGACTTCCTTCCATGTGTGTATCTATCTATCTGTGTGTGTGCATGAATATATACATATGCAGAAGTATCAAAATACTGCTTGATGTGCCTGTTACTTTTCATAATCTTGACCTAAGATATTCTGCATGCATGAGACACAGGACTGACACGGATAGCAGACAGTAAGCTTTAATTTTAAAGAAGTTCCATCTGTGATTAATATTGCATCCAAAACAATAAAAGTTTGCATGGTTCCTCTATTAGTGAAGTTATTGGCAGGACTATTCATGGAGTACCGTATTTTAAGAAAATAGTGCACTAAATTTACAGTGAACTGACTCAAAACTTGTAGAGAAAGCCCTGCTGCTTCCTTCCAGCTAGTTCACCCCTTCCCATAGTATGCATGAGATACTGCAGGTGCTTTGAATACATTCTGCATTATCATCACCCCCCCCCCGCCCCAACCCCCCTAAAAAGAGGAAAGAAAAAGGAAAAAATAAAACCGCTGTATTAACTTACTGTTGACCATGAATTTGAAACAAAACATTGAAACCAAGGTGCTTCTGGATGTCTGTGGTATATGACAGAAGTTTGACAGGCAACCCCTACAAGTGTCAGGCCCCCAAAGCAATGAAGCAGAAAATAAAAGTGGTCCCAAACACGTTTAAAAGTATTCATCTCACTGTTCCGCTTTGATACGAGGAACAAAAATGGAAGCATTCCTATTCCCTATTGAAAGTAATCACAGTTTTATATCCTGCAGTATTTACATAGGGAGAGCTGTTTATTTAGAATCCTTGGTGATAAGGACACGGCAAGCTCATAACTTATTATATATTCTCTTTTCATTTTGTCTTTTTTGGGGCTAGAATTATGTATATTTTATGATAACCCAAAATGACTTATACATAAAAAATACAGACTTTAAAGATAAAAAGGATTAGTAGCAGGTAATGCATTTTCCATGAGTGGCTATAGGGCTCTCAGTTCCAGAATGCACAGGCTGCATACAAATGAATTGATAAAAGTCTGAGGCTGCGGATGGGTAGAAAGGCTCATGCTTTGCTGGAGATGATTCTTAAAGTTACAATAAATCAGACAGACAGTGTCGGCCTTTGAGGATAAACCTGTGATGGCTTGTTGTGCCTCTTTGAATCGCCTCAGAGGCCCAGGGACTAAAAAGTGCCTAGATGTCACATTAAATCTACCAGGAGGATGGAGCACTTCAAAGAGGAACGCAATCAGATCTGATGGAAAATACATTTTCTGAAAGCTACTGACAAAAAAGTAATCTTTGATGTGGATGTTGAATAACAATTGATATTGTCTTTCCTGACATTTTTCATTATTGCTGTCTTATACAGCCTACTTCATGTATTAAAGCAATATTAACTGTTTGACAGGGACAAATCCTCAAACGATCACATAAGCAATTGTTTCTGAATTGTCTTAGCCCACTGCCTGTAAAAGCTGTCCCAATAACTGCTTTTAAATATGATGGTATACTCCTTTCCTTGACTACCTAGACAGTGTCTGAGCCTTAGTATAATACAATAGATTCTAGGGGATATTAAAAATGGTTAGGTGTTATGAGGTGTCATTTGATTGTAAGTAAGGTGCAGCAGTGTTTTCTGAAGGTGACTTTTAATGAGAGAGGTCTATAAAAATTTAGTCTGTATTACTCCCACTCTACAATACACATTTATAGCAAGTAAATCTACCCAGAAATTTTGAATCTCCTACAATTCTTGCAGTTTAAAAGGAGAAAAAAAGAAATGTACAGGAGATATTTGTTATTTATGCAAAGGAATAAAGAACTCCAGCTATACAAAATGCTATAAATATAATGCAGATAAATCACACCGTTTTTACTGGAGAAAAATTCATGCAGATCTAAAGACTACATGTCATTTCAAAGGGCTGGATCCCTCCTGAGGTTTGATGTCTTAACTCTCTACTGTAACAATGTGCTGCTTTACTTAAGATCTCTATAAATCTAGAGCCCCTAATTCCTGGATGACCTCGAGCTACTGACAAGGTAGATGGAAAGGCAGCTATAGCTCTAATCAAGCTGGTATACAGGGGTTAATTGCACCAGGGGAAGACACATACACAGAAGCCCCAAAGCTGAGAGTAAATTGCAGCAGTGGGGTAATCCACTGCTCTCAGGCTCTCACATGTTACTGGCATTTCTGCTGCACCATAAAATAGTGAAGCTGTGGATGTCCCTGTTTACTTCCAATTTTCTTGACAGTCTTCAGTTTTTCACATACCTGGAGGGTGGTTTCACCCACTTTTTCTCCCTTATCATGACTACCAGTATCAGACCCACCATCAAGAGCCTTCTGAAATCACTTGTTTCAGATTATTGTTTTTTTGGTTTTTTGTTTCTTTTTTTTCGTTTTGTTTTGTTTTTTGTTTGTTTATTTGGGGTTTTTTTTTTTTGAGAGGGGGGGTGTGTTGTGGGTTTTTTGTGGGTTTTTGTTTTGTTTTGTTTTGTTTTGTTTTGTTTTGTTTTTGTTTTTGTTTTTGTTTTGTTTTGTTTTGTTTTTATTGAAGGGTCCCATGGTAAGGTTTTTTGTGGATTCCCTCCCCAGGGAAAATATTTTATGGCTTACAGTAAACCTCTTGTATAGAATGAAAAGAAAATAGAATAGTTTTTAAAAGGATCCATAGAGAAATTAAGATAATATCTCTAGCAGGACAGAGTAAGCAGCATCACTGACTGCATAGTGCACAGCTGTAATGCATTAAATATTATAATTCAGCAAGAGTTTGAAAGAGAGTTCAGCAACCTCTTTCTACTACACAGAAACACACTTCTGTTGCCCTCTGACAGGGAGGACAGCTTTCATTTGCCACTCTTCTGCATCACTCTTTGCCTTGCCGGTGTGTGTGCTCTGGAAGGCAGTCATCCCCAGGAGGACAAGGATAAGTCATGCTGCCACTAACATTTCTGCCAAAACCTAGGTGATGCGTGGCTGGTGCCAAGTTGTCAGATTCCCTGGGGCCAAACACTCAGACGTACTTTGTTTCTGCCCAGAAGGCAGTTGCTGTCTTCTCATGCATCAGACACAATGAAACCTTCTTCTCTTGGATGATTTGAAATTGATGAATGACTCTAGTCCCACCCTCCAAATAAATAAATAAATAAATACGTAGGGGAAAAGACATCAGCAACATTCTCAACAGCTTCCAAGGTTATTCTCTTATCTCCCAAGCCTGACTCTTGCTTTATTATTTTAGAGTTGGCCAAGGCAAAAAATATTCTGTATATACTTCAATCTGAAGTCCTCATTGGCCCCTTTAGGACTCCAGCTCCTTGACACTTCAACTCCAGTTACACCAGGAGGGATTTCTTTTCTTTCTTCTCTCCATTGCTCTATCCCTGGTGGGAACTCATCCACTCCCAGGTTTCCTAACACCTTACTTCTGAGTTATTGAAATGAGGCTGCTTGGCCAGCTGAAACTTCTTTGAAGTCAGGGAATACTTCAGATGTCAAGTCATGAATTTCCTCTCTCTTTACTTTAGACTGCTGTCTGTGTTTGTAAAAATCTATGAACTACTAACCGTTAAAGCTCTGTACACAGTGAACTCCTGGCACTAATTATGTCATCCTACAGTAAATGGAGAAAACCACAGAAATTACTCTGTGGAAGTATTAGGAGGATAATTGTTGTTAGGGGATGGGAAAATAAAGACCCATTAGCTGGCAAAAGATGTGTACAAAGCTTTTAGTTTTGCTTTTATGTTATTGAGGTCAAGCTAACAATACTCCCTCTGCAGAGGTCATGGTTTGACAATAGAGAAGGTCTGGCTATCACCATATCAGAAATACTGCAGCACGTGTTATAAGGTAGCCAACCAGAAAGAACTCATGCCACTGCTTCACATTTGTCCACAGTTTTCTGATGGGTTTTTACTGGGCATGCAGGCTTTACAACAGATAGGCCATTGTCTATCTGCCCACAGCCAGCAGACATTTCATCCCCCATGCTGTGACACTGACAGAAGCACTGGCACATGCCCTCACGTTACTTGTGCTGCTGCTCAGTCTGGCAGGGTCTGGCTGCACACAGTTCTGACACTAAACATGGGGCAGCTGCCACTTCCCTTGCTGGTTTGGGGCTTAATTATATAAAGCACAGAAATAGAGTGTGCTACTTCGAAGTTCAATAAATGACAGTAAGGAGCGATCAGCAGGTCAGTGTGTGAAAGAAATCCAGTTTTGCACTAATGAGGACAAAACAGCTGTGAGACAGCTGATTTCCAAGGCAAGCAGCCAGAGCAGTTGTCTGGGGCTCCAGGCTCGTGGTGACCCTCTTAAAGATGAATTTTGGCTACATTGAAGCGTCAGGAAAAGGAGGAAGAGGGGAGAGGTCCAAGTTGCGACTTCTTCCCATTGTATCCATAAGCATCCAAGTTGCTCTTGCTGGGCAGCCAATATCCAACACAAGCTCAGTACAGCAACTACTATGATTCAACCCAGTTCCATTTGGAAACCGCAGCCCTCTACTTCAGCTGATCGTTTTCATACCTACAAAGAATGGGAGTGCCACGACATCATAGAGGCTTTGAATCACTGCTGCCAGAGAGGAGGAGCCCAAATATAGCACTTCATTTTGCTTATGCAGTTGTTCAGCTTCTGCACACACACCTCTGCATATTGAGCTAGGTTTAGAGATTCACAGCTTTCCTGAGCAGATCTGTGAAAGGATGCAAATTGCTCCATAATTACTCAGATGCCTTATGAAGGCCTGTGCACTCAATGTCCAATTTATAACCAATCAGCCCTGTACAACAAGCACCTCCACGTACAATAACAGCTGATTCTGTCTGGCTCTCAGTTCTTAGAAGTTACAGCCCCGCAGGATGTAACAAGACAGTTTTATAAAGCTGTGCAAGTAAAAAGAATCATCAAGGTCACCATTTTCAAAAGCACCCAGAGCTAAAATGAAAGGCTAAGCAGATGGTGTGTGGCACAGAGTCAAACCTCTCCTAGCTATGGTCTTTTTTTTCCCAGCTCCTCTGAAAAAAAGTCTGTGCAAAAGTTGTCTACAAAAAATCAGCCCTGATTTTCAATATTTTGCCTTGAGATCTTTAAACCAATATCTATTTTCATGTTTTCAGAAACAATTGGATGAGCATGTAATTCTTTGTTGTACTTTTGAACTGGTCAGAGCTTAGAGACAAGTAGATATTTGTATGGCAGACAGTTCTGGAATTCAAGATTCTGGATTTCTTATTTCTTTTTGAAATGCACTGATTTAAAGAGCAGAAAATTACCAGAACACAAAGTATCATTTTTACACTGGTTACACCAGGATCCGTATCCTTGAGTTCTGTTTCATCACTGACTTACTCTTTGTCCACTCCATGGTATTGGTTGAGGGTTTCATTCATACTGTAAATTACAGGAATTGCGTAACTAGCATTTAATTAACTACAGGGTAATAAATCCACTACATGAACAATGTGGAGGGTTGGCTCCACCATCAGCCAAACAGCACTCCAGTCACTCCCTCACTCCCGTCTTCTGCCAGGTGGGAATGAAATACAAGGAAAGGAAGAAGCCTTGTGGATGGAGGCACTGGCAGTTTAACCTGAGAAGCAGAAGCTGCACACGCAGGCAAAGCAAACAAGGATTCCCCTGGGCAAGCAGACTCCGGCCGCTCGCCAGGACGCAGGGCTCAGCACAGCCAACACGGGCCTGGACAGAGATGCCATGAGCACAACTGCTCCTCCTGCCTCCCTCCTGGAACTGTTCTTGCTGAGCACCGTGGGGCATTTCCTTGTCCACTGGGGTCAGCTGTGCCACCTGTGTCCCCTCCCAGGCACTTGCCCACCCGGATCCTGCTCATTTGGAAGGCACAGGGAGGATGAGAAACGGAGAAAACCTGGGCACTGCATTCGCCGGTAGCTGAAGTGCTCAGGATTATGTTTTCAGGATTGCTTTCAGCACAAATCAGAAAAGCAGCTCTTTCTGGGCTGCCTGAAGGAAATGAACTCCATCTCAGCCAGAAGCAGTGCAATGAGAAATGGAAATGAAAATGGAATTGGGATTTTTTTCATTCCTCAAGCCGCAAGGAGCAGTCATATTCTAGGAGAGCTCTACTGGCCCTCAGATTAAAGGGAGAATCTGGGTAGTATTCTGGCATCCAGAAGTGGCATATCCTCTAGTACTCTCCCAAGAGACTAAGGCAAGCATTTCTCCATTGCTAATATATTTCAAAGGTTGTTCTGCCCAGCAAATTTTCTTGATTATATGTTCTTTCCCATGTGCCTTTCCTCCTAATTGATTCCTCCTGCCTGACATGATCTTCCTGAAACTCCCCACTGAGACCTCCATTGCCAGTCCAAGTGAGGTACAGAAGATGCTACCTAGATGTACAAAGAGCTGTATCCTTTCTTCTCCTCAGGCAAACAGACTGAGGCTTGTGCCCCAATAACATCCTGAGATCTGTCAGTTGGAGGAGTATAAGACCCAGCTTTGATTTTTTATTTCAGATTAATGTAAATGGTTCTTCTACTCTGTAATTACTTTGCTGATAATTACACAATTACTCTCATTTATAGTAATCATTTAAAAATGAATTGATGTTAGCCTAGTCTAATTTGCAAAATAAATTAAGCAAATTATTACTTGATTTTAAATCAAGTAAATCTACCCCTCCATTCAGTTTGCCTGCATGGTGCCACAGCCCACTGTGATGCTGCTGGTCATTGCTGGTGTTCGTGACAGATGCAATTGTTGCAGCCTCACTATAATGCAGTAGGGGGAAGACTAGGGGGTGTTGCTGCCTCTAGTTGTGTGGCACTTTGCTTTTTCTGAGCTCCTGTTTAAACTGACCACTTTGATCTTTCTCATTATGAAGATTTATACCATCATCTAGTGGAACTCCCCTTAAACTACAACCCTTTAACTCCTGCTCTGCACTTTACATGCAGCCTGAGATGGGAAGAGCAGGCAGTGAGGTCCTTGTATTCAAGTTACTAAATATAGGAGGATTTTTGACATCTCCCACAGCAGGAAAATTTCCCATAACCACAGTAATTAAAGTCTTGCTCAGTATTTGCGTAATGTCACATTAAATCCATATAATGCCGCTGCTCCCATCCCACCCATCTCTCAGTTTCATACTTTAGAATCAAGAGACAAGTAAGTGCAGCAGTAAGCATGGCTGGGTTTGTTGTACAGAGAGCAAAAAATCCTTAAAAAAGCACATTATAAACCAAGAGAATAAATATGTAGCCTATGCTCTCCACATCAGATGATAAACCGTCCTGAATAAAAAAAGTATTTCATCCTAATTTCTCATCACATTTGAATAGACAGCATTTCCTCCTCTCTTGTTGCAATCTCTGTTGTGTAGCAATACATGTATGCTTTTATCAGGCATAGAAATGAGTTGCTATTCTCACAGTTAATTCTATCAGCTCTGAAAAACAGCATCAAAGATATTTCTCTGTTTAATTCAGGAGTTTCCCCCAGACATCTTCCAAATTACTTTCTTCTCCCTAATACAGAAAAAAATGGGGACTTACCTATAGTCCCATACTGCTTCAGGGCATCTAGGGAAGCTTCACATTGGCAGAAACAGCACACTAAATCCATGGCATGGAGCTGATTAGGAGAATAAATCAGAGGTGATGTGGCTTTACATGAGCGCAGTGCGTCAGTCAGGAGGTGCATTTCCTGTTCAGGGCTCGTGCCTCATACACCGGCTCCCTCTGTAGCTCTTGGCAGAACGCAGTGGACAGCTCTCCCCAAACCTGGGCAAGCCCAGGAGGAAGCTATGCGCCCCTCAGGCTCATGAAGTGCACATGGTGAGGTGCACACAGCCTGCTCCCCACAGTATTGCTTTATTTCTGATTTAGCTGTAGCTGTTGGACTGCAAGGATCCAAGCAGTAATTGCAAAGACTATCCCCATGCCAGTGGCACATGAGGTCAGGCCAAGACTGTGCCGAAATCTGTACCAGGTGTCCTCTTCCTGTTTCCATTTTGTGATGGTACCCAGTGAGCAGCTACACGAGTACTCACGCTGCTACCCCAGAGCTGGAGAGGCAACTTCTATTTCTTTTTGATCCATACAGTTATTTTCCAACAAAATGTTTTGTCTCCTTCCTACTATTGCAGCAGTAGCCAGTTGATACTGCTGAGAGCCTTTCTGGGAAAAAGTGCTGACCATGCCTCCATGCTGTGGATTAGTTTGCTTTCACTCTGATTTAGCACTAACATAATTTTCTGTGACCAAATGTCTGATGCCCCCCTCTCCCCAAAGGCATGATTATAGCCCTTCAAGCCCAGGCATACAAATTTCACAACAGTCAAAAGACAACGTAAAGGAGAATAGTAATCCAGTGCAACAGTACTTGTTTTATAATAGAGTGTACTAGAGAGCTACAGTACAGCTGTTTCATCTAATCTGAAGCATGTGCAGTTCATATTAATAGTTAATTTAATCTGCTTTTAAATCGCAATAAGGTGAGCAACAACAAAAAGGCGTGACCTGTCTTTCCTGGAGGAGCCGAGTCACGTTTCTCTCCAACTTCTCCATGTGACAGAGCAGTGCTACAATTAAAGCACAATAATGTGCTTGTTATTCAAGTCAGGCATTAGTTCTAGTAATGGGGTGCTTGGTGGTGAGATGGATTTCCTTGTTAGGAGCTAAGCAGAGGATTAGCTGAATTCTCCATGGAGAAATCTTGATTTGTTCAAGGTCTTTCATGTTTTCTACAGAGAAGGGATTATGTCTACTTAAAGAGGGGGCTTGCTTAAAAAGCTACAAAGTATAAGAAAAGGATTTAGGGCAGTCGGGCCTGTGGTTAAGTAGCTGAGGGGTAGAGGGAGTTTTAAAGCTGTGGATTATTTAAAGCCATAAAGTTCAAAAAATAATTGGTTTAGCGCTACTGGGTCAATGCAGAGTAACATGCTGAAAAGGCAGTTAAGCATAAGCTAATATTCATTTTGCTTTGGCTAATTGTTGCAAGTATTCAGAGTAGAGGGTGAAAGAGGAAATGTTCTAGCTCTTTTCTTTGGGGTCGAACCATACAGCATCATTCTGCACTCCTTTGCTTTGCTGTAGATATATGTTGCAACATGCATTACCCACCCAGCACAAGAATTGCAGAGAGCTCTTTTTGAAGCTCTAACACTGTTCTCTTAATGAGGCCATGAAGCAAACCATTAAAAGCCTTTTAGAAGAGTTGTAAAATTCACAGTCTTCCTGCAGCCTCCTGTCTCAAAGGCAGCTCTGCTCCCTCTTCCCCTTTTTCTTCAATATCCTCTGGCAATATGTTAGTTCACTTTGTCTGCAATCAGACTTTGATGATCATCAGTGCCTTTAGAGAAATCTAAGCAGAAGCATCCTGCCCTGCAGCCTGTTCAGGGGAGTGGCACAGCCCTTGGGGCCATGCCAAAACCTGACCATGCAGGAGGCACAGGGAACTACCACACTTCAGTAGAGACTGTCCTTGGCATTGCGGCAAGAGGTGCAGGCTGCAGTTCACCCTTTACTTTCACCTTAGTCATACTGTGGGCTCGCAGCAGAGATCTGACCGCAGCAGAAGCAAATCTCTCTACAGCTGGAGACAGAGCCCCGGATTCTCCTAATGGATTAAGACATCTAGAGACATTACTTCCATAGGCAGAATAGCTGAATGAGTCATCACAATCTAAGGACAACACAAGCACACAAAAAATTGGATGGATGGTTGGAAGCAGCTGTTTAAAGCTGTTCTGGATGGAGCCAGAGAGTGGTGAGAAAGAAGATTCTTTAGTAATTCACTGGGAAGGGTTCAGTGAGTTTAATGAAAGCCAATGAAGAGATGTAAGTGTTCACTAGGGTGTGGTAGATATTCTCTTCGGGCAGAAATACTCTGAGTTGGTTGTGCAGGATGGAGAGGTAGGAGGTGGCAAAGTAGAGTTCATTATGATACCGAGCAGTGAAAAGAAGAAAGTGCATGGATTTGGATGTCACAGGAGAAAACTGAAATGGGCTTGTCCTTGCCTTGTACAATTCTCATATATTCACATTGGTTACATTTCATTCAGTCCAAAGGCCAAAATATGTTGACAGACAGGTGGGGAGTTTACAGCAGAGCTTCCCAAAAACTAAGGTTCCACAGGTGAATAATGAGACAGAATTATAGGAACTAATTCTGCACGATAGCCTGGTTAAGTGACACCTCAGTGCATAATGGGGAGACATAATAGGAGATGTCAAATATTATAAAGTTAGGAAAACATAAGTAATAAATGGAGTTATTTATGGAATGCATAAAGTATAATAGTATGAAGGCATACTGAGTCAAGATGTTCAGAATGAGTGTCAGAAAATTTACTGAAGTAGCAAATATTCTCCCCAAGGGAAATTGCAAACCTGATTATTCTGGAAAAGTAAAATGTGTATAAATTTAGGATTAAGAAATGTATATTAGAGAAATGCCAGAGGTGGGAAAAAGGAGTAAATTTTTTGTGTCTGATAGGCACAATATGAGTCAAGGTACATTGGAATCTGGAAAAAGCAAGATATTTGGCAAAACATATGCAATGTTTATTTTGACAGATTCAGCTAAGCACCTGAAATCCATTAACATCCATATAGTCATCCTTGCAACGGTTCTGCAAGGTAAGAGGACACATCTATTAGCATTCTATGGGTCTCAAATTGATGCAGAGGCTGAGAACTGAATCCCCAATGAGATCAGGAATTGCCACACTCATAATTACAGACCTGACCTAGCTCAAGCCATGAGCACTCTGTTGGCACTGTGTTTGCCAATAGAGTTAACATGTTTACTTTTATTTTAGTATCAATGCAGAAACACCTGCAGTCAACTGGTGAGTTTCCATCCTCAGTCATGATCAGTTCTTTAGAGATTTTTCCTCTGCATAGTTTCATTTCCAAAACCCAGTAAACAGGACTTTTATTTTATTATAATACAGGTCCTGTTCCTGGCTCTTAGTATAGGTTGCCTATGTCAGACTTTCAAGAAAACATTGCTTCTCATTTTGTCTTGACCTAGCTCCCCTTCAAAGTGAAATATCAACATTTGCAAGCACTGTATCAGGAGGGGACCTAATTTATTCTTTTTTTTTTTTCTTTTTTGCAAAGTACTTTGGATGAAAGGCTGGATAAAATTCAAAATATTGTTTTTTTCTTTCAAGTTCCATGCCATTGAAGAGGTGAAAAGGTTCTTTTGAACAAAAGCTGTTGATTTATCTACATTTTAGTGCCTCCCTTTGTTCCCTGAAGCTGCCCATTTAAACTTTGCTATGCAGGAATTTATTATAGATACAGGAGGGCAGAGCAGTCTTTTTAAAACTCAACTGCTCTGCTCAGAGCAAAGTTTTGGGATGAAATAAAATTGAACTTACCAGCATTATAGATAATTTAAAAAATAAAAATATACATACATACAAACAAACAAAAAAACCCACCGAAATGGAAGCACCAACTACAGTCATGATTATTAAGACTGAGATAAGAGTATCTATCCCCCATTTATTACCTTTTTCCTGGTAAGACTAATTCATGAGTATCTGACAACTCTCTGTAAATTCCCACTTTGCTAGCTCAACACAATAATTTGCCACCATTGCCTTCTAGCATCACACATGGCATCTCTTCTGCATGAATACCCATCAGCTATACTAGAGATGCCAGTGAGTCATCATTGCTGGCATGGCAAAGAAGCATTTGACTGTCATAACTCCCAGTTCTCAAACCAGACACACATTTTTCACATCCTGATTCATCTTCAGAGTGGAAGTGACTGTGTGAGGGACTGGAAATAAGCAAAAGCATTCATATTGGTAATGACTTTAACTACTCTGACAGATGGATAGTTTTGTGATAAATTGAAAGTCGTGTGGTGGTGGTTTTTATTATTAATTTTGATGCTTCTCTTTTTTTACTTCAAATCAAAACAAGACTGGAAGGAGCAACTTGGGTCATATAGTTGCTATTTAATCTGGTGTACTGAACACCCACCCTGCACAATGCTAAGTGGTTTTGGAATTCTTTAGCAAATGAGCACACGCTGATACAGAACACAAGCAGCCCCCAAGAGAGTGGCACAGGATATGCCAAGAAAACAGAACCAGCCTCACTTTCAAGAACAGCCTTTCCTGTACCTGGTGAGGTGTCTGAATGAGGAAATGCCTGTAGTCTTCTCATAAGGTGTCTGGATGTAGTGCTGTCAGCCTGTCAGAAGCAATGGAGCGCCTGCCCCACAGAAACCTCACAGCCCTGTAAGCCTTCTCACTGGAAAAAACAGCTTGAAGGGACAGCCAGAACAAATCTTGTGTAGCCATGGTGACTAAATCCAGCTGGTACCTATTGGAGGGTTCATCCCCTTTACCTTACATATATAAGCACATAGCCCATGTAATACATTTGACACCATTAGGTATTCCTGTCGTTATGATTTTATCCTTCCTGTTTTAAATTGCCTTGGTTCTCATGTAGCATTTTGTTACTTAATTAACATTTAGAGTTTCCAGAGCACTATCTCCATCATCTCTGGTCCATGGAGAGGGACAGCAAAGGAATAAAGCATTAGAAGAGTACTCGAAGAAGGAAGTTTAAATATGAATGCCATTCAGCTGATTTAAAAAAGCAAAAGCAATCAATTCACGTCTATACTTCTGAAGGACAGGTACCACCTAAACTATAAAAAGAAAAGGAACTTCCTTATTTGTAAGAATCAGTTGAATTTTACTGTACTGTATAGGTAATGTCTGCATTTCATAATATATCCAGTGAGAGATTCATCTCAAATCTCTGTTCCATAATTTCAAATATTTCCATGTTCAAACAGCCTTCTTCTGGAAGTAGGCTTTTGTGCCTGATATATATATATTTTTCAGTGGACTGATATGGCACAGTAGAGACATCCAGTGGTTTGTTAGATTATTAAACTCATGACTGTCACTGAAGATATAGTACAGAGCTATTTCCATTAGATAATGGCAATTTTAATTTCACTTCAAGCACAAATTTAAGATTTGATATTAATCAGCACTAATTTGGGAACTTGCAGCAATTTGACATCAGATATTTAATTTAATTTGCCATACATCTAACTAGTTTCTAGTGATTTATGTGAAAAACAAGCTCCATTTATACTAAGGTGTAAATTTCAGTCGTAGTCAAAGTAAAGTTGTTGAAGTCAATGAACTACGATCAGAGGATATGGGCCTATCTAATTTGGAGAATTAGAAAGGCATGCCTATTAAGAGTTCAAGATTCCTTAGAAGAAAATACTGGTTTGGCTTGTACTTATCATGCTCTCCATCTAAGAATGATGGGGGACAGAATAAGAGTACGGGTTTATCCATCTTTTTTAACTCACTAAGTAGCAGCAAATAAATGATGGCGCTTGAGGATGGAAAGAAGATTGCTGGGAGCCAGCAAAGATCTGGCAATTGAGAGGAAGAAGGCAGCCCAATAGACAGAGACAGGGATTTAGCAGCTGAGTGATAGGGCCAGAGCTCTGGAAACATAGAAATAAAAGAGAAGTGAAATTTTGAAAGCAGATGAGGGGAAGAGACAAGCTAGCATGACAGTGAACTTTGGATCAGAAAAAGACAACATCAGAGAATAAGAGTCAGTTCTGACTTACAATCTGTAAAACTCTGTTTAGGTTCAGTGCGGCTGTACAGAACATAAGTCAGGTTTGCTTGGGTAGAATAAAATCCTTAAAAAACAAAGAAAACCTTAAAGCTAGCAGGCCATAGAGTAGCACAAAGGTATGCAGTCCGTCAAAGAGGTTGCAATACTGTGATTTATTGAAGTGCTACCATTACTAAGAGTTTGATCTTAAACACATTTAACCCAGTAGGAGTCTTTCCGTGGACTCTGGATCAGACTCTGAAGCAGCATTGCTTGACTGGCTGATAAAGTGAATAACAGCACATATCTTTTCTATTGACAAAAGTGAGGAAGAGGTTTTAAATTGCTTTGGTTTAGTCAAGTAATTTACAAACAAAAAGCAAAGCTGGTGCTTGCACAGTGCCCTGTTAGGAGAGAGGGAAGTTAACACTAATCAGTATTAATTAGTAGTTGGCATGAATGCAACAGAAAAATTTCAATGAAATGCTGACTATGTTTACTATTCTCAGTGTTTTTTCACCCTTGTGAAAAAAATGTGCATGTAGCAGATAAGTGAACACTGGTTTAAACCAGTGTCCTGTTTCTTGTGGTGACTACAAGCATGTAGTCAGGGAGGAGTAAGAAAAGGACAAGTATATTCCTATGTCGCATTCTACCACATATTTGTTGGTCACTACATACCTCCACATGAAACAAACTTTTAATACATTTGGGAATAAGCAGCACAGTTTCAATATTACATTGTGCCAGGAGCATTCTCAGTCTTACCCTTTTTTTGCGTTTAGACCTACATGTAGATCTCTCAAGATCCTCTTACTCTGCAGATGAAGCAAAATTTTAATTGAATGCAATGTTTTTTATGGAATGTACTTTGAAAAGCTACATATCAGGAGAAACTGAAGAGCATCTCTGCAATGTATGAATTTGGCTTCATTCTCGGCCTTAGTTTGATACTGTACAATTGCTTGCAAGACTTTAATTTCTGCACTTAATTCCTTAAACCCAGAACTTTTCACTCAGATTTGTTAGCATAAGCCAAGAATTTTTCCATCCCTATCAGAAGTGCATTCACAGACCTGAATTTGAGGCCAAGGTAAATGGAGGGATAATTTCTTCAACTGAACAATAGTTCTGCCTGTAATAATGTCTGCAAAGTGGGGCCAAACTTCAATAATTGACAGAGCATTGTGTTGACAGAGGTGACAGGGCAACCATTTACTTTTTTACTGAGCGGTGTTTCGAAGATTTAGTATAGGCACAAATTATAAGCTAACATTCACAGTGAAAAATAGATCACCAGGTTTCTAGCACAATTAGCACCTACCACTCTTCTCAGGATACAACTGAAATATTACAAGTGACATTCAGCAGCAGTTTTTCTTCAGTGTCTAGGTCAAGAATCTATCACTTTTTTTTAACCTCTGCTCAGGCAAGAAACAAAACAAAACCTCAGCCTTCCTCAAGCTGCCTACCAGCTTCTCTATATCACCTTGGCAAAGTAAAAGCAGCTTTAGGGACACTTTAATATTCAGTCTCCATGCTTATTCACACATTGCGTGTTCTTCTGATCCATGATCATGTGGCTAACTATTCTCTATTCTGTCATCGTTTTTATTGTGGGGAACAGAACTGCCTCATGTTTCCTGGCTCATTTCACATAGATATCAAATGAAATATTGTTCAAGGAGGTACTGCTGAAGAAATCATTTGCACCTTTATTAGAAGTTAACAGAAGCTGCCAGCACAGGAATGCACATATGTAACTAACCTTGTATGTGGTCAGTAAAAACAAAAAAAAACCCTCACAGCTCATAGAGTTTCATTACAATATGTATCTGTGTAAATAAGAAAGCTCAGGATTTTTTTTCTTTTAAGGAATCTTCTCATAGACTGTTGATGAGAACAGAGAAATGGAGTGACTTCACAGGCTGGACCTCTAGATGGATTTTATTGGTTTCCATTTCCATTCTCTTAGATTTCCACATATGCTACTCAAAAGAAACTACGAATTCAGTAATAAAATTAGGTATTAAGTGTTGAGTTAAATTTGAATACATTTAATTATTCTAATCCCTTGGGAACTTAAAATCTATTACTCATGAAGAGACCAGAAGATTTAAGGCAGAATTGTATTCCTGATGGGCTTTAATCCATAAAACTAAAGACAGAGAAACAGTGATTTGACCAGAGATACTTCCACCTCAGGCTGAGCTGGCCAGCCTTTATTTTAGCCCAGCCCTTCACAGCATCCATTTCTTTTGTGTAATATTTTTAAGAGATTTCTGCTAGAGGTACTTAGAAAAAAAAAATTTTGGACATATTTTCTTTATTTTGATGGCTGAGAAATAAATAACTATTGTTACACTGCCAGGGTTTATGAAGATTTTGTTGACATTAGAGTCCATTTAAAAGTAAAATTTCATATTGGTGAGAGAAGAAAATTTGCTGTAATCTGTGCATTTGTCATGAAAACCTCAGAAGGGAAACAACTCTTTTAAATAGATGTCCTTTCATTCTATGTCAGCTACAGAAGACGCTAACAAAAGAAAAAAAAACAGTTGAACACATACGAAATACCAGTCTCTTCCGTCATTCAGACTGCAGGACACAGTTGAGGCAGCAGGAGATTGCAACAAGCTTCTCTTCTGAGCTCATGGGTAGTTTTCAAATACCCAGGGCTTTGAATCAGATTGCTCTTTCTCTTGAAAGATTATCTTTAACCACCTCCTGTTTTTCATAACTGTCAGTCTCATCACAAAATATAATTCTCTGGATACTTATTTAGATCCTGTAAATTAAATATAGTACAGTGGGTGGTATAGGAATATTGTATTCTTTGCATGTTGAACCCCAAAAAGCACAGCACAGGCTAAAGTCTACCAGCATATATCTGACTGACTTTCATCAGCTCAGAAGCTGAGCACTCACTGTCATTAGTGCTGCAGGACCCTTAAAGCAAAGAGAAATTCTTCTTTTGCAAATGAGGAGCCTTGAGCAGAGGGAGTGTAAGTGATTTCCCCAGGTCACAAGGAATCATGACACTCTGCCAAGAGCTTTCTCTGAGGCTCCTTAGATTTCAGTTCAGGGCACTGAGGTCATTCCAGCTATGCTCTTAATGGCCACCTCTCTGGGACACCTGCAGTCTTCCCGGGTTTTAATTCATATGTGGCTAGTTAAGAAAAAGGTTAAGGGATTTTCCTTAAGAAAAATAAATCTGCAACATATCCAGAGTCTTTTTTAAAAGCCTCCTTTGAATGGAATGGACAGCTACATCAGAAGAGATATGCTGTGATGAGTTGAAGAATGCAGGGCTCAGATGATTAACTTGTCATCCTAATCGCCTCTGGAAACAGAGGGAAAAGGGCATTTTATTTTTAAATTTTCATCTAGGTAATATCTAGTGCAGCTGAAGAATGTTTGCATTGTCTTCCACTACATGTGTGAGTGGAAGGAATCAATGTGAGGTTTCTCATGTTTTCTCTGTGACAGAAAAAGACAGAATCAAAAAGTGATTTTGAATCTATATACAGGAGATCAAGCATTTATCACAGGATTTATGTTTTGAAATTGATTTAGAAGAGCAAATGCTGACTGGAACTATTCCCTAAAACCAAACCTAATTTTGAGATTTGAAGGAAACCCTTCTGGTTCAGAAAGATAGAAGAGAAACAAGCAGATTACCTGTTCCTGTCTGCTCCTGAATAGGTCTATATCAGCAATTACTTTCCATTCCACCAGCTTTCACATAACTGTCGGGCCCATGTTTCAAAATCAAGAATTACACATAGTTATGAAACTTATTTGAATTAGTCCAAAACTTAAAAAGGGAAGGAGTAGAGGACCTTGACAGGTGTGGCAGAGCAGTGAAGAAAGAAGTCCTAAAATGAAAGTTTAAAATAAAAAAAATAATTAAAAAAAAGCCAAATAAGGAAAATACCTAGAGCAATTATTTATCAAAAATATTCATATCTACCTTTTCTCTACTTGTTAACTTGTGTGAGGAGCCAGCTTATTTGTCTCAACCCTGGCTGTCTGCGGGGGAGGGACTGCTCATGTGCCATGTCCAGGAGGCAGCCAGGGGAAGAGGGAGCAAAGCCTTGTCTCTGGGGTCGCTCTGCCTGGCCACCAGCTCCCATCTGCCATGGGCCGGGCAGTCAGCAGGGGAACCCCACGGACGCTGCACCCAGGGACACTCTGCAGCCAGATGGCAAAAGGTCTCTGACAATGGACTGGGACACTGGGCTGGGCCAGTGCTCTCCTGTCGGCAGGCACACTTGGGGACGAGCTGGGGACGTAAAAAGTGACTGCACCCCAAGCTCCAGGGGCTGTTCCGTCCCTTGCCTTTTGGCTTTTTTGGGGGGGCTTTTGAACTTGCTTCTGGAGCCCTGCCTTTTGTCTCTCCTGCCCTCGCTGGCCCTTGCTCTCCCTCCCTGTGTCCTGACCAGCGCCTGCCCGCCTCGTCCAGCATCCCAGCCTGGCCCCTGAGGCCCACCGGCCCGAGCGGGCCCAGGGCCCATCCTCGCCACGGCCCTGTCCGGGCTCCGGGCCTGCTGCCCGATCCCCTCAGCCTGTGTGCATTCCCTGCTGCCCGATCCCCTCAGCCTGTGTCCATTCCCTGCTGCCTGATCCCCTCAGCCTGTGTGCATTCCCTGCTGCCCGATCCCCTCAGCCTGTGTGCATTCCCTGCTGCCCGATCCCCTCAGCCTGTGTGCATTCCCTGCTGCCCGATCCCCTCAGCCTGTGTCCATTCCCTGCTGCCCGATCCCCTCAGCCTGTGTGCATTCCCTGCCCGATCCCCCTCAGCCTGTGTGCATTCCCTGCCCCATCCCCTCAGCCTGTGACCATTCCCTGCTGCCCGATCCCCTCAGCCTGTGTGCATTCCCTGCTGCCCGATCCCCTCAGCCTGTGTGCATTCCCTGCTGCCCGATCCCCTCAGCCTGTGTGCATTCCCTGCCCAATCCCCTCGCCGTGTCCATTCCCTGCTGCCTGATCCCCTCAGCCTGTGTGCATTCCCTGCTGCCCGATCCCCTCAGCCTGTGTGCATTCCCTGCTGCCCGATCCCCTCAGCCTGTGTCCATTCCCTGCTGCCCGATCCCCTCAGCCTGTGTGCATTCCCTGCCCAATCCCCTCACCGTGTCCATTCCCTGCTGCCCGATCCCCTCAGCCTGTGTCCATTCCCTGCTGCCCGATCCCCTCAGCCTGTGACCATTCCCTGCTGCCCGATCCCCTCAGCCTGTGTCCATTCCCTGCTGCCCGATCCCCTCAGCCTGTGTCCATTCCCTGCTGCCCGATCCCCTCAGCCTGTGACCATTCCCTGCTGCCCGATCCCCTCAGCCTGTGTCCATTCCCTGCTGCCCGATCCCCTCAGCCTGTGTCCATTCCCTGCTGCCCGATCCCCTCAGCCTGTGACCATTCCCTGCTGCCCGATCCCCTCAGCCTGTGTGCATTCCCTGCCCCATCCCCTCAGCCTGTGACCCCTCCCTGCTGCCTGATCCCCTCAGCCTGTGACCATTCCCTGCTGCCCGATCCCCTCAGCCTGTGTGCATTCCCTGCTGCCCGATCCCCTCAGCCTGTGTCCATTCCCTGCCCGATCCCCTCAGCCTGTGTGCATTCCCTGCTGCCCGATCCCCTCAGCCTGTGTCCATTCCCTGCTGCCCGATCCTCTCAGTCTGTGTCCATTCCCTGCCTGATCCTCTCAGCCTGCGTCTATTCCCTGCTGCCCCATCCCCTCAGCCTGTGTCCATTCTCTGCCCCATCCCCTCACCCGTGTCCATTCCCTGCCCAATCCCCTCACCGTGTCCAGTCCCTGCCCGATCCCCGTGTCCATTCCCGGCTGCCAGGAGCTGTTCCCAGGCTGGCAGCGAGCCCAACCCGATCCCCTTGGGACACCGACAGCACTGCTCGACCTCGCTGGTACTGCTCTGTCTCTCTTTTCCCTCTGTCTGCTCGGTCCCTCTTGCTCAGTCTCGGTCTTCTCGAGCCGTCTTCAGTGGGGCAACTTCTTTTTTTTTTTTTTTTTTTTTTTTTTTTTTGGGTTGGTGGGTGGTTTTTTGTTTGGTTTGGAGGGGTTTTTGGTTTGGTTTGGGGTTTTTTGTTTGCTTTTTGTTACCAGTGAATGGTTCTCAGATACGATGTTTGCCTCTTCTGGCTTAATTTCATTCCTGACCATCTATTCTTAAAAGAACTTCTCACACTTCCCCACAGTGGATCGTGACAACTTGCTACTGTAAAGTAATTTCAAGTAATACAATTCAATTTTAATTCACACAGCATGATCATCAAAGCAATAGCACTTACAGAGGAAGTAGTTACAAAATAAATAGTTACCTGATGCTGGGATGATAATTTTATCTAACCTAACTTTGCAAGATTGCTAAGCTTGTGTTCTTGCTCAGCAATATTTCTGATAGAAAACTGACTGAATATTCTTATATTATTAGCAAGATATACCAGACTTTTCTGCCTCAGTCCACCCACACACCCCTCTACCCTGGTTTGAGCCTTTCACATCTAATTTCTGCCCCTTTTGCCTCCATATATATCCACTGCCATTTGAACCTTCTGATTCTCAAAACCACTGTCTGCAAAATCAATTTAAGCCTATCCTGGATGCAGAAGAGCTATCACTTGAAGGGAGTTTTATGCCCTATTTCCCTGCTCACCAATGTGAAGACATCTGCCCTCTTCTGACTGTTCTCATTCCCACCAGCTAGCCCCAGCTGCCAGAGAAAACCTGTCCACTTTGGGAACAGAAAGGGAAACGGTTCTCCAGCCAACCACTCTTCATCATTGTGTTAATAATAATATCCCCATCTGTCCTCCACATCCATCTGCTGTCCTCTGTCTTACATTGGGCTTGGAAGGTCCTTGGTGAATGCATAGCCCTTGGTGACCATACATTTGTCATACTTCCAAAAAACTGATTAGATTTAGCCTTGATCCAGGCATAACAGATAATTTAAGAGAAGGAGAAGGAGGAGTATTGTTATAACAAGACATTTGTCACCTGTGTGTCACAGTACGGTCCTGGAAACGCCACCAACTGTCTGCTCCTGTTCTGGGAAGGGAGTAGGAATTGGAGGATCTCACCTAGCCTACTCCACCTGAGGACTGATCTAAAGACCTGTAGCCAGTTGATGGTCAAATGGATTTGAGGGACCCTGAAGTCAGCCAAGGGGGGCAGTAAAATTACTAGCCAAAACACCTGACTGAAAAGAAAGAGAATCTTTTGAATGAAAGCAGTGTGGAATCCATAGAGGATTTGCATGTTTTTGTGGGAGGGAGAAAGAGGTTGTGATTGATTCATTCATTCATTCATTGATTATTTTTAGTGATCAGTGAATGTGGCAAAAGCATGGACCTATGTTCTACCTATAGCCAACATAAATGAACCTCTGGAAATTTTCAGATTGATACCCTAATTTCCATGATTTAAAAAAAAAATCAAAAAAGATATTACTTTTTCTCTCAATTTATTCTGATGGAGTCATCATCAGAATTGTAATGTTCTTTTACTATTTCTGAAATCTGTAAATATCACAAAATGTGCAATCACATGAAATGAAAAAGCCACAGGAACAGCATTGTCTTGCTCAACCCATTGGAATCTGTCACTGAACAAAGGAATCAGAAAAAAAAAAAAAAGAAAAAGAAAAAAAACCCACAGTGTTGAAGAAAAAATGTTCATGCAGACGCACAAACCAATAAAAGCAAGGAAGTTCTGAATCCAGGTCACTGTGGGGTCCTAAACATAGGCCTATTGTGTTTTGATGCAGCAGAAGCCCATATGGTCTTCCATTAGAGGGTCTCAAAGCAATGGGCAATGTTACCATACCATATGTGCTGATTTGAGCTACTGTGATGATTTATGCTAGGGAACATAAGGATTTTTTGCCTTCCCATTTTTTTCTTATTCTTGTTCTGATAGCAGAAGCCTAGAAATGGACAACCTTGTCATTGGGGATTTCCAGCATTAATACTAAATTTGTCTCTGAAAAAAAAAAAATGAGCAAAACAACTGTAAGGCCAACAGAATAGGACTTCATGTTTAAAACTGAGTTCTCTAACCTGGAACTACAATTTTCCACCAAATAAAAGATCCCAGTTTCTACTTCAGCTTCACACTGCTTCTAATCAATCCCCTGCTAGGAAGCTACAAAAAGGCAGTGGCCAAAAATGAATCTTATGGAAATTTACCTCTCAGAAACTTAACCCCACAACACAGGTTTGTTTCTTGGTTTCCTCTTTTAAAACAAAGCAACTGGAAAGAAAATAAAACTTAAAAAATACCAGTGAGTGAAAAAAACAATCTTGCTTTCTGGGAGAAAGAAACAGTAATGTAGCTAAACAAACAAGCAATAAAAAAGCCAGCATCATCTCTCTTTTCCTCCACAGTATAAACCAGAGCTGTCCATGACTTTCGTACCATGGATCAGTTGTGTGTATAACTCACCACACAGCACCCAACAAACGTGCCATTCATCCTGTTCTGCTGAGCATTGCATACGTTGGTGAAAGATCATTAAAAAGACAAAACAGCCCACTAAACAGAGAATCAGATTTCTTTCTCCTTTGCATGTTGTTACAGCTCTAACTACCCCACCCCACCAAATGTCATTGTCAAGTGTAAGTGCCTGGTGAAGACACAGGTTGTTATCTACAGACTAAACCAATTAAATAATTAATTCAGCTGACAATTGTTGCTTTTCCATATTTATAAAATGTCAAGACAAAAATGGCTTAGAAGGAAATTTCAAAAGCACAAAGATAAGAGGTATTCAATCCCTTATAAAATCTTGGGCAGCTGCCAACCAGCCATAGCAATTGTTCTCCTTCAATTCAATGTAATCCTCCAACTCAATTTTCCCTGCACTTTTTTCTTAATCTCAGAAAAACACCAATGTTAGATTGTGCTCCAAGCTGTTGATTTAAGAACATGCGGGGGAAAAATTGAGGTAACTCACTCAGTTGTATGTACATAGATTTATGTGTAGAGATGTATATGGACTATGTGTACAAACACGCTGACATAAGGTTCTGGTAGTTTTACAGATTCTTCCTTTATCATCAGCACACTTGCAATTGCCTATACACCATGGGAATTTAATCAGAAATCAAATAAGCTGTTCAGATATTTTACAGAATTGACTAGCTAAAGCATGGCACATTCTGCCAAAAAGCCAGTTACAAGAAGCATCCCTGATGGCCAGGGGAAAGGGAAACCTTTGCTCAGATCCTAGTTTCCTCCAGTGTGGCCACAGCTCAGCCAGTGCCCTGCCACCACCTCAGAAGCAGCCAGGGGGAGGAGAAGCCCCCAGCTGCCCACTCAGCTTGGGGGAAATGCAGCTGGGCTCTGTTCCAGCTGAGCCTCCCTCCTGCATTCGCTTGCTGGGCTTTGCAGTTTCATCCAGCCTCTTCCACACAGCCCGTGCGGCCCGAAAGCCCTGGCACAGTTTCCAGGATTGCCTGGCCCGGCTCCCTTCATCTCCAATTTTAACCCTTCTGATGTTCAGATAAGACTGCAGATCTCCTGAGCTCCCCTGAATGAGACGAATAAAGCAAGGAGTCTGAAGTCACTGAAGTCAGTGAAGGGAAAGTTAAGTTTCCAGATGGGAAGAGATTGAAGAGACGCCACGGATAAGTTGGCTGAAAAACCTTTTTTTGGTGAGCTATGGGGGAACTGGACTACATTGAAATTCCTTTAAACAGTGGAAAATTACTTTGCGGGGGTTGAAGTGCTTGAAGAAAAGATCCTTTGCCATGAGGGAATGGGGCTCTCTGCTCTGGAGACTGGAAAGATGGACAGAGACATTTGATGGAAAAAGTGATGAAGAGAATTTTTGTCTTTGAACAGTTTGTCCTTAGAAGTAGTACCCCATGTGTGTGGCATAACCCATAACACAGCTCTGGAAAGACAGTGAAAATGGGAGGAATTTCTACAATTTGCAAATTTTGAAAGTGAAGACACCCCCATGCCTAAAACAAAAGATGGACTTTTCTCTCTAAAGTGAACTGAAATTATTATTTAAGTGGAAAACTGACTGAAGTGTCTTTGTATGTTGTGGTTAAGAAATACAGAAAGGGCAGGGGGGAGGGAATTATCTGGAAATCTTATTCTGAATTTCTTATTTTTTCTGTGTTACCAATCAATTTCTTCTATATATCCTTTTAAGTTTTAGGCCTTCCTTGTCTTTGCCCCTAAATCCTATCTCTAAAAGAAATTAAATCTATTAAAATTGGCAAACCCAAATCAAACCAAGACATTACCACAAGCAGAAAAGCAGACTCATCTCATCCAATAAATGTATACCATGTCATTTCATTGAGTCTATCAAATAGTACTCTAAACAGAATCATTGTGTTTTGAAGTTGTTTAAGTCCTAAATCTATCAACTTCAAAGTGCCAGATCTCAGGAAGTACGGAGCTCTGTTTTGGGGAGAGGGGATGACAGGGCCGGACAAATGCAGTGTACTCAACAGAAATAGCAGAGCATCTTTCTCCTGGAGTGAAGTCTCTCCCACTGTAAATAACAATAAGTTATTTCCCACCTGAGGAACCTGAACGTGCGTAAGTCCGTGGCACCTCATGAGCTGTATCCCAGAATCCTGAGGGAATTCACTGGCATAGTTTCCAAGCTATTCTCCATGATATTTAAAAAGTCATGGCAGCCAGGTGAAGTCCCAGGAAATTGGATAAAAGAGAAACATTGTGCCCATGTTTAAAAAGGGTAGAAAGGAGGACCCTGGGAACTATCACCCTGTCAGCCTCCTCTCTGTGCCTGGGAACAGATGCTCCTCGAAGCTGTGCTAAGGCACCGGGAGGACAGGGAGGTGATTCAGGACAGCTGTCAAGGCTTCATCAAAAGCAAATCCTGCCTGACTAACCCAGTGGCCTTCTATGATGGGGTAACTACATGGAAAAGGGAAGGGCTACAGATGCCATTGATCTGAATTTCTGTAAAGTTTTTGACACAGTCCCTCAAAATATTTTTCTCTCTAAATTGGAAAGAGATTGAGTCAACTGTTAGATGGATAAGAAATTTGGATAGTCACATCCAAAGGGTAGTGATCAATGGTTCAGTCCTGATGGACATAATGGACAAGTGGTGTCCTTCATGGGTCTGAGATGGTGCTGTTGCCTTTTCCAGCCTAGAAATGATACTCAAGATAATTTTAATGTGGAAAGTAATATAAAAGCAGATCTTTATTTAAGGCCTTCAGGGGCAGTTATGGAAAGATGTCCACAAAAGCCTGAACACACTGGGTGAATACAGTTTTTATATGTTTAGCAAATTAGCATAATTGACAAAAAAGCACCAGTTAGGAGGACTGTGATGATGGGATTTCCCCCCAGGTCCCTAGTGACAGTCTATGAAAGCAGCCTGCACAATCACGTCTGGGGCCACCAGCTGCTAGGAGACTGATGAACCATGAAGGGACGGGACCTTGTTTGAAAATCCAAAGGCTGGTTAATCTCAGAGTATATTACTTATGAATTTTTCCAAGGTTGAGGCATGACTGGCCCTTGAGCCTCCACACAGGTCAAGCTCCTTCTTTGAAGTCTCCTACCTTGGTGCGAGCTCTACCTTGTTTATGAAGATGTACCTTGAAGAGTTGTTCTCAGTCTTGGTTCCCAGAAAGAACAAATATAGGACAGGGGCTTTGTACCCCCAAGGTCTTGGAGCTCTGGAGTATTTTTGTCTTTCTGCTTAGGGCAAAGCCATGGAAATTATTGGGAAAATTAGCCACTAATACAACAGGCTACAAGCTACAAATATAGATGTGAAGAATACAGAGAACATATAAGAGGAAAAGGGCAAACCGAAACAGCATCAGTACCAGTGTTTTTTAATGTTTTCATTGATGATTTAGATAATGATTTAGATGATTGCACCCTCAGCAAATTTGCTGGTGACACCAAGCCAAGTGGTACTGTTGCATCTGAAAGACAAGATGCCATCCAAAGGAACCTGGACAAGATCAAGAAGTGCACCCATGGCAATCTCCTGAGATTTAACAAGATCAGTGCAAGGCAGTGCACCTGGGTTGGAGCAATCACCAGTTCCAACAGGCTGTGGGATGGACAGATGGAGAGCAACCCTGGGGAGAAGGACTTGGGGGTGCTGGGGAATGAAAAGCTGGACATGACCCAGCCATGGGCACTCCCAGCCCAGAAAGCCAAACGTGTCCTGGGCTGCATCCAAAGCAGCGTGGGCAGCAGGGGAGGGAGGGGATTCTGCCCCTCTGCTCTGCTCTGTGAGACCCCACCTGCAGTGCTGCATCCAGCTCTGGGGTCCCAGCACAGGAGGGACAAGGACCTGTTGGAGAGAGTCCAGAGCAGGGTCACAAAAAGGCTTTGAGGAATTGAACACATCTCCTGTGAGAAAAGGCTGAGAGAATTGGGACTGTTCTTCTTGGAGAAGAGAAGGCTTTGGGTTGACATAATTGCAGCTTTCCAGTACCTGAAGGAGTCTCCAAGAAACATGGAGAGAGACGGTTTACTAGAACATGTAATGGCAGGACAAGGGGGAATGGATTCAAACTGAAAGTGGATAGGTTCAGATCAGATATTAGGAAAAGCTTGTTCACTCTGAGGGTGGTGAGGCACAGGAACAGGTTTCCCAGAGAAGTTGTGAATGCCTGATCCCTGTGAGTGTTCAAGGCCAGGCTGACCACTGAGCCACATAGTCTGTTGGGAGGAGTCCCTGCTCATGGCACGGGCATTGGAACTGGATGATCTTTAAGGTCTCTTCTAACACAAGCCATTTTTCTAGGTTGCTATGATTCCATGACTCATTGAGCAAGTCCTTGAATTGGCTACCAAATAGATAGGGCATGGTGAGATGGATGGGTGGATCAGTTGCCCTCCAAGCTTATCCATCACTACTGTCTTCCATAGAATATGGGAGAGAAAATAACATGGGGAAAAAAATTGTGGATCAAGATAAAGGCAGTTTAATAAAGTAAAAACAAAGGTTGTGCATGGAAGCAAAGGAAAAGCAAAGTTTTATTATTTATTTCTCATTGTGGACGATGTCCAGTTGCTTTCCAGGAAGTAGGGCTTCCAGATTCATAGTGGTGGCACTAAAAGACAAATGTAGTAATAACAAATGCCTGCTCCTCTCTTCCCTCTTTCTCTTAGGTTATATTGCTAAGCAGATGCCATATGATATGGAATATCCTTTTGGTCGTTTGGGTCAGCTGCCCAGCTGCATTCTCCCAACAACTTGCCCATCCTTACTAGTGAGGGGGGAAATGTTGGAGAGCCTGCACTGATGCTCTGCCAGCACTGCTTAGCAGTAGCTAAAGCACTGGTGTGTTATCAACACCTTTCTAACCACCAGTGCAAAGCACTGCACTACAAGGGCTGCTGTGGGGAAAATTAGCTTCATCTCAGCCAGAGCCAATGGATCAGTCCAGCTGTAGATTACTTCTTTCATTCATTTTTGTATTACAACAGAATGCCTCACAGGGAAGCCTAAATAACTCCATTTTATCAGTTCTTAAAATAAAGTCAAATGTCATGCAGGACTTAATGAACTTGGAAAAGAACAGTAATCAAGCTGCAAAAAAATCCGATATTTTTTATCCCTTTTTATTTGATCCTAATCACTCTGTGCTATAGGCGGTCAGCAGGCACAGGATTGGAAGATAAATAAATGCACCCTGGCAGTTGCCTCAGCTGCCACTGCAAGTGCTTTCTGACATGTAATTAGAAAACAAATGGAAGATTAGCTTAATAATATTCATTAGCATCAAGCGAAACCAAGAGTGTTTCGTGTTCAAAGCATGTTGGGCTTTTAGATGAGTTTAAGGAAATTCTGTATTTCCACCCTTCAGTTATGAGAAGACTGGGGGATGGGGGCAAGAAGGGGAGGGAGGAGAGATGGGGGGAGAGAGGGGGAGTAGGAGGGAGGGGGGAGGGAGACAGAGAGAGCTTGCATAGTGTTAACCCCTTTCTCTCGTCCATCCTATTTATTGATGTGGTTTTTCTCCACAAGTCTTTCTCCTAATGTTCAGGGCAGGAATAGTTAACAGAAAAGCAGGGCCTCCTTTCAGGCATTGTTGTTTTTCTATGCTCCCCTTACCTCAAATTATCCTAAGTAAGGATTTTAATGATATTCAGAAATCACGGCTGTCTTGCTGAATCGCTGTAGGACTGACCTCCCTTGACAGTTCTTAAATTATTCAGCTATCAAGGGCCTGCTAAACATTAAATTAAGCATCCTCTCTCCCCTGTCCTAAACCATTAAGTTATGCAAATGCACAGATAATGGGGCATATGACAGCTGGAGGCATTAATCAGGCAGCTCTGTCTCTGGGCTGTTGTTATGTAGAAACCGCATCTGCCAACAGACAGAAGAGACACAATTAGATCTCACTTAATGGAATAAGAAGAAACTACCGAGCTCTCTACACTCCTGTTAGGTTGTAGACCTGGGAGGGAATAAGGCACTTGGGAAATCTCACTCACTCTCTGTTTCTCTTGCTCTTTTTTTTTTTAATACCTGTTCTTCCAATTGAAATGAAAAATTACCTGTAATTGTTATCATTTGCAAACAAAGCCTGTCAGAAGACCCACCCGCTGTTTGCAAGGGATGTTTTTCTTGTTCCTTGCTAAGGTTCTTTGGGGAGTTTTACTCCATTTGTTTTTTTAACTAATGCTCTGTCTTTTTCTGGAGAAGGGCGGGGGGGAAGGAAGCAAATAAATGAGTGTCCCTTTACACCATTCAAATTACTGCTTTGAAAATGAACTGGCATGCTCAATCATAGCAAAGAAGCATATTGCTGAGGCATGACTCAGTTTGCCATTTGTACATATGTGATAATTTCTTTCTTATTACTTGCTAATTATTGGAGACCAGTTTTCGCATGCAGATTTTTCTGGCACCTTTAGCACATTTTCCCCCAGAAAATTTCTTCTCCACTCTAATGAGGTGGGTGGGGGTGGTGCCCAGAAGTTTTGGGATGTCCTGTGAATTTCTTAAAGAGGTTTGGAAAAAGAATCTAAATAATTTAATGCAGCTTACTTTAACAGTGGCTTCAAAAATCCTTGTTCGAAATTTGTGATGGATCAAAAAATACCGAGTAAGTGGGTAAGTGTGCACACATGAGGCACTGCATTAGAAAGGAAACTTTTTCCCATACGAACTGACCTTCTGTTGTCTGCTGGAATTTCTGAAAGCCTTAATTATTAATAAAGCATCTGATAGAATTTTCTTAACATAAAGATCTTCTTTCACCCGTGGTAAGCTCTCCCTTTCTCTGAAGGAGAACCTACTTAAACAGCTTCATTAAGACCTTTAGACAAAATCTTTAATATATGCATTTCTCATTGAGAGGCTGGGCTTTTAATTCAGGTTGTGGGTTAACTTGTTTAATAAAAGCAAAGACTTTTATTTTTTAAAAAAATAAAGCAAAGACTATCAATCTTTACTGCTACCAACTTTGATTTTTGGAAAGCAGAGACTTTTTTCTGGGACATATGTTAAGATGAAAATGTTCTTGAAGTAGTAAACCAGGTTAGTGAGCACATATCAGTTTGTACACTGGTACTCAAATAAGCCAAATATGTGCTGCATGCATCAGTAATACAGATCTTTTCTGCTCAGCGGCCATGATCAGAACTTATGCCAAAGGTTTTACAATCCAAACTGCTACCTAATCATATTGGTTGAACATTTGAAATTGATCTCTACCCCCACAAAAAAGAGTTACCACCTCTTTCACTGCTGAAAGCCTGAGTCCTTATGAGTTTGACTGTCACCTTCAGGTAAGCAAAGCTAGAACCCTAACTCTAGGTAGGAGGTGAACCAGTCTCAGAGTCCCAAAATACCAGGTCTTCCCTAGCAATCCACTTTGGCAAAAAAAAAAAGGAAGCACTAGGATAAACATTCTAGATGGTCACGGCTGCCAGATTTCCACATTTAAAAGAAGAGAGAATGATGGAAAATGCAAACTGCTTCTCTTATTTCTGTGACTGCATCTCTGACAAACAGCTGGAGATCTAAGACCTTAAAGGAGTAGATCATGAACCAGTACAAAATTAATGATGTAGTTTTCAGTTACTTCCATTCATTTTGATTTCTTCTGTTCTGTTTTATCTCAGGGGTACTGGGAATTTGGGCCAATATACTCCATCTCTATCTCCGCTTTTTATGCAGAGGACAGCTTTTCCTACTAGTCCAACAACCTCCAAGGTAGGAAAAATTGAAGAGAGGTAGAATATAACACCACCAAATCCTATTACTTTCATTTTAATTTTTGACAATTATAGTATTTCAGAATTACTTCAGCTGCACAGATTGTTTAGTGTGTTTGCTCCCAGTGATCATATAAACATAGTTATCATTTTGCTTGTTTACAAAGTGCTCCCAGAGATCTGGATTATGAAGCTCTTCATAAACTTTGCAGCACCAAAAATGACATGGAAGCTGAGTGCTTGTTTCTTCATTATTGAGATGTTGGATGGTTTCTGATTTGGGTGTACAAATCTTCATTAGGATATTTTACTTGAAATCAAGTGATATACAATTAGCTTCTTAGCTTTTCTATAAGCCTAGAAATATTGTGTCAAATCAACTAAATGTGTATAAATTGTTATACACAAATTCTATGTATAAATTGCATAAATCTCTGAAACCTTCACTGGAGAGTATGGGAGAGATGCAGATAATCAAACCTATTGCTTGTCCCATATTATATGCTTTGTAACATTTAACTACTTTATAGTGCCAATTCCAAAACTGTGCTGACTGTGAAGCAGCAATCCATTAACAGTAAATACAGTTATTTGTGAAATTCCTCCATGCCAATGCATACTAAGTTTTATAACTCTTCATCAGTTTTCAGTTGTATTTTTCAGAATAAGCAAAATAGAGGTATCTGACCAATCTGAATGCTTGGTCTGCATCACGACAAGATAGACATGGCATTGTAATTAAATTCCTCTATAAAAATGCCTGAGTAAGGCATATGAATAGAGCATTTACAACTGTTCAAAAATTTATCTAAGGTAGTCTTGGCCCATGGTACTACTTACACTCTAACTACGAATTTTTATTATAAAATATCCTCCTTTTCTCACCACTGGTTATATAAACATAGGTGGGAATAATTTCCTGGGTGATCCTGTGTAGCAGATGAACTGCACAGAGACATATATATATTGAATTCTATTAGAAGAGATTGAGCACATCAAGAGATAAAATATTACATGATGCAGATAATTTTTCTTGCATGATGGAATCATACAGAAACTAGAGATCACAGCATACATCTGTGTTTTAAATAAGGAAGTGCGTGCACATTCTTATTGTTAATGTTTGTATTGGTCATTCTAATTTAATAAAATCTAATACAAAATATTAAACAGGTTCCAGTAGCCATTCGTGTAATCACCTTGGTGTTCATTTCTCTCTGGCAGAGTTGCAATCATGCAGTGCTCTCAGGCTGCTTTAGAAAGGAGCATGGCAGCACTGTTTTCACAGTCTCTCTTAGGGGAAAGTGTGTGTTCAGCAACACTTCCTTAAGTGAGACTTGACAGTGGAGAAAGTAGCACTGAAATTGTTGATTTGTGGAACAGCTATCTTGCTGTTGTTCAAGAAAGCTTGCCCTCAAATATTATTTTAAATTTATTTCTAAGTGCCATAATTGATAAACACCATTATAATAAGGTATTCTGCCAATATATGTAAACATTTGGCATTTTTACTATTTGGAATCCAAAAAAAGCTGTACTGTGATCTTCATATGTGTTTTACACTACATATGTAGGTACATTTATTTTGAGATGAACTGAAAGCTTGAAATACTTAAAATGTGCAGGAGCAGATAGTCTTATACTGAATTTCTAAATTTGAATACAGAATTTGCAACATGTTCTTGATCTTGAATCTGCAAGTGCTCTTTCATATATGCTGAGCAGTAATGTATATCAAGCTAGGGCTGAATATGTAGATTACTTTTTGAATGTAATTTGACTATAAAGAACACAACTCCCATTATACATACATACATACAGATACGGTCTTTGTTTCCCTATTACAGTGTAATGACTGGATTGTTTATATTTGCCCCTCCTTCAGACACAATTTTTTGGTACTTTATTACCTGGGACAGAGCCCAGGCTTGGATGTTTCTCTGAGATTTAGCACTTACTTTCAGAAATTCAAACCTTCTCTCACAGCTTTGCCACCGATTTCATGAAAATAGGACTGTATCTAGCGTAGTAATTTAACACAAAATTACATTGGTTTAGCCTATTAAGGCAGTAAACGATAACTTCCACTGGTGTAGGGTAAGAAACAGTCACAAATATCTAGCAATTAAGGCTTATGTTCTAATTTAAGACACCTATATCAGCAGAATTACTACTTTGGTCTTCTATGCTAAGCTTATTTCTGATATTAGCTTTTTTTTAACTCACTGACTCCAAAGCATAACCTGATAATTTCCTGCTCTGATGTTTTCCTTGATTGCTTTGACTGAGTACCTTCCTCTCCATTCAGTACAACTGCTCTCCTCAAAATGTAAGAACATTCTCTGCATCTTTACTCATTTAACATGTTTTCCGGTCTGGAACATGATAGTTTTCAAGATGCACTCATTTTCTATTAAAGGATATTTCATACATGCCAACATTTCATACAGATCTCTATTAGCAATCTCTGGTATGTTTGGGTTTTATTGCTCTGAAAGGGAGCACATGGTTTTGCACAGTTCTGCTCACGTCACCTGCCTGTGGATACCATTAGACTGTACTTACTGTTGCTCAGATACTGTATTTCTTTTCAGGTCTGCTTTTTGCCTGGTTTTACAAAAAGCCAGTTGTTGAAATTCAAGTCTCTGGTGACTTTTGTCTACACTTTGATAAAGGATTTTATCACTGTCACTTACCAGTTGCCTGAATTTCCCTTGCCACAGCCTGCCTTTGTCCTCACCTTTACATATTCTGTCAAGGATTGTATTTCCAAAGCTATAGGGACTGGCCACCTTTCTCATTCACTTTCCTTTGGGAGTCAGCTTCCACCTGAGTACTCATAACCCACCTGCTTCCAAATGCATTCAAAGATCAGGCAGATCCACAGTTTATTGCCCAATGAAAGACAACATGGGGCAGTTGCCAATCTGGACAGGAAGAACAAAATTATCACTTGTGCACATGGCCTATACACACAGGCAAACATTGCCTGCAGGTTTGCCTCAAGATTTCTTCAGTGTGTTTCCTAGACACTAACCAGCAGAATTCCCACCACATCAACATATGCATCCTTCCCAAACCTGTGTCAGGCTGCTTCTGATTGTTCTGCTTTTCACTGTCATCAATTAGCAGAAATTAATGCATATCCACTGTTCTTCCACAAATTGATGATCCTTCATCAGCCATTCAGATCCACCCCAATAGATCAAGCAAGACCAGCTTCTAATTAGGAAAGAAATTTGGCCCTGTAATTAACAAAACTGTGCCATACCTAATTTCGTCATGACAAGTGAGTTTTTTCAATCTTCTGCAGAATATCGTGGTGCTGTCTCTTTTGTACATTCTTCACACTGAACTACAGTGAGAACTCTTACCCTGCACATCCTGGGCTACAGAGGACTTTCAAAGCAGTCTGTCAGTCTACTAAAAGTGTCATTTTCTAGGATGCAATCTGTGCGTCTTTTAGTGGTTGGCATGTGAATTTACACAGAATCATTTTCAGGGTTTCCAGGTTTTCTATGAAACTTTTACAAATTTCCATTGGTCATTCACTTTCTATTTTCACCTGTCTGGTTGATTTTTATAATGCCCCAGGCAGCAGCAGATTTCCAGTAAAAGCAAACTGAGTCACATCATTTATTTCACCCATTTCCACCAGACCACTTACTGGTTTCTTTCCTCAGGTTGTTTTATTTCTGATGATATTAGACTTTGAGATTTTTTTTTCCCCACTTTTTTTAGCCCGTGTTCCATAATCACTGCAATCTATTGTCTATATAGTCTGTATAGGCAGGGAGACATAAGAGATTCACATAATAAGATTTATGAGATAAAACATAGCTTCTTTGTATTTTGTACAAAATCTGTCAGATATATACTTCTATTATGTATCTCATATATAATACATTTTTATATGTTGACACCCACGTTCATTATAGATATCAGCATTTCCTCTGTGGAGAGAAGTTGAACTCTGAGCCCTCAGGCCTCCCTGAGTCCTGGGGCATACTGAAAATGGTAATAACCCAAGGCTTGTTTTGCCATATTACTTAATTAATCCAGCTGCTCTTGAATTGCATTCTTCTTTCACTGGATATTAAACCAACTTGTCAATTGTAATTGCAGAGCTCTTTTTTTCCTTTTTTATCTCGTTCAGGCCATTCCTACTGAGTCTATCTTTTCTTGCATGGTATTGCTTTAATTCAGTTATTTTAAATCTAAAGGAAATACGTCTATAAAGAGTTAAAATTTTTTTTAATGGCCATCAAGTTTATGAAATAATACTTGTAATTCATACAAAAATGTAATTAATATTCCAAAACATTTTAATTATGAAGCTATCTATAGAAACAAAATAAAACTTGTACAGATGATTCTAATACATCAGTAGTCAATACCTTCAATTTTTTAGTAAGTTTCCACTCTGGTGTGTTAAAGATGCATCAGCCTGTTAAAATGGGCTCAAAGTGCAACACTGCCACTTGTACAGGAAAACAAGTACTTCCAAGGAATATCAGGTAACATCCAGTACTTGCAAAGTTGATTCTTTCTCTGTGCACAAACACACAAAGTTCATTTTAAAAATTAGATATATAGTTTTCTTCATTTAATTTTTGCCTTCCATCTTCTATTGACACTGAGCAGGAAAACATACGCAGACACAAAGAAAACACAAGCAAAGTATTAACAAATTAGGGTAAATTAATGACATTATCTCCACCACCACTTGAACCACAGGAATATCCACTTGACATGGATAATCCTGGCCTTCAGAGAGACACGACCTTTGTGTCATCATTCGTGTTATTTTGCCCATCAAGTATTCTAAATGAGGACCTGTGAGCAGCTCCATTAAGTAAACAGAATTTCAACTTCTATTGTAACTGTGAGCATGATCAAGCTCAAATAAACAAACAAATGTGTAGTCATATAGTTTTGCCAGCTAGAGACCATAAATGAGCCTTTTTACAGAGCAGTCCCCATTTTAATTCCTTCTTGAAAAATGTGGTCCTCACAAGTTTTTTCTCTTCAAGTATCTATATGTCTTATGCTTAACACCAGTAAATTTTTGTTCGTTTCCTGGGAAGCTGAAACACAAAAACTACTGAATTAGTGCTAACATGTGATCTGTTCATCTTGTTTATCTCTCTGTGCATTTGTTTTATTTGTCTTCTCAAGCATATTTAGTGTGCAGTCTCTGTGTGGAGTATTATGTATTTCAAAATAATGCAATATTGCTTACAGGGTTTACATGACAGAATCATTGATATTGATGTGATAGCCTTAATGTCTCTCTGCTTATTATTATGAAGTATCTTTGCTATCATGCAGAAAGCAGTGTTCTTAATCCCCTCTTCACTCTACATGATTAGTTGTGCTGCCCTAAAAAAAATATTGGTTCATTCTGAATAATGACAGTGATCTGGACAATCAGTAGCTCTCCTGTGGAGATATCCATTCACCGACCATTCCTTTTGTTCCTCTTTCTATGAGGAAAAAGCCCAGACTGGCAGACCCCTCCATTACTCTCAGGAACCATCAGTCACCCCCATGAACAGCAGGCAGGCAGGGTACCCCAGCAGTGCAGTGAGCATGCCTCCACAAGGAACCAAAGATACTGCTATACATGAGAAAAGGAGACCCAAGCATCAGTGAAGGCAGAAACTGAAGTGCTGATGTTACCCAAAGTGAGTTTTTAAGCATTTCTCAAGTGTTGTCTCAGCTAGAGCTCAGAATGGTCATCTTGCCTAGGCAGGAAGGCTGGCAGAAAGTGTCTAGTTACCTTTTCTCAAAATTTCTCACTGGTGCAATGGTTTCTCATAGTTCTATCTGCTTGTTTAGCTGCTCAGAACCCAGCTGTCTAAAACTCCAGCAATTTGTGCCCTGCTAATCACTATTGCCAGCAAAGATCGAATGCAGAGCTGACATATCAGTTTCTTCATTTTTAGAAAACGGACTGTAGAGAGAATAGCACTCCCTCTGCCACATAGCCCAAGCAGCTATTCCCAGACTGCCTGAGAGCTCGTTTTGCTATGTATATGAAAGATATGGGTTCTGGTTATGCACTGTTTCAGCAACAATTGTTATTAAATAGCTCAACAGATCCGCCATCAATTTGCAATTGGTATTGCTCTTATTTAAGGAACAATTCCCGATACTGATTCTCCTATCCAGAGTAGCTTGGATTCCCCATCCCTGGAACTGCTCAGGGTCTTGGATGGGGTCTGAGCAGCCTTGCTCATAGCAGGAGGGCTGGAACTAGATGATCTTTACGTCCCTTCCAGGCCAAACCATTCAATGATTCTTCTCTACACTAAAAAAAAATTACTTTTAGTTTTTTTTGTTGATCTAAAAGTCACTGAGATGCTGCATCTTTGTAGTCCAAACACGTACTTACTCTAAACATCTGGCTTGCATTTTCTTTTTAATAGCATAGAAGTTAGTCATGTTTCAAGAGGTTTTAATTGTCCAGAAGAGTAGTCCTTGATTTTATTTCTGTATATTTCTTGTCACTATGAATTGCTTTTACGTATGGAAGTAAGACATCTTTTTGATACAGTTTGGAAATATTGATTTCCTAGTTACAATTCATAACAAAACAAAGAAGGCTGGGTGATTATGGATCTGAAAGCATATAAAATCATTCAGATTTGAATTCATATCTTGAGTACAGAGTAGTACTGACCAATTTACCCAAATCATCATCCCCTGAGTTTAATTGTGCCTTTGAGTCCTTGGATTTATATTTTCACATTCTTAGTATACCAAAATGTACAGAATAATTGGTGTTTTCATTTTAAAATGTTGTAAGCAGATATAAAGCACAAAAGCAGTATTACAAGGACATGGCAACCAACTTGGTAAAGCCCACATAGAAAACTACTCCTACCATTGTCCATATTATCAATTTGTTGCCTTATCATACCCAGCTTTATCATCCCACCATCTCTAAGTCAATTGGTAGGATTAATTTCCAGTCTATATGACTGCAGTGAAAAGTCCATCCTGTGACTCTTTGCTGGCCAGTGTAAGCAGTCTCAGTTCACCTCTCAGCAAGTAGGAAACCTTACTAGCAATCAGAAAAATGGGCTGACCTTCAATCTCAGCAGACAGACCTCGTGTGTACAAGGAAAATGAATTCTGAATAGGCTTTTTCAGAGGTATGGAGAGCTCACACTGGCATGTTGTTGTACTGCTGTCGGGAAAGGGGGCTTAGGTTTCCCAGCTATCAAACATCCAGCAAGTTTTCTCAGCTCTGCTCTCACCGCAAGCTACAGAAGACTGTAAAAGTTGTGCGGTCATGGTTTGCTAATTTTTTATGCCAAGATGTTTTGGAAGGAAACAGTTTAAAAATCTTCCTCTATCATATCAACTCTTTGCTAGGACTTTTCAAACAAAACATATCAAAACACAACAAAACTACAAAACACTACACGTACATGGCAAATGATAGTCAATAACAAGAAATAAAGAAGAATAAGTGCATCTTCAAATACTAGTGGCACAATCTGCAAAGACAATAAAACTTTTATGTGATTCAATGGAATTTTTCTGTTGGCAAAATACCTCAAAATCAGCATAGGCACAGACAAGAGATGTCTATCCATGGTATCAGTTCCAGAAATAGGCTAAGAAAGCACATTTGAAGAAATTAATAAAGGAAAAAGAAGTAGGGTGAACTATTTCTTACCAAATAATATTAGGGAGCAATTTAGAAAACAATATGGCATATAATAAAAAATATTATTTTAAATCAAATATAATACTTGTAAATCACCAGCTGTATTCACTCTACTCATTTCTTTCCCAGAGCTTAGCTTTTAAGGACAGCTCTGCATCTATCTTAACCAAGTCTTTGTCTCCCTCCGGTGTTCAGACTCTTGTTAACATGAATTTGACAGATATTAAGATCTCTCAAATTTTTACAGTCACTGTTTTAAGATATTTTTTTTTTAACCCAAGTTATATGTAAAGTATCGTTTGTATTTCTCAGATAAAGTAAATACTTCCCAGATAAAGGTTAATTCACATATGATAAAAGCAGGTCAGAAAAAATTGCAAGCAACAAAATTCCTTCGCCATTTATGATTTTTTTTTTCCCTGCTAAGATACTCCATCTAAAATTTCTTGGTACTTGCAATATACTAATTTTCAAAAATTTATCCAAGACCTGTAAGCCTTTCTTTTAACTGTCAGACTGCTGAATTTACATGGTGTCACCAAGCAATAACTTTCAAAAGCATTAACATCAGAAGGGGGAGAAATTATTAATGCATAGATGAAACATATCATTAAATCTTAAACTAATCAATTATTAAATTCTGCAATATCTTAGTAAAGTTGCCTGTTTTTATTTCCAAAGGGATTATATGGTGCTAAGGTGGATATATCATACATTTTTCATGCACACACATATCTATGCTTCACTCATTAACCAGTGTGAGATTGCTTTAAAAGAAATATACTTGTATGTGGGAAAGACCCTCAAACATGTCCTATAAAATCTACCCATTTATTTTTCCTTTATTTCTCTTTTATTTTCCTTTTCCTCCTATTTGCAACAGCCAAGACAACTATCTTTGTGAAATTACTAGTCTGTGGTTTTTACATTGTTGTTGCTGTATTTTTACATTTTCTAGTGCTGAATGTGTTCCCGTTTTTAAGAGAATCTGTATAGCAGAGTCTTTCTTTTTCACTGTAAGGGAGCATATTTCCAAATCAAGTCACATTATTTGGAAGGCACTACATGTGATATTTGAATATTTGAACTCCCAGGGCAGCAGAAAAAGTGTTTCCAAAAAATAGACACCTTTTTTCATGAGCCCTTAGAAATTTGTAGAAGAATGTTCCAAATATTTCCAACAAAAAAAAAAAAATTATACCCCCGGGGAGCTACTGTCCATGTAAAAAGATTTTTGAGAAAAGCCATCATTTCAATCTAATTACACCTGTCGAGTTATATGTCTCTTACTTGCTGTAAGCCTATTCCATCAGCAATGTCTTGTAGTCTTCCATTTCTCTTTGCTATGTGTCTAGCCCTTTCCAAAAGGAGAATGAGAACATTAGGCCAAACCCTTTACTTGTATGTGCTTTGGCCAGACACACCTCCAGAGACAAGCCTGGTGGATTCCTCTCCTGAGCCAAGCAGATGATCCAATTCTAAAAGCATTTAAAGCATTAAAAAATACCCTTTTAAATGAAAATTACTTTTGTAGCCCTTTTGCAGAACTTGGATATTTTTGCTATCATTTCTATTCCCACTTCCTCTCTGCCCAGGAGATCACAAAATCCTTCCAGATTGCTTTGGTTTGGTAAAAAAAGAAGGAATTGAACAAAAATATCTTTAGGCAAAAAATCTTTTATTTTAACCACCAGACTGCAAATAATTTGGTATAACATAGCCAATAATTATCTAAAATTTGCACACTCTTATTATTATTGTGAATTTCTTAGCATACGTGAAATCATTACAAACCTTTTGGAGATTGTACTCTAAAACGCTACCTGATGCTTACATTTTTGACCCAAAGGAGGAGTCAAAATTTTTTCTCCAGTGTCTAACTCTCACCTGCTCTAACAGAAAATCTCAGCAGTTTTCAAATCCTTCTACTCTTTCAGTCACTGTAATTCTCTCTTTTATGGCAGCCTGCGATCTAATTTTCTGTAAACCTGTACCTTCATTGACTTCTGCAGAATGGCACACATCTCTCTAAAGCTGTAACCCATCACCCTGGTATGTTATCACCATTCCTGTTTCAAGGAGAAATGAAACAGTGTTGTTAGTTTTATGGCTTTGAAAATCCCTCCAATAGGGGGATAGAGAGTATATTGAAGTATTTCTCACTGTAACCTTTTCTTACCTAGCTAAAGAGAAAGGAAGTGTAGTAGAGCCAGAATAAAGCCTGTTCACAGAGGTTTTTCAGCACTTAACTTCTATAGCATACCTGCATTTGAATATATTTCTTCTCCCTGAATCTTTGCTTTCCTCCTTTTCCATTTTGTACTATTCAGAAGGCAAATGCAACCACAATAACATGTAAGCTGCATTTGTAACCCATCCTGAGGGAGTGAATGCTAAGAAAGTCACAAGAACAAGATACTGATGGGGAGATTGGTTGGTGGGGTGAGGAAGAGCTCCCACACTTCTGTCACACACCTTTTCTAATGCAATGTGATAGAATGATCTTAGACAAAATGTAGAGTCAAGTAGGCTTTTCTTTGGCCTTCAGAGATGATTTGCTTAAGTGCTGAAGTACTTAACCTACCACTCAATAATAGTCTTTAGTAGTAACATTAGTGAAAATCAGCTTTGAAATAAGAAGCAATATGAGTGCTTTGTTTGGCAATAGATGTTGCGTGAACTCAGTTGCAATTAGACAAGCCAAGCTTTCAATTACTGCAGACACCATGGTGGAAAGAGGACCAGCATGTGGGCAGTAATTTTCATTGTTTGCTTTACTCCTGTATCCTTTGATAGCCAGCTCATGATGGATGGGAAGCAGTGTAATGATGCAGACTCTCTCTTCTGAAAGCTGTTCTGTAATCCAGATACTAATAAAACCCCATGAAATACCACATTTTTACGAACTGCTAAAGTGATATGACTGTTATATGTTGACAATGATAAACTGAAGGAGTAATTGGCAATAATTTATGACCCTTTTCCTTGAAAGAAAATTACTCGTGCAGCTAAATGATACCAGTATATTATGAAAATGAAGTCAGTCTCTTCCCAGGCTACTCCTCTTACAGCTAGAAGACATATCTGCTATTTTTGCATCTCATGCTACTGTTCAATTCTAAACTCCCTGCAAAAAAAAAAAAAAGCTCTTTCTCTTCTTTTTGTGGTACACAGAATGCTATGATCCAGACAAGGATCACAAGATTAAAATCTTTTAACAGAAATAATAGCACCAAATTTTGTAGCCCAAGGAGATTGAAAGGAAACATTTCTTTATACAACGCATAATGATACAGTCTAATTTCCTGAACAAGTAACTGATTCAAGATAGCAAAGCAGCAAATATCCTAGTGAGAAAAAAAGATCAAAATTAATTAAAGAGGCAGAAAGAAATTATCTGAATAATTAAAAGTCATCTCTAGTTGTTCGAAGCAAGATAAGCATACAGGAATATCTCTTTAGTTCTCATCTCTGAAAACTGATCAAAGATTGCCTCCTTGGGATGAGAAAGAAATTCATGACATCCTCAGTTATTCAGTGGAATCATTCACCCCAACAAAATTTGTCTTCAGTCAAGTTTGTAATTGCAGAGATGTATAAATACACGAAGAGCATGGAATATCTTTCAAAGAGCCAAAAGAAAGCTTTTGATAGCCACAGTGACAGTGACATGAGGTCTCATGAGCATTCTTTTTTATAGGAAATGTTTAATTGTTTTTTATTGAGCAGAACCTTTCCTTCTGCTTGTAAAAGAAATTATTGCTTTCTCCCTCTGGTTCAGTCAGAGGAAGTTAATAGTCCCAGTTTCCTCTGGAAACAGACACAGTTAATGACTGGAAGACTATCATAAAAACAGGGTTTATTGCCCAAATTATGGTCCAGTTCCTAACCAGCCTTCTCATTTCAAATTGCCCTCCTGGCATTTTGGTGATTTTCTGTCTTATCATCTGGTTCACATAGACAGTTCTCTGATATTTAAAAATTTTACATGCTTCTTCTTTCTTTTTTTTTAAAATAGTATTCACATTGATGGAAATTGTTAAGTTCAGTGTGAAAGGTTTATTTATTGACTTCGTGACAACACAGTGCTTCTCAACAGAAGTGATTCTTCAGCATGCAGCATGTCTTTGAACCTGGGTTCTAATACAAAAAATACAAAATTCCTTCTCTGCCCTGAAGCTGTTCCTTTTGGTGTAATATCTAAACACAATTATTAAGGCATTTGTATAAAAAAGTATAATTGTATAGGAAAATACTTGTGAAGTCATTAATGTAAAAAAATCAATAGAATACTACATATGTGGTTACTATTCTTACTATGGCATCATAAATGCACAGACAGATTTGCCATTAAACAGAAATTCCTGCTTTATAGTGCTATCAAAGAGGTCAAACATTCACTAGGTATAGCTGGTATATGGTTGGAACATATCATGAAATGAGGAGACTTAAAGAAAAATTAAGGCAGATTTTCTCTATTTATTTAGCAATTTAGCAATGACAAGTGTTATACACAGCACAAACTAAAAATTGTGTTTCTTTGAAGAAGAATTTCAGAAAATAAGGTTTTGGGATTGCACACTAGAGAATTTCTTTACTATTATACCTCATAACTAGGTCTCAGATTTTCTAAATAGATAGATACATCTGAGACAGGCACTAATTCAGCGTGAAATACAGTAGCAAGAAATGTAAAAGCCACATTCCTGCTAGGAAAAAGACATAATTGCAAGCACTGCGTAAACCTACTCAGTAAGATGCATTGTTAGAGGTAAAAAAAGTCTGCAAAGAACATAGATTCAAAATGTGATCAAGTCGCACCATGAACTCCAAAAGTCATTCCTGCTTTAAATCAAACAAGTATCCAGAATTTTACATAACTAAAAAAAAACAAACCAAAACAAACAGGATAGTGGAAAAACATTTTAAATTCATTGGAAGTGGGGGGGAAAACTGATTATTTTTAATTATACTACTCACTCCCTAAACCCATGAAGCATCTGAAGACTTCCAGGTCTATCAGGGCAATACATTGATTCTGGCTTCTGTAATTCAGACTGGGGACCTTTTAAATGTAGGTGTTGTATTGCAATTTTGAAAATGTTTACTATCACTGCATCAGGATTTTTACATCTCATATTGGCATTTTTATACTTTATATTTATATACTTTATACTATATATTTTTATAGTTATTAAACTATATATATAATGTCTTCTAATTTTTCATTGAACAAAATGAGGCTTCTATAAAGGATTTCAAGATTGACAGAAAAAAAACATCTATGTAGAATAGAGATGACATCTAGTTTGCTTATGGCTAAGTATTCATTCAAGGGTTTATCTATGTCTCTGTAAGTGTTATAACAGGCACAATAAAGATAGTAAATATTTTGAACAATCAGGCTAATTTATTAGAATGCCTAATTAATATTTATAGGGCATTTCAATATCACTGACTATGGCATACTACAGGATTGAATTAGAAATCAACAGTAGCAACTGACAGTGTAACCAGGGCATAAATGGTGAATCTTCTAAATATTGCTTACTTTTAGCTATAGTAATGTCTGAGGCTGCAATAGAGGATGTGACCAAAAGTATGTATTCTAACACCATCTGTTGAAACCAGGCAGGGCAGTGACTCTTACCTCTGTGGGAGACATTCTCTGCTAAAGGGCTATCTGTTAAAATCAGGTGGGGCAGTCATCTTTATCTTTTCCACAACCCATCCTCCCTCCAAGAAGATATCGTCTCATAATGAGCCTATGAATCCCACTGTACGGCTGATAAAATTACATCATCCCATTGCCAGATGTTCCAACCAGGGAAAGGAGCCAAGCCTTCCTACCTAGATAAAAATTGAGATTTGGAACACCAAAGCAGCCTTTTTCCACTGGATTCCAGAGGAAAGCTGGACCTTCCCACATCATCCCTGGACCTTCAGAGGAAACCTGCACCTTCTACAGGAGCACTGCTTCAGCTGAACCACATCTGCCACTGCAGGGGGACTGTACTTTAATCAGACTGCTACCAACACCCTGACTGACACTATCAGTGTTTTGGGACTGTTCTTTGTAATACTGTATTTCTATTTTAATTTTCCTTTTAAAGAACCGTTATTCCTATTCCCATATCTTTGTCTGAAAGCCCCTTAATTTCAAAATTATAATAATTTGGAGGGAGGGGGTTTATATTTCAAAAGAAGCTCCTGCCTTTCTTAGCAGACACCTGTCTTTCAAACCTAAATAAGCAAAGATGGTAAAAATAAATTTATTATTTCTAAAAAGGAGAGACTACTTTGAAGCACAGAATTGTGTTTAAGCCCAGTTTCAGCCTCACTATATTCTTTCCTTACTGAGTCAGTATTCTCTTTGGCTCAGAAGCTCATTTTGTGCAGGCCGAGGTACAGAATAACAAGGCAAAAAACTGCAGCTGATGACAAATACCTTAACATTTTTATTTCGTGTTATTGCTGTGATATAAATAGGTGATTTCCTTAGTCTATTACCAAGGAATCAGGGACCATAGTACACATACAGATTCTCCAAAAGCACTGTCCCACTCTTCAGTTTCTGCCTGGGAATTGGAAGCTCTTCCACAACATCAGCAACAGCTTCACCACAAACACACTACAAGAGTTACATCAATCTGTGAGAAAAAGCCACTCTAAATTAGCCCTGCTGAGCAGCACCACTTTCAAGAGAGCTCTACTTCTAACAAAAGCCATCAGACATGAAATTTTTCACTCTGTGTCTTTCAGCAATCAAGTGCCATCATTTCACTTTGACAGCAGAAAAAGGAATTAGTCTCTATAAAAAAATATCAAACAGACATACCTTGAGTAGTACATGAAAGTGAAGTTGAGGGCTAGGTTGTTGTCTGCAGCAGGTGCTTATTTCAACAATTCCAGCAATGGGAGAGAAAAAGGGTATCTGAAACCAAACCAGAGCCTTATTACAGTGAGAGAAGGACCACTTCACGTTTCTACTCCATCTTAATACTCTCCATCAACCTGACGAAATCCTGAGTACCTTCTCTACAATCAGAGGACTTGGAAATCAGAGCCTAACACGGGAGGAAGCATGGTGCAGAGATAGCCCCTTGCAGAGCACCCCTTAGGAAAAAAATGCACCCTGATTTTTTCAGATCCCACAGTCTGAGTGCTATTCTTGTTCAGCCCCATCTTATGTCTGCCCTACTCACAGAAAATGTCCCAGCACTCCATGTACCTGGAATGCAGACAATCTGATGTTTGCCTCACAGCACAAACCTGCAAAACAGAAGATGGGTTGTGGGAAAACAGGAGAAGGATAACTGAGGTTGACTTCTTTAAGAGGAGATAACCCCTAGAACAGATCAGTCCTACGTGCTCTGGCACTTGAGCTCCCACCTCTGGTTTGGGACACAACAGGCTGGCATTATGGCAAACTCAGTACACTATAGTTCTGTTGGTAAGTTTTAGAAAGGCAGAACATGTGTCACAAGTCCTACATTGAACCATTACCTTTACATACCTGTAAATGGGACCTTTATTTTTTAAGTGAAATAAAAACAAAACAGATTAACCTGATCTCTCAGCCTCATAGCTACCATATGCTGGATGAGAAAATAACTGGTTTGGAGTTCCAAGAATTATAAAAATTCAGTTTGTATCCACTTATTCCTGAACTAAAAGGATACGTGCAGTAAAATATTACAAAGTATGGTCTAATGGACTATTAATAGAAGCATGGTATAACTGTGTGGCAGACAGCCTTTACTTTCTATCATTAATGACCAATTAAAGAATCCTCCTGAACTAGCTCATTTGGTGCTAGAGGTAAGTTTTTAAACAGTATTTCAGAAAACTAAGTTGTTATCCTGCAGAATATTGGAAAACATGGTGCATCGTAAAGATCTACACGACTATTAATAACATGTCAATAAAGTCCATTATCATTCACTCAGTTACACTTCCAGCCATGTACCTCAGGCCACAGGAAAATCATATCTGGAGCATTAAACACTCTCATGAGAGTAAGTGACAGGAGTGGTGCAGCTGCAGATAACAGGGACACCACAGTGCAGGCTGATGCTAGCTGTTATGAAGAAGGAACGGAAATAACTTTCAGTGACTCCAATAAAATACACTGCCTTGTCAAGAGCCTTACTTCACTGGAATATTTACAGATATCTTACATCAATGCCCGTGTCTTAGTCTCAAGACTTTGGGTAATTTCATTGTATATTCTCAATTATTGTTTAAGGAAAAAAAGCACAAGATAGGCATGACAGTCTAAATGTAGGACACAGATCATCCACCTCTCCACAAAACAGCAGCAGCTACAGCCATAACAGGCTCTCAGCTGCTAAGCTGAGCTATCTGCCCTTTGGTCAGTTGTCACAGATTAGGAAAAAGAAAAAATGCATGTATCAGCTAAAGAATAATCAGGTCATTTGCTCCACATCTTTTGCCAAGAATGCCACCAGGATGCAGGGCTACAGACTTCTGGAGAGCAGGTTCTTTTTACGGGAGGACCCTCAGCCTGCTGCAACCTGCACTTTGGAGGGGCTGTTGGAAAGCATGTGGCTGGAGCCTGTTTCTCACCCCTTGACTGATGGCAGATTCTCCCTATCTTAATACAGCCCTGTGAAGAAACATACCTGAATTTTTTGCCTTTAAAGCAGCACCTCTCCAAGAGCACTGAACCTGTGAGCACCTGTCTGAACAATCATCAGCAGGAGCGGCATTTGCTAACACTGGTACCCAAGCCATGACTTCTCACCCACCCAACTCGTTCCTTCTCTTTTGCACTTTGTCAGTCTCTGTGTTCCCACACTGCAGTCACCTAGCCTTGTATCTCCTACACCATTTTGATCTATCTGCCTGCAAAGGGCAGGCTGCCTGGGGACCTAAGCCACCAATGCGATTTCTGAAAATCTCATAGCATGCCCAAGTTTGGGGAAGGAGCTTGAGCACTTCATTTTATGGACTTCTACAATTCCTGCACCAGGATATGAGAACTTGCCAGTTAAATAACACTGGTCATCTCTTCTTCCCTACTGCCAACAGATCTACATTCTTTCTGCAATTGAGAAACAGCTAAAAAATTCCTCTAATCTTTGCTACTATTTCTAGCTCAGTTTTTGAGTCTCTTATCTTGTCTTGCTCAGAATGTTGTCTCAAGTGTGAATCCTAACTACCTCTGTCTTAAATATGTTTTATTGAATAATGTTTTTTGTAATAGGATAATAAAATATTGCATCATATTTTGTCATAGGTAGCACAGCTATAATTTATAATATGTTTTATGCTTATTGTCCCTCAACCAATGGAAATCACTTTTCATTTTCCTTTACCCTATCATAGGGCATACTGTGTGGCCAACCAAATTCTGATTGTGTTCCTCTCCCTTCATTAATCCTCATGTATTCCACTCAATATAACCAAAAGTGGAAGCAGCAGTACTGATAGTAGCTGCAAGGTTTTTGTAAGCATTATTATCTCTTTGATGAACTGCAAAATATCCTGCAATATACTGTAATCAGTAGCACATCATCTTCAGACAGCTAACCTTCCTGACTGAAGGTGTGAATGCAGAGATTCAGAATATGCCTGCAGTAGGACCTACCGAGGCCCACTGCCAGTGAAGTCTCTGGCTTCTCTACTGAAACTTCACATCTTGTTGCTGAAACTAACAGCTGGTATCAGTTCTCTTTAATAGCAACGTAAAACAGAAGTAATCAAAATCATTTAAATGAGCATAAGTAATGGAATAAGGGTCATAAAATTCTCTTTTATCCTATATTTTAACAGTAATCATATTCTTTTCAGAGAACAATCACCATTTTCTAGCACTGAACTTTTAAAAGTACTGCAGTAATTTAATATAGGGACTGGAATTTTTGAGACTTCATTTTAGACAACATAATATCCCTTACAGATTAAAAAAAAATCATAAGGTAAGCATCACTCTCAGAATAAACTCAAAGCAACCCCCACACTCAGCAGTCTAGGATATTTCAGCTCCTGACCTCCCTTATATCACAGGTTTTTTGAGATGGGTTGCTAGATGAATATGTTCTGTAAAACAGCCTAAAGACAATCCAAACATAATCAGTCAGACATGTAACAACCAATCCACTGCCCTTTAAATACTTATATGAAATTATCTTGGGTTGAAATGCTGTATGTATGTAACCAAAAGTATGTATTCTATCACCATCGTTAAAACCAGGTGGGGCAGTGTCCTTTATCTTTCCATGACCCATCCTTCCTCCTGAAGAATATCTTCTTTTAATGGGCCATTGAGTCCCACTGTATGACTGATAAAATTGCATCAGCCCATTGGGACATGCTCCAGCCAGGGGAAGGAGCCAAGCCTTCCTACTGGATATAGTCTGAGATTTGGAACCTCAGACCAGCCTTTCTTCCAGTTGATTCCCAGAGGAAAACCAAACCCTTCTATAGCACCACCGGATCTTTGGAGGAAACTGCACCCTTCTACAGGAGCACTGCTTCAGCTGAGCCACACCTGCCACTGCAGGGGACTGTGGCCACCATTTAATCAGACTGCTACCCACATCCTGACTGACAGGGTGTCAGGTTGTATTCTGACTCTGCCAATGTTTTGGTTTTTTGTATTAGTGTATTTTTATTTTCATTTTCCTAGTAAAGAACTGTTATTCTTATTCCCATATCTTTGCCTGAGAGCCCCTTAATTTCAAAGTTATAATAATTTGAGGGGGAGGGTTACATTGTCTACTTCAAGAGAAGCTCTTGCCTTCCTTAGCAGACATCTGTCTAGGAATCTTCCCTATTTGTGAGCCAGACTGATTAACTAGGCAAGAGATTTAGGCCTGGCAAGCCACATCAGAGCTGTGGCCATCTCTGGTGATGGCTGATTCAAGTAGAATACTGCTCACCTGGCACTTCACTCTTGTGCAGCTTATAAACCCTCTTTTGTATTCTTGGACCTCAGCTCTACACAGAGCTGCATTGGGTAAGCTATTAATTGTCCACAAAACAGATTTCTTCCCAACCAGAACTACAATTTGCTCTGCAGTGTGTAAGTCTGTTAAGCCTTGAAATGTGCATTTTCTGACCTTTTATGATCTTGCCTGGAATTTAATTTTCCAAATTCACTCACACCTAAACACTGATCATTTGCTTTATACTGAGTAGGGAGGGCTCCATCCTAATGTCTTTTATATAGGCAGGCACACAGAGCATTTGCAAGCACTTCAGCAGAGAGCAAGGAGACACATGATACTGTAAATCACTGACCCCATTCTGCTTTTGTGGATCTTTCCCACCAGCATCTCCTGAGACAGAGAACTTCCCAGCCTTTTCCATTTTCTGAATGGTTAACCTGTTTCATTTAATCTGACTGAGATCAGACTGTTACACAAGGTTATTCTTTGTGTGTGAAAGTCATTATAAGGAGCCTTTCACATTCTCTGGGGGTTAACACAGAGGATAATGGGTATCAACACTCCAGATTGTTTATGCTGTCTTTATGTCATCTTCCTGAGTGAATACAGCTCTATTATTCTACAGACATACACTTCCTGTCTACTTCTGGCTCAGTCTTGTTCCAGAACTAAACTGCTTTAAAAGATGCCTTTTTGCAAAATATTCTTCCTTTCACAGACAAGGGGAGAGCCACACAAAGTGTATGCTGCTTCATATTGCATCCATATACATCCAACCTTTTAAGTAAATTCCTCAATGCTTTTCATTCTGCATGACCATTCTTAATATAATAAGCTCTGTATTTTCTACAATCAGGAATAAGAATCTTAAATGAATTATCTAAACAAAATTTTTAGGAAAGTGAGAACTGGAAGCAAATATACTGGGCACAACAGTCTTCCACTGCTGTTCATTTTCTTTCAATAAGGATTTAGCAATGCTCAGCAGCATTTTGGCTCAATATTTAAAGGTGCTATTTCAGTATTGCAGAGCTGTGGCAGCTCTGTGCTGTAAACTGCCCCTATTGTTCATTTCTCCCATTCTGAGCATCAATTGCCACACAAACATCAATCATTTTGCCAGGTGTCAGACTGATCAAGATACAAATCTTGAATTAAGACTTTCACTAGCATTTCTCCAAAATAAAATGTTTGCTTCATCACAGAGTGATTTATGTTGTAAGGGGCCTTCGAAGATACCCTATTCCAACTCCCCTGCTGTGGGTAGGGACTCCTCCCACTAGAGCAGGTTGCTCAGAGCTCCATCCAAGCGGGCCTTGAGCACTTCCAGGGATGGGACATGCACAGCCTCTCTGGGCAGCCTACTCTAGTGCCTTACCACACTCACCATAAAAAAGAAAATTTCTTATGTCCTATCTAAATCTAATAGTTTCAGTTTAAAGTTTAAAACAGTTATCCCCTTGCCCTCTAAGTACAGATTGTTATAAAAAGTCTTGCTCTGTATTTCTTATAAGCTCCTTTGTATACTGAAAGACCACAGTAAGGTCTCCCCAAAGCAGTGTCAAAGGAATACCTGCGGAACTATTTCCATACTGGATAAATAAGTCACTTTTAAGGGTCCATGGGAATCAACACTATCAGAACACAAACTAAAACTTCATAAAACAAGGGTATCAAATATTCACCTATACACAGTATCTTTTAAAATATAAAGGATCTGTGGTTGATTTTTGGAATGCATTCCCTTAACCTGTGTGAATTGATAATAATGTGATTGAAAATTCCCTTACACTGAATGAATACAGTTGAAAGGTACTGTGGTAGTTCACCTGTTTCAACCTACCTGCTCCAACAGGGTCATTCTAGAGCACAAGGCACAGAATAATGTCTAGATAATTCTTGAATTTTCCCAGCAGAGGAGACCCCACAACCTCTGCACAATCTGTCCCGCTGCTCAGTCAAGGTCTTCTTTATATTCAGATGGAAGGTCCATTTGTGCCTGTTGCCTCTTGTCCTATTGCTCAGCACCACTGACAGAGCCTGGATCCACCCTCTTGATGCCCTCCCCTCAGGGACTCACGACATTGATGAAGTCCCCTCTCAGTCATCTCTTCTCTAGGCTGAACACACTCAGCTCCCTCAGCCTTTCCTCGTAAGAGGGATACTCCAGTCCCCTCATCACCTTTGTTGCCAGTCACTGAAACTCACAAGTGGACACAGCACTCCAATGTGTCTCACCAGGGCTGAGCAGAAGAGCAGGACGATCTCCCTTGTCCTGCTGGCAATGCTCTTCCTCATGCACCCCAGGACACCTTCAGCCTTCTTGGCCACAAATGCAAAATTTTGTTTGGGGTTTTTTTTTCCATTCAGGTGCAGTTTAGAGCATCCACCAACCAGCAGTGAGATGTCAAACCAACCAAAACTGAGAGAGCTGCCATTAGAATTCCAGATGTGGTTATCTTTTCTGAGTCAAATGTAGTAGGGATACAAATAATATTCTGGCTCACTTTACACATAAAAATGTGTGAATTTTGCACGAAAATGTTAAAGTTTTGGTGATAATACAGTGGATTATTTTTCACTTACTGAAATGTACACTCTTCTGCCAGTTAAAGATTCTGACTAGTGCTGTCAAACAAGCAATTTGTTCTCAAAATAATGCTGCAATTAAAACTGCTGCTGGTGGGCATCTGGAACACAATGGGACTGCTTCTCTGATTGTAACAGAGATGCAAAGTATTTGAACAGAGAATTTTGTTCATCTGCAGCTATCGCTACAACACGGATCAAGTAACATTGTGTGGCTGTGCAGGAAAAGTGAGTTCAATCCTGACATTTAACTGATGTACATAAGTGTGTTCTGCCTTGCTTCCAGTCTAGCCAGGTTTTTGCTACAGCTGTTATGGTGATAGCAGTAGTCATAGAGCCACAAAATAAGCAGTATTCCTCCTGGCTGAAGAGAGTGGAGAAGTAAGACAGAGGGACACCTCTTCAAAGTGGTTCTAACTGGTGCATCAATAGGTGACTAAATAACTTATTATTGTACAATATCCCTGTTTTTCTTCTGTTTCTATTCCTCTCCTTTAAACTTACACAAACTAACTCTAAACCTTGCAATATATCCTCCTATTCACCATCACCCTGACTTACTCTGCCCATACCTCACCACTGACTTGGTGACAATGCTTCCTTCGGAAGTCACAGAGCACATAGACACTGACACCAGAGCTTTCTCTTGCCACACCTGAGAACCCCTCACAGAACTAAGGCCAGAGGTGTCTCTTCACAATAAAAACGTGCCCAAAAGCAGTATGACTGGGGCTGCCCTGGAAAGAAGAAAAAGCAATAAGCCAGTATGGCTCTATACTGACAGCACACTACCAGCACAGAAGTTTTCCAGCTTTTATAATTCTTTAGGTCTGGTTTGCCAAGCTTCAAAACCCAGCACGAGAGTTTGAAACTTCTATACAGTTGTTTAAATTCCAAAGACTACTGCTTACCCTATGGAAGACTATTTACTAAGTTTTACAGTAGAAATTACTAGTATCCCTAGTTCAGCAATAGGTCTCTGAAATCTCTTCAGATTACATTATGGAACTACAACATAGAATCATACCCAGATTGGTTCATTATAATAGAAATTCTAAGCAGTTTAATGGAAATTTTTCTTAAAATAATTTAGCAAATTTCCACTTTCTCACATGATTTCTTTACATCTCTTTCGCAACTAATCCAATTTTAGTTAATCCAACTAATTTATAAAAAAAATACAGTTTTTGCATTTTATGCATAGTGTAAAGGTAGGAGATAGGATTCCAGTTATCTCAGATTTCAAAAACTGTACATCTTTTCGTTTTCTTACATCAAATACACATTTATTCTTCAGCTACTTACAAAAAAATAAATCTATCCTTGCATCTCTTAATCACTCTCCTCTAACCATTCAGTAACCCATCAGTAATTATAACTGCTTAGTTTCTTCAGCCTAAAAGGGTGGTATTTATCACATATTGTCATGAATCATGGTTTTAAATTTTCAAGAGTTCAACTGCTGACTGGAATGGGGAATCTTCTTTCCAATTAAACGGACTGATTTAATATAAAAACCTGCAACATTTCTCTTTTTATCTAGGTATATTATAATTAATTATAAAAAAGTTCATCTTCATTTTATTTTCAACTAGGGAATAAAATACTATGAAAATTAAACTTATACCAATATAGTGCCAGACCTAGTAATACTTTCAGCATACCTTTGCAACTACTAAAACATCACTATATTGTTCTTTTATTCCTGTTTCGCTCCAAACACCTACTTGAATGTCAGGAATAAGCTTAAGTTTTTTACATCCAAACATCCCTGGGTGTATTGAAAAATATTAAGCCAGTTACGAGTTGAAAAGAAAAAATAGGATTATTTTAAAAAAAAAAAAACAGGAAAACATATGAAAATATAGAGTATCAGCTGACAAGAGCAGGACTCCCCACACTGCTGCCTGTAAGAATAATTTCTCTCCACTGGAATTACTACTTAAATAAGGATGTGGCAATCCAGACTTCAAATTCCTATTTCATTCTTGCTTGGCTTACAGATGGTAACTACCATAGGAAGTTCGTATCATAGACAACTGACAGGAATCTCTGGGGCATGGTACCTTCCTAAAGGACAGTTCGTGAGAGCAGTATTTTTTTTAATTTTAACACATTTTAATGTCTCTGGAGTATTCATATCACTCCAAAAGAGCCTTTCTTCCAAACACTGAAATTATTGGCCCAGCTAGTAAGTGCTGATGAGAAAAAAAGACCAGGAGTCTCAGGAACAGGTTGCTGAACAGATAATCCTACCAATCTGATGTGGGAGAATCAGGATTTCACTGTCCACAAGGGCTCAGAAGCCCAAATACAGACAAACAGCTTGGAAGGCTAGAATTGCTGCATGGATTAGTCTGAAAATAACCTCAAGTAAATAATTAATTCAGGACATACTTCTGTATGCCCAGTATTCCTGTATGCCCTTCACTTGATATTCAGTAAACCATTGTCTGCCTAATGCAGTCTTCACTGTGTATTTTAATTCTACATTATTTTTGCCTTCCTGGGTTTAAAAAAAACAATTGAGAAGATGCTAGGCACAATTCAGAAAGAGCAAGAGGTTCCTGGCTGGACTCATGAATCAAATGCACAAATCAGTGCAAGTTTTTTTGTAAACATACACAAAAGCATGCTTGCTAAGAGGAATGCAAGGCTATTATAAAATAGAAAGGTTGGCTATTTTTTGGTAAGAGATAAGCCAGAGCTACGGATGAAAGCGAGTGCACAAAACCCAGAAAAGTTAAAAAGTTTAATATAGAATCTGAATTAGATATTCATATTCTTTAAGAATTCATAATAATACTCTTGTTTCCATGGCTCCTATAGGAAAGACTCTTCTTTCTTCTTGGAAAGAAAGAAAACATACATGAGGGAAGCTTGCTTTTTAGGGAAAAGGAATATACCAGAATCTAAAATTCTAACACACATTAGTTTTGATTTTCCTCCCGAAAGTGACAAAATCAAAAAGTTTCAAACACAATGGTACTTCACATCATGACATGATTAAATTTTATTTTTTTCACATAATTTACTCACTTTGAATTACATAAAATTGACAAAAATCTCCTAACAGTAGTCATAAAATGATGAGTTTTCAGATAGGAATGTAACTCAACCCCAGCACATTCTACTGACTTGCTCTGAGGTTCCATCAAAAAAGGGATAGTACACCATTATCATTAATAAATTGTTACCACTGTACTGATGCTACACAAAATTTAAAAAAAAAGAAAAAAAAAAGAAATCCCCATTGTTTGCCAAAGAGTTTAGTCTGAAACCAGCTGTAGCAATGCTAAACACTCTGACAGTAGCAGATAGCTTCTACACAAGTTTAAATTGGAGATTAAGGTCAATATATGGGCATTGGCAGTAAAGCCACAAGCTGAGGAAAAATAAAAAGTAACTCAAGGGTTCTGTAACAGGAGATCTTCTGAAGATCTTTGCATAACCACAGTGACCTCTCTAGCCCAGAGCATCAAAGTCTGCGATAAGCTAGAAGGACCAAGTGAGAAAGTGAGACCAAAAGTACACTGTAGTGTCAGGAAAAGGCAGAGAAGACTATTATTCTCTCCAGCAGGACAAAGTTCCACATATAAAAGCCTACAGAACTGAAAGAATGAAAAGGTAGAACAAAAACTGGAGCAAGTAGAGAGGAAAGCCTGAAAGAAGAAGTCTGCTGTACTTTGGGCTCAAAAGGAAGTGCAGAGAAAGTCACAGGCCTTTTGAGTGGAATACAGCAATCCAGTCTAGCACAAAGTTAATAAACAAGAAGCAAATTTTTTGCAGCAGCAAATATCCATGCTCCAAAATAAGAATATAACATTAATAATGTAGGAGTTTAATATACAAAATGTATAGAGAAATAAAAAAGTCTTAGAAATTGATTTAATCAGACTTGCAAATCTTAGCTTTTAACTAATAAATGTTAATAGGAAGAAAGGCCCAGTCCTGTGGACTTTAACCACAAGTGCTTCCAAAGGTTATAATAGTACTTCCAGCACTGGAGCAATAGTCTGAAGGCTGGATCCTCAAGTTAGGAATGCTGGTGTTAACTCCTAAATACTACTGGTGCTACACTGCTGGAATGTACCCCATAAACCAGTGAGATGTCCCTAGAGACTGTGTTAGTTTACCTTCATTATGCAGTCAAAGAGTATTTGTAAAGCATAATGGAGAGCTTATGACAAATTTTGCTTCCTGCATTTCACTAAAAAGAAGACATTGTTGAAGTCACTTGTAACCAGAATTGAGAGAAATAGACTCAGATCCATAGCATCTTACAATGTTATTAATGTTTTAACCACACATTTTCAAATTTTGGAATCAATCACAACCAGTCTAAGGTTCCTCACCTTCAACAAAGCCAAAATTGCCACATCACTGCAAGACTGGGCCTCTGATCCATTCAGTTAATGAAAATTGCTACAGGAACTGAAAGAAAATAAAACTTGTGCTCTACAGCTGTAGCACTATGACAGTAATGTTAAAACCCTTTAGCTTTTATTTCATTGATGTGCAGCATGACTCTAAACCATGAGCATTTATGACTGATGTGTCTGCATGAAGCTTCTCATGAATGTTGCAAGCTTCTGAACATCTTCTACAGTCACCGCATTATATAAAGAGGCACGGATTCCTCCCACAGACCTGAATTGAAAATAGGAGGGGAGAAAAAAAAAAAGAACCAGAAAAGCTTTGTATATTTTAAAAAAGACATTAGTCACAGACGTATTCATCTATTTCTATTCTAAAATATAAAACTCTCATTTATGCGCATGAGAATATTTAATTCTTCAAGGCCGGCTTGCAATCTAGAGAAGGTTAGTATTGATTAGCTACTTACAGCTCCAAAGCTGTAGCCCAATGACAACAGAAATCCCACAAACACTACTGAACACGAGAAAGAACTCTTGCAACCAGGCAGACAAGCCACCTGAGAGGCTTTATACACGGATACAATCTGACCTCAAAAGAGATCTTCTTTGACATCCACACAGAGACAGATTTGCAGAAGAATGCAGCATTAAGAATAAAGCTCTTTGAAGCCCACCACTTCACCTAAGCAGTAGCTGAGCCACCAGCAATCTCTAATTACAATCTCTAGACTGCTATTCTCAAGTGTTGCCAAACCAGAATGAGGAACAGCTCATAAATGAGAAAGGCTGGTAAGTCAATGCACAATGTCTGATGCTGTACCACTGCAGTAATAGTTTATTCTGCACAGGACAGAGATTCACTTGACTAATACTTACCGATGTCCTTTCAGAGATATCATGTTAAGTTCCACAGCCTTCTCAAGAAATTTCTTTTCCAGGGCTTCATCGCCCTTGACGCTGCCAATGCGGAAAGGTACATTCATTCTGCTTCGGTTCTTTCTCTCCACTGGACATCTAGAAAGGTTGCAGAATGCAATGCTTAACCCACTTTGTGCTGAATTTATATTTCAGCTATATGCAGTTTGAGAAAGTGAATAATCACATCTGTTTGTCCTTCAAAGTCAATCCTTCATAATCAAAATTGTCATTACTTTCCAGGAAAGAAAGCAACCCTCCTTTCTTAACCAAGTATAATAATGGTAGTAGTAAAGTGGAATGTTTATTAATCCTTTCTGACATACTCAAAATTGTGCCAGAGGAATAGACACGAGGCTTATATACAGGCCAAATTAAAGGGAAAAAAAAAGAAAAATAAATAAAGAAAATAGTTACTTAGGATAGGCGAGGTAATTACAGGGAATTTTGACTAAGTCTAAAGCAGTTTCATCTCTTCCTCTTCAAAGACTGACACTTCTCAACTAGTCAAAAGTGCTACCAGAATTACACTCAGCTAAACAGAACTAAAGGAAATATAAGAACACAAGATAAGTAAATTTTCATAGACATCAAAAACTTCTGTTGGTGATTTCAGTCCATCTTCTAAATTAGCATTACTCGGAAGCATGAAGTAGAGAAGAGGCATCTCTAGAATAAATCTTGTACTGCATACATGGCCACAACATCTCATGAGATCTATCAGAGCTCCTAAATATCTTAAAATCTCATTTAATCTGAAATTGTAAACTCGAGATATATGCAAATTCTCTTCAACTATTTTGTGAAGGTAAGGTATCATGGGGGAGGAAGACAAGATTTAAGTATCTTTTTTTAGTATTTCTACTTATAAAGGAGATACGAAGCCTTCAGGTTTATCTATCTTTTTCTAAGGCTGTGATATAGATTCTTGCAGGCATTCAATCTAGAAGAGCTTTCATAAACTGAATGTGAATTTCATACCTATTATTATGCTATTTGGGAAAGAATGAGCATCATTCTTTTTAGCTCCTCTCTTGTTCCTTTGTCCAGCTATCTCCACGATGAAAAGAAAAAAACATCTATCATAACACCTACCTGTGCAAATCTTCAACAACAGGTTCAACCAGGAAAATAATGTTCAGAAAGGCTTATACTTCTAAGAACTTCCACATCTGAATGACTGCAGCCATGCCTTAGCTTTTAGAATATCCACTTGCTACTAGGCAATCTGATGTAACTCAGTGCACAGACGTTGAAAAACAAACTACAAGTGGCACTTCACGGAAGAAAGGCTCCATTTGCTAAATGGCTTCTCACATGGCTTACTCAGGGAAGCATGCCACAGACTTAAGTACCACGTTACAGCTGGGAAAGCAGCCTCAAATTAAGTCTTCCTTTTAGTTATAGATACTGTGATAGATAAGGAACCTTTTGTTCGCCTGACAGACCTTGAGAAAGATATCGCCTGGGCCTGTGGAGCCAGGATGAGGTAAATTGTTTTATTGCTTTGCTTTGCTTGCCAAGAAGATGTTAATTGTTTAGCTTTGCTAGCCAGACAGACCTTGAGAGTTAATCACTTTGCTTTACTTGCATAAATCACATATCTAAGTGTTAGCAAGTTCCCAAGAAACCGCCGGATCACCCTATAAGGAGGAGGGGGGGTTAGCAAGACAAAACAGAAAGAGGCCCTCACCTTCATCCCTCGACCACCAGAAGGCAGAAAAAAAGACCAGAAAAAGACCCTAGCAACTGGAAGAGCATCGCGCAAATTACTAAAAACACGTAATCCAGAAACAACTTAAAAGGGACCAACTGCGGGGGGGGAGTTGCGGCCGAGTTGGTGGAGGCGGGCTCTGCTTTCGACTCCCTTGCCGCCCGGCGCAGCGCTGATCTTTACTTTTGCTTTTCTGTGACCAATAAATTTTTCAATTTTGATTCGATCTCGCATGGTCCATTGTACTCATTTATAACAATTTGGTGCCGTGACTCGGATCGAGATTTCGGAGGGGCTCTCCACCTGCGGGAAGGCGCGCCCCACCATTTTTGGTGGCCCCGGGGACGGGGGCAGCCCCATCCCAACCTCGACCGACGAACCTAAAAGTTAGAAAAGCAAAAGTAAAGAAAGGAGGGCCCAGTTGACCCCTTAAATTTTGTGCACAAAGTCCGGACGAAAGCGCGGGGGCCAGCGTAAGTATAAGGGGATCCGTTCGGGCGGGGTCGGGGATCCCCGAGATGCGGCGGCGTGGTGTGTCGCGTGAGAGGGGAGCCGGCAGCCGGATTCCCCAAGTGAGTGTGGACCCTTAGTAGTGCGGTTCCCATTGACCCGCGAGGGCATGGGCCACCGAAACAGGGGAAGCGAAAGTGCTCTTGGCGTGAGTGAAGGTACTCCGGAAGAATGGGGCAGGGGAAAAGTAAACCTCCTGCAGATGTTAAACTCCCACCCATACCTAGAGATAGTCCCTTGGGATTCTTGCTAGAGAATTGGGACCATTTTCCGGGAACGGGAGGGAAGGATAAGGCTAGGATGATACATTATTGTGTGGAAGTTTGGGGTGGGAAGGAGATTTCAAGAAAGGTGTTTTTGGCCGATATTTGAGTCAACAGAGGATTGGGTAAAGCAGAGATTAAATATTTGGGTAAATACCAAAAACCTGTTTGCTTAGAGGGAAAGTGAATATGCAAAAATTTGGATAGCCCGCCCGAGGTTTTTATCTTTAAATTGACCGAAAAAATCAGAGGGTGGCAAAAATAAGAAAAAGGGGGTAGGAAAGAAGAGACTCTGATAGTACCCCCCCATATGTGCCCAGTGCACCTCCCCCAGAGGAAAATTCTGACTCTGATCATTCAGACTATTCAGGACCAGTCACTAGAGGTAGATCTAGGAAACAACAAGAAAATTTATTCCCATTGCAGAAATGCCGATGGGAGGACCCCCAAGCAGGAATAGGATTTATATCTGTACCCCTCAGTTCAGGGAGATGTTAGGGAGTTTAAGAAAAAAAATGGGACATTTATTAGAAGACCCACTGGGAGTTGCTGAAAGGGTGGATCAATTTTTGGGTCCTAATATGTACACTTGGGAGGAATTACAATCTATTTTGAATATTCTGTTTACTGCTGAAGAGAAAAAATATGATTAGAAGGGAAGGGATGCGTATCTGGGACTCCCAGCACGCTCAGGGTCCTGCAGCTAACATCAAATGGCCCCTGCAGAATCCTCAATGGGATCACCAGAATCCTGCACATCGAACACACATGCAGAACTTAAGGGCAATTATAGTTCAGGGAATTAGGGAATCAGTCGAGGGGCCAGAACATCAATAAGGCATTTAATGAAAGACAAAAAGAAAGATGAAACCCCCACAGAGTGGTTAAAGAGGTTGAGAAAAAATTTCCAGCTTTATTCAGGAATGGATCCGGATGGTCAAATGGGACAGGCGGTGTTGAAGGTACATTTTGTGTCTAAATCTTGGGAGGATATAAGGAAAAAGATACAAAAGCTGGAAGATTGGCAGGATAGAGGCTTAGATGAGCTGTTGAGAGAGGCCCAAAAGGTGTATGTCCGGAGGGAGGAAGAGAGCCACAAACGACAGGTTAGAATGATGGTTGCTGCTGTACGAGAAAGTAGGGAACAAGATCGGAGGGAGATACAGAGGCGACCAGTAAAAGAGTCTAGAGAATCTGGAAATTCTAAGGAGAGACAGGATATCAAGGTGTGTTTTTATTGTGGAAAAAAAGGACATTTCAAAAGAGAGTGTAGGGCCAGGATTCGGGATGAGAAGGAGTTTAAGGCAGATTAAAGGGGTCAGGGGCTCTATCTCTTGGGGACCCGAAAACATCATAAGGAGCCCTTGATAAAACTAAAAGTGGGTCCCCACGGCCAGGAAATAGTTTTTCTGGTTAACACAGGCGCTGAGAGATCAACTATTCAGTTTTTGCCAAAAGGATGTAGTTTATCCAAAGAGACTGCCACAGTGGTAGGAGCAAAAGGAGAACCCTTTGAGGTGGGGGTTATTAAAAGGGTGACAGTTGAATCAGAGTCAAAAATTGGGTTAGGAAATTTCTTGTTAGTATCAGAATCTGAATATAATTTATTAGGGAGAGACATGATTATAAAACTAGGAATTAAAATAGAAGTAGTAGAGAAGGAACTACAAATTAAACTCTGTCCTCTTAGAGTAGAAGATGAAGAAAAAATAAACCCTGAAGTATGGTATAACCCGGGAAACGTAGGGCAGCTAAAAATAGCCCCATTCTCGGTAATTATTAAAAATCCAGAGGTCCCGGTAAAAATAAAACAATATCCCATATCCCCTGAGGGTCGATGGGGATTGAAACCTGAGGTAGATAGGCTGTTAAGCAAGGGGCTGCTAGAACCATGTATGTCACCCTTCAACACACCAATACTCCCTGTGCGCAAATCAGATGGCACTTATCGGTTAGTACACGATTTAAGAGAAATCAATAAACGCACAGTGGCTCGATTCCCCGTGGTGGCAAATCCATATACACTCTTAAGTAAATTGGGGCCTAATAATCTATGGTATAGTGTCATAGATTTAAAGGATGCCTTTTGGGCTTGCCCTCTCGACGAGGCAAGCCGGGATTATTTTGCATTTGAATGGGAGGACCCCGATACTGAAAGGAGGCAACAGTTAAGGTGGACAGTGTTACCCCAGGGGTTCACAGAATCTCCAAATTTGTTTGGACAGGCACTGGAACAAATCTTGCAGGACTATCAAACAAGACCGGGAGTAACCCTGATACAATATGTAGATGATATGCTTCTGGCAGGGGAATATGAGGGAGGATGTGAGAAAAAAAAGTATAAGGCTATTGAATTTCCCTAGGACTTAGGGGTTAAAAGTTTCTAAAACTAAACTTCAGTTTGTAGAAGAGGAGGTAAAATATTTGGGGCACTATTTAAAGAAGGGGGAGAAGAAAATAGACCCTGAAAGGATCCAAGCAATTATGTCACTACCTATTCCAAAGAATAAAGAGACAGATTCAGTCAAATTTTGGGACTCACTGGGTACTGCAGACAGTGGATTGAAAATTACAGCAGTAAAGCTAGATTTCTTTACCATAAATTAACACAGGAAGGATTAGTAAAATGGAGTCGGGAGGGACACAGAAAAACTTCAAGAATTAAAGGAAAGCTTAGTCCATGCCCCGGTCTTAAGCCTCCCGGATTTGAGGAGACCATTTTTTCTTGTTTGTGAATATAGAAGAGGGAATTGCATTTGGGGTACTTACCCAGGACTGGGCAGGGAAAAAGAAGCCAGTTGCATATTTATCAAAAATTTTAGATCCTGTGAGTAGGGGCTGGCCGACCTGTTTACAAATAGTGGCCGGATGTGCCCTATTGGTGGAAAAAGCTAGAAAAATCACCTTTAATGGTAATATTAAAGTAATGTCCCCTCACAACATCCGAAGTGTATTACAACAAAAAGCAGAGAAATGGATTTCAGATGCTAGGCTTCTAAAGTATGAAGGAATTCTGGTAGAGGCACCCAATTTGACATTAGAAACCACTACACTACAGAACCCAGCTGCATTTTTATACGGAGAGCCAGAGCATGAGTTCTTAGCCCATGACTGTATAGCTACAATAGAGGAGCAGACAAAGATCAAACCGGATTTGGAAGAAGAGGAATTAGAAAGTGGTGAAAAACTCTTTGTGGATGGATCCTCCAGGATAATAGAGGGAAGGAGGAAATCAGGGTATGCAATAGTGCAAGGTCCAAACTTACAGGTGGTAGAGTCGGGTGCATTAGATAAATCCTGGTCTGCACAGGCATGCGAATTATATGCAATATTAAGGGCCTTAAAACTTCTTGAGGGGAAGGAAGGGACAATATACACTGATTCCAGATATGGATTTGGAGTAGTACATACATTTGGAAAGCTATGGGAAGAAAGGGGCCTCATTAACTCACAGGGGAAAGATTTGATACATCAGAAACTTATAGTTAAAATATTAAAAGCCCTGAGAGGGCCGAGGAAGTTAGCAGTAGTACATTTAAAGAGACACCAACGAGGAATGGATTTGAAAAGCAGGGGAAATAATGCTGCGGATCAGAAAGCAAAACGGGCAGCCCTAAAGGAGATGGTCCTAAAAGAAAAAGGGGGGCAAAAAGATGAGGATGAAGTCGATAACAATAAAAACACTGACACAATTTTTACAAATAAGGAAAAAGAGAAACTTAAAAAGATGGGGGTTACAGAAGAATCAGGAAAGTGGCTATTAGCAGATGGCCGAGAGGTGCTACCAAAGGCAGTAGCTCAAAGAATACTGTATAAGTTACATCAAAAAACTCATTGGGGAGCCCAGGGGCTGGTAGATCACTTTGCCACTAAATACATGAGCATCGGACTCCACGATTTAGCTAAATATATCACAAAGGGATGTCCTACCTGTCTGCAGGTAAATCGAAGTAACCTCAGAAAAATTACCCCCATGGGGGGAAGGCCTCTAGCAAAGCTGACCCCTTTGCAAATATCCAAGTAGATTTTTACTGAATTGCCAAAGGTAGGAAGGATTAAATATCTTTTGGTGGTAGTAGATCATCTCACCCACTATGTGAAGCCTTCCCTAACATCAAGAGAAACTGCACAGACAGTAGTAAAAGTTTTACTAGAGGAGATAGTCCCCAGATATGGTGTACCAGAAACAATTGACTCTGATAGAGGGCCGCAGTTTACATCAAAAGTAACTCAAGAGTTAGCAGAAGCATTAGGAATAAAATGGCAACATCATACTCCCTGGCATCCTCAGAGTTCAGGCCGAGTAGAAAGAATGAATGGGGAAATAAAGAAACAGCTGACTAAGTTAGTACTAGAAACGAAGCTATCATGGGTTAAATGTGTTCCATTAGCCTTGCTGAATATTCGGACTCAACCCCAAGCAGATCTGGGGATTTCCCCATTCGAAATGTTATATAGTATGCCTTATAATTTAAAAAGGGCACAGACAAATCCAAACGTTAGTGAACGATACATTAACAAGTATATAGTAACCCTGATGAAATTCAGGAAACAGTTATGGGAAAAGGGAATGTTGGCCCAGAGACCACCATTAAATCTTGTATTACATCAGGTTCAGCCCGGAGACTGGGTACTAGTCCGAAGTTGGAAAGAAAATCCGATAACACCTAAGTGGGAAGGACCTTACCAGGTGTTGCTGACAACGGACTCAGCGGTACGCACTGTAGAAAAAGGATGAACTCACGCAAGCCGGATCAAAGGACCAGTAAATCCGTCTAAATTCACCGACCATCCTGAGTGGGAGGTAAGAGGCACACCTGGGGATTTAAAGCTAACACTGCAGAAAAAAGTGCAACCTTGAAGGACTTTATTCTTCTACTTCCTTTTGAGACATGAAACCTATACCAACACCACATGGATGCTGAACCTTGGGATCCACAGTACTTTTCTTTCACAATAGAAAACAGAAAAACAGGGGTACCACTAGAAGGTGGGGAAAGTGTACTAAGTGCAGAGGTTAAACTCAAATGTAATGCTGAAAACTGCTGGGAAAATTGCAATCCGTTTGTATGCTTTGTCTGTTTAGTTTGTAAGGAGGAGTGGTGGGCCCATTGCGCTAACGGTTACATCCCTAGGGGTGTGTGTCACAATTGTTACTAAAAGTCAAAGCTGAGGCTCACTTCTCAGGCCCTAGCCACCGTGAGTGGCTGGCGGGGGGGCTTTCAGTGGGATCTAAAAGGTGGTGGGAAATTTTTTCAAAGGTGAACCCTCAATTTTACTGCTACCACTCTAATGAACCTACCCCATTTGTAGCCAAAATTGTAGCTGCCCTGTGTGAAGGTGTGTGGGTGCACCGAACTCAGTTGCTATACTCCTCTAATTAAAGCCCGCAAGTGGAGCAAGTATATTAAACGTGTCAAAAAGCATGGGGCAAACACCCCTCCTGAAGAGTACTCTTGCTGCCCGAAAGATGGAACCCCCCATAGCTCAAGCTGCAACCGAGTTGATGGGCGAGGCAGAGCAGAGGAGAAAATGTTTGTGGAGTGGGTCAGCCCGCGGCACAGAAGAAACTAAAGGTGGGGACCCAAAGGCGATGGGAGGACAAGTTACAGAAACAATGGGATAGTAATCACCACTGGCAGACAAGTTATGGGCATTGGGGAAGCTACTACCTCCAGTTAGGAATAATTTGTTTGATGTCCCTAAAAGGAGTACATGCAAGCCACGAACCGTTTAAATGGTCACTTATAAAATGGGAAGGTCAGAAAAAAATTCAAACACAAAACTACTTCGAAGTCCCAGCTTTAACATAACTCCCTAGATGATCTACTTGACAGGACAAGTTCTAGCCCCTATAGTGTATTCTACATGTGTCCAGCATCTAACCCAGGGAGGTCATACTGTAACTACCCCCGGAAAATTTTTACTGTGGATATTGGGGCTGTGAAACAATTTCCCCTAGGATGGTCGGGTCCAAATCCAAGATAAGTACTTAAGAGTTGAAAGAAGTCCACATGGATGTAAAAACCCTGACAGATCCATCAGGGTGGTAACTTTATATCGGTATTCTGTAAATGGGTCTATCTTAATGTCACGCAACCCCCAAGACCCGGATGAGTACTAGGAAAATTTCTGGGGAGTTAAAATATGGGGAACCCGGGAAAGACCGAGAGGACATATTGTTATAAAGAAGGAAATTATACCCCACGATCCTCAGCCTGTTGGACCAAATCCTATAATGACAGACTCAAAAGCCACAATAACGAATCAGAGTAACTTAGACAACATAAGCCAAGAAAGTTTTACAGAGGCCAAAAATGAATCACAGCTAATAAAAACAACAGCCGTGACACAACCCAGTAAAGGGCCCCTGTGGAAAATCCTACAAGCCACCTTTAGGGTGTTAAATAGTACATACCCCAATTTGACTAAAGAGTGCTGGTTATGTTACAGTATTAATCCACCCTTTTATGAGGCCTTAGGTTCTGTAGCAAAATCTAAAAGAATAAATGGGACCAATCCCTCCTTGTGCCTTTGGAAAAGGGGAAAAGAAAGCACCCCAGGGGTATCGATAGCGCAGGTAAATGGAAAGGGGAGGTGTATAGGCAACATACCTCGGGATAAAGACCACCTCTGCGGGGTAAAAATAGCTGTAACTGACTCCCGCGAACCTGCCCAATGGTTAATCCCTGCTGCAAACACCAAGTGGGTCTGTAACACATTAGGGGTAACCCCGTGTATATCAATACCTAATTTCAACGAAACATCCGAATACTGCATTCAGGTCATGATAGTTCCCCGAATCGTATACCACCCAAAGGACTATGTGTATAAACATCAAACCACTCCAGGACACCACCTGGTAAAACGGGAACCGTTTACAGCCCTTACAGTTGCTGTATTATTAACACTAGGAGGTGCTGAAGTAGGAACAGAGGTAGCTTCTTTAGTAAACCAACAGCAAGAATTTAAAAATCTTAGAGTCTCAGTGGATGAAGACCTAAGTAGAATAGAAAAAGCAATAGACGGTCTTGTAAAATCAGTAAGATCTCTTTCGGAAGTTGTATTACAGAATAGGCGGGGATTAGACCTGTTATTTTTACAGCAAGGGGGATTGTGTGTAGCTTTACAGGAAGAATGTTGTACCTAGCGCGGACCACACTGGGATAGCAATTGACACCATGGCTGGAGTCTCAAAACAACTGGAGCAACGTAAAAAGGATAAAGAAGCCCGGCAAAGTTGGTATGAATCTTGGTTTAACTATTCTCCCTGGTTAACAACTTTGTTGTCTACCATAGCAGGACCATTAATCTTGCTAATTTTAGGACTCACCTTTAGCCCCTGCATCTTTAACAGAATCATTAGCATAGTAAAAAATAGGTTAGAAGCAGCTCACCTCATGTTAATACGAGCAAAATATGAAGCCTTGAATGGAAAAGAAACAGAAAACTATTTAGAATTAAGTAAAAAAGAATTACAAAAATTTAGCGAACAAAAGTAGGATATAGAAAAAGGGGGGATTGTGATAAATAAGGAACCTTTTGTTCGCCTGACAGACCTTGAGAAAGATATCGCCTGGGCCTGTGAAGCCAGGATGAAGTAAATTGTTTTATTGCTTTGCTTTGCTTGCCAAGAAGATGTTAATTGTTTAGCTTTGCTAGCCAAACAGACCTTGAGAGTTAATCACTTTGCTTTACTTGCATAAATCACATATCTAAGTATTAGCAAGTTCCCAAGAAACCGCCGGATCACCCTATAAGGAGGAGGGGGGGTTAGCAAGACAAAACAGAGAAAGAGGCCCCTCACCTTCATCCCTCGACCACCAGAAGGCAGAAAAAAACCAGAAAAAGACCCCTAGCAACTGGAAGAGCATGCGCAAATTACTAAAAACACGTAATCCAGAAACAACTTAAAAGGGACCAACTGCGGGGGGGGAGTTGCGGCAGTTGGTAGAGCGGGCTCTGCTCGACTCCCTTGCCGCCCGGCGCAGCGCTGATCTTTACTTTTGCTTTTCTGTGACCAATAAATTTTTCAATTTTGATTCGATCTCGCATGGTCCATTGTACTCATTTATAACAGATACAATTAAAAAATTCAGTCTTAACGGTATTGCTTAGGAAGCTGCATACAGCTCAGTTAGTGAAGCTTGTTCTGCTTTCCCAGCTGACTATTTACCATCCAGTTTGCATTGCATTTCCCACTCACTGCCTTACAGACCAACTTGCCAGATACAGATCTCCGTTTGTCACAAAATGGTTTTTTTCAAGGTTTCATTTGCATTCTGACATTTATGAAAAACCCCCAGGATTTCCCTGGAGTAGGATCACAGTCCTGATCATGGTGATGCCAAAGGCAAAGCTGTTCTCATTAAGTAAATGGATAAGAAGAATGTATTAAATATTATGATGAAACTTTATCCCTGCCAATTATGATTGCAGACAGCTTTAATTTAAAATCCAAATTTATTTTGCTCTATCCTAACTTTGACTTGGAAGTAGATTAGGTCCTCACACTGTTGCTTTTACACTGAAGGTGACAGAAAATATTTTGCAGGTTCATGGCCAATTAGTAGTCTGAGCTTGGCAAATATTAAAATTATTACAATATCAGCTCTTAACTATCCATAGGTTCTGTGAGCTCAAAAATACCTTGCAACGCCATGTAGAAGTCAAGAGGGTTAAATCTGCTTTGGAAAGCCAGCAAAAATAACTGAAGAAAATAAACTGTGCATAAAGTACATAAAGAAAATGTATTCCATTTTGAAGTCTTTATATTTTATTTCAGAAAGTGTTTCAAAACTTAGGATAATTAGCTAATAAAAGTGCTCTGCATGACAGAGAAAAAGCAGAGTCTTTGACTCCTGGAAGGTGGTAGGGAAAATACAATGCAAAAAGGTCTCTACAGTTTCTTACAGGTAATTTTCTCTGTTTTGGCATATATTTCCACAAGAGATTCCGTATGCATAAAAACCAGAATCTGTATATCTGTATTCTGTATACTCTTCTCCCACATTCCTATTTTATTAAGTTTAGAATGTTTTTAGTAGGTTCACTACTGACATATACAAGGTAAGCTAAAATAACTTCCTACTGGAATGAGACTTATCCTTGGACAGTTATCAAGCGAATGGTTTGCACAAATAGTATCTCTAGGAGACCTCAAAAAGGTGACTTCAAAAACACAAACTCTCGAAATTAAGAATGCTTGGTTATGTAGCAAATATTGAAGCCAAGGGGAAAAGCATAGCAACTTACGCATAAAATCCATTAGATTTGTCTATAATATCATAAATCATCCGTGACTTGATTAAACTAAGTTTATCCATAGCTGCAGCTCCACCATTATTCTTTATCCATTCCAGTACCAATCCCATGATATAAATACTGCAAAAGGAAAGAATATTTTTCAGTGAAATTATTCAAACAGGAAAAACATAAGTCTTGTCTAATAGTTTACAAAATGTTTCAGCAACAAAATGCCATGTTTGATTTAAGGGCACTTAAGATTAACAAATCAAAATATAGACTTTTACAAGTTATGACAACTCTAAACAGACAGTTTTTCTAGACATAGAAGATATATTCTGAGATTCAAATGCCAGTCATATTTGTTGGACCCATCTTAATCCTTTGTACCACAGAAGGACATGTTCTGCAGGCTTCCTGCAGCCCTGCAAGGCTTCCAAAAACATCCCAAGCCATGCTGCATGCACTGCCAATTAACTGCCCACACCACTTCCTGCCAGGTCCTGCCTAGAAGGCCTGCACAACTGCCTAGAAGGAGTCAGATTTAGAAAAGAAGTTAATAGCATTTGCCGTATGTAGCTGCTCTAGCAAAAATACAGGAGTAAATCTCAAATACATATATATTAATATGCCAGAAATTTAATCATATTTTCACAAACATTAGAAATGAGTTCTCTTTAATACCATTTCTGTCTACAAAGACCTTTTGCAGACATGAATAGTGAAGTTTGGTGAAACAAATTACAATGCATCACACTTAATTTTTTGTCACCAGTCAAGTTCTTAGTAGAGATCTGGAAGCCTACTGGCATCACATGGCTTGAGACCAAGAATTTCAATGCTAGTTACTAAGTGCAACATAAAAAAATCCTTGAGGCCTTTTGCCTTTGTGCTTTTGCTACAAAACTCAGCTTGTTCAAGTTCAGACATTTCCCACGACTATAACAATTTACATAAAAACCTGCTCACAAGTTTTTATGGCCTATATCCAACAAGTTCTTTCTTATGAATCCTTTCATTAGTGATTCCAAGGGAGTGCTCAGAGAACATTACCCTAGAAGTTTCCCTAATGCATATCTAGCAGGAGGCTGTTCTAAATTTTGCTGCTTTTTATTACTAAAGGGATGCCAGCACCAAATCCTTGAACACTTCAGAAAGGCTGCAGAATAACCAAGGTTACAGACTGCCATTTATAGGAGGTGCCTGACAGCTCTGAGAGCACAATCTTGCCACGTTTATGACAGTACACTATTAACTACTCCAGTGTAAAGGGTTTAAGTGAAGTATTGACTATGACCTTGGCAAATATACAGAGCCAGATTCACCTCCTGCCCTCACTTCCTTGAGCAAAACTTTCTGGACAAGTAAACTCTTAGAAGTCACCCTTAGAGTCACTCATAAAAACCCAGACAGCCGAAACCTTTTATCCTTCTTTTACATCAATCAAAATCATGTTTCTGGAACAATTTTAAGTGCAAAATGTACTTCAGAGCTTGCAAATGAGATTTTTATAGCAAATTTATTGTTAATTTTAGCTAAACAGATTAGGGCCAAAGAGTCAACTATGTAATGCCATAAGGTTAAAGCCATTAGCATCACCTTAATTTAATTTAACATCTTGCTGAAGTAGCTTTTGCAAATTCAGTTAATATTTCCTGCCTGTTTGCCAGCAAGCCATTAACAAGTGCAAGCAAAAGACCAGAGAAAAAGAGAACTAAGAAGCTTTGCCAGTTCCTTAAACTGGAACAGGCAGTTAGGGCCAAGCCAAACAGATGTGCATCCTGCCAACATTTCAATCTGTTACATTCTGGATTCGGGAGTGTACTCCCATGAGAGTCTGTAGCATGAAGTGAAATCCAGCAAGACAGTGATGAGAATGGGGAAACACTGGTAGTTCAACTTTATTTTCAGTTCCCTTAACCACACACTACTCTGTTAAGGCTACTGTCAGATACTGAGTAACAGCTAAAGCAGCACTTTCTTTTCAGAAGTTCTTTGCAATTGCTAAAAAAAAAAAAAAAAAAAAAGCTGAAGAATTTTATTTCTTTTGCTTTTCAAATCAGAGGAACAACACTGTGTCCAAGTACTGAGATTAAGTAGAACTTCAGTTTTTCAAATGGAAATAGCTTTGTACTTGGAAAACATGAATGGCTGGATTTAAAACCTGGCATATTCAATTATACAGTGTCCAAAAAACAGTATGTGTGACTTGGCAGTCAGGCAAACAACTGAACATGAAATAGAGGTTTCATCAAGCACTGTAAAAGAAAGCCATACATACTGCCTATGTTACAAAGCTACATTGAGCAGACCAAAATCTGGCAACATTGTATAGCTAATTCTTACTGGGTGTACTCAGCCAACAGGGCAGACAGACTGCCGGTAAGAATACATAATTACAGCACTACACACTGTACAGTAAGCACACAACTTGGGGGAACAAGTTCTGCTCTACAGAATCTGGCAAAAACAAATGTTTACAAGATTTACTGTTCTGTTGATAAAGATAGCTGCTCCTATATCATCGCAACAGCACATTCTGCAGTGACAATCAGCATAATCAGAGATACTTAAATTCAGCAAAATTTGAAGTAATACTAATTGTAACGATGGAACTAAGTTATAGGGTTTATATACAGGAATCACTGAACTTTAGGCCTGTACAGTACAATTAATATGTGTCAAAGACCATTAGGCAACTTAATTTTGCAATTCTGGAATATAAAAACAAGCTGAGACTAAGTGTCAGTATAAAATTGCATTATCAGGTTATCTGAATGAAAAGAAAATCTTTAGTTCCAAGGTAATTTTAAAAGCTTCTGGGGAAGAAGGAAAAAAAGACATCGAGATTGAAGATCTTTTTTTAAATAACCATTTCAGAGGAAAAATTATCCCGTTTAAGAACAAGTAGGTACTATTGGCACAACATGTAAACATTCTAGTCGCAAAGCACCATTTCACTAGTTATCAGAAACAAGATAGCAATTTTTAAAAAAAGCAAGCTGTAGTCTGATCTGCTTCTTGCATAATGAAATCATCATGTACATGGCAATTTTATGATTTTGATTGCTAGCAATGATTACAAAGCTAGATCAATTTCATCTTTGGATGCCAAAGCAAACACTGAGATGGCAGTCAAAGAACTGTGCAAAGCTCTATGAGAGAGGAAAGCAAATCAACTACTAAATGCCTTTTTAAAAAGTTTTACTTCAAAACCAACAGTAGCAGAAGATGTAGAAAGAATAAGAAACATTTTTAAAGATTAAAAGAATACTCATTCTCGTAATATATTATTTATAACTTTATTCACAAGAATATTTACCATTTTACGGTAAAGAAAGTCAGTGGGGATCTGGAGGTTCAAATGCTGAGAACAATGTCAGGAAGAAATTAAACTAAACTGTATCTAGGGATGAAGAAGCAAGTCTAAGTGCCAAATTACCTCCTTGCAATGAGAAAAGCATCACCACTGAATTGACTAGAGCTGTGTTCTGTAAACCAGAACTCCATCCTGCAACTTCTACAACTGAGCTATGATGTACAATATTTACTTTAAAAAAGACTACATCCTCTATGGCTGAGTTGCACTAGGCAATGCCAAGCCTACTAGCCACACGGCCGGACACTTCCATGTTTTCACAGGAATCACGGGAAACACTCCAACGTATCAATGGCTTGAGGGCCAATACGCAACTTGGAAGCTTTTCTAGGTAAGAGCAGCAGATGGCAGTGCAGCAGCTTTCCGAGTAAGGGATACCACACAGCAGGGTGAGTTACCTGTAGCACGGTGGAGTGTTGTACAGTGAGCTATTTGCTGCCTGTGTTTTGTAATCCAGTACAATAGGGCATTCCTTCAGCGCAAATCCCAGCAAGTCCTCACGTACTATTACAACAGTAACACCAGCACAGCCAACATTCTTCTGAGCACCAGCGAAAATCACGCCAAACTTTAAAAGGAAGAAGAAAGTACTTGGTACATGCATTCACTTGTAGAGCTTATTACTGAAGAATACCCCAGGCACACTAGTCAGCTAAACAGAACTTGAAATGTGTTGAAAATTAGCAAGTTGTAGGTTAAAAGAAGAGTTAACAGAAGTTCTGATTTCAAAGTGCACTTATGGCTACTCAACTGAGGAAGATAATCACAACAAATTTCACAACAGTTGGCTAAATGTTTATTTAATAGCTGCAAATAATTCTCAAGGCAGCCTGTTGCAATTTCACACTACTCCATGCAAATTTACTAAAAACAAATTCCTACACAGTTCACAGTATTTTCAACCCATCTGTTATTTCAGAACAATCATCATAAAATCCACCTGTTCAAAGAGGCAGATCAGGAAAGGCCAAGTTGAAAGTTTTAACAACTACTCATTTTTGCTACACACAGGTAAGAGAGGTCAAACATGCTATTTTACTAGTCAGTAACACTTCCACTCATAGTATACTTTACAAACATAATAACTGCCTGTGTTCTGCCTCTGTACTATCTATGAAACAGACACCATAATCATGAGGCAGAGGAAGCTTTAGGAGCTTAAAAGAGGTTATAGATTTTTACGTAAGAGGCAAGATTAAAAAAACTGATTCACAGTACTCTGCTGTAGCTGTACACTATCTACAGACTAAATATGATTTGGAAGATATTTATTTTAGCCATTATTTTTCTTTTAGCAGGTATCTTCTTCATCAGTAAAGATCATACAGTAGCTAAATAATCTTGGGCAGCTATTACCATGAAAAATTTCAGCACAATTAAGCATGTTTTTACGAGAAAAAGGAAAACAGACAGACATTGAAATCTTAAACCTGAAATTTCAAAACTTCTATCCATCATCAGATACTCAATTAACAAAACATGACTTCCTTAATTTCACAGCTCAGCATCTCTAGCCACCCAGACATTTCAAAGTGTTTCACTACATGCATTAAATTTTGAAAATGCTTAGTGCAGTCACTGTGTCCAGCTGTTTACCTTGGAAACATCCACAGGTTTGGACAGGAAGTTTGATGACATATCACAAACCAAGACTGCTCCTTTGACATCAGGTACAAAGTCAAACTCCACACCATGAACAGTTTCATTAGCACAGTAATACACGTAAGATGCATCTGGATTAAGATTCCAAGTGCTTGGGTCAGGAATGCCTAAGACAAAAAGGAAACCCAGAGGTCACTGGAGACAAGTAATTTTCTTGGAATGCAATTTTACCTGAACATGAAACTTAAGTGCAAACCAAGAACAATTTTGCCATATAGATTATTAATCATGTTGTTACCAGGAAGATAAATGTACCTGCAAAGCCAATACACCAGTGCATTCCCAAAATTCTCCAGTAAGCCATCATTAAGTTTGCAAAACCTTTTGTTTTTCACCCCTTATTCTTCAAATTATTTTCATCCAGTTTGCAATTCCAGACTACAAACTACTGCCCTAGGGGTTCAAAACACCATTTCAGAGGAATTTAGACACTGAGTACATGAATCTTCCTGCTGCCTTTGGAAGCAAATTCTCACTGGCAAAGTTCTCTAAAGCTCTGTTTCTGTGCAATCCCAGAAGCATTTAAGTCTTGCCCAAGCTGAACAAACAAGGTTACCTACCTTTCTCCCATTTTAAGCTTTGCAACTGATTTACAAAATGAAGATCTCCTCTGTCAACAGGCAATATGCAGACATGTCCTGACAGCACAGAACAGGTTTGGCATAGAACAAATAGTTGCTCTCCCTTTCTCTTCTCCTCCAGGACTTGATGGGAGGTGGAGGGAGGGGTGGGAGATGGTGCTATTCCCCCATTCATTATTTACTACCTCTCCTCTTATCTACAGCTACATGATGGTAAATTACACTCCCCCAGACTGGAAAGTTGTAGGTTCAACTCCTTCCTGTGCCTCACAGAATATAAACTTACTTTCCAAGTTGGTGCCCTCATCACTGTTAGTTAATACACTAACTTACATGGGGATATTCGTCTTTCTTGTTGCCACTCTTTTTAGTTCAGGTGTCATAACTTGGACCAGAGAGAAGAGAAGTGAGCAAAACTAGCAGGAATAGAAGCCAGATCTCATGTATTCCTGCTTCAAGAATTACTTATATACATTCAGTGACACATTGGTGGGAAAGATAATAATTTAGGAATCTTTAAAAGCAGGCAACAGAATTCAAGTCTCCCATACCTTGGGTCAACAATGTTAAAATCTCAGACCCGCTTCTGAATTTTAGAGTAATCTCATTATCGAGTGAACATGAAATTTAAATACCTTACAATATTCCTGTGAATATCTTAAGAACTCAGTTAAATATTAAAAAAAAACAGATAGCCCAGACCATATTCCTACTTAGACATTGGTTTCTTGCCACTCAATTTCTGGCGTCTGCTCAGACCCATTTCATCATTTTTTTCTAGTGGAAACTGTTAAGCCACTAATCTCCCAGTGGTGAACAAAGAGATTTGGCAGACATTCTTTTGAGTACTGGGCAGTCAACTCTAGTTAACATTCAACAGCCCAATAGCTACATTGGATCCATTTTTACAGCCAGTCAAAAAGCTAAGCATTCATATAGACAGATGCAATCATCAACTTACTTGTATAGGCTCCTAGTTTGGGATGAACAATATTTACTTTGGCATACTTCTCTGCTTCCTTAGCTGCTTTTGCCGACCAACCTCCAGTAACCACATAATCTGCTTGTCTTCCCTCCTTTAAACCAATAAGGTTAAGTGGGACTGCACTGAACTGAGCAGATCCACCTCCTTGAAGAAAAATAACTTTGTAGTTGTCTGGTATATTTCTGCATAAAAGAAATAACCATTTATGTTATTCCCAGGTGGCACAGAATGCCTACAACTTGATATTATGCATTTAACTGCGACTGAAGAAGAATGCTGTCATTTTAGAAGACTTTTTGCCTAAAACTTAGATCAAGTCCCACTAACTTACCTCAGCACTGATCTTGAGAAACAAAATTTAAGAGCAAATGCTATGAATTTCAGTGATTAACATTTGCTGAAAAAAAGCTTTCCCTCCCCAACCCTGGCACTGCATTAAACAAATTCACTCCTGAGTAGCTGTACACACAAACTTGAGAGATATTTCATCACAATTAATGCTGATTTTTAATTTTATAGATTGCTAGCTTCATGACTTTTCTGTCAGGCTGAGAACATCACACCAAAGTGCTTACAGTAGCACTCAGAAGAGACCCTTTAATTTCAAAGTGCAACAGTACGGTAAATATGATGCAGACCAAGTGTAATAAAGAGTTTCTCATACAATCACAAAAATTACATATTTAAATTATTCATTAAAATGATTTGTCAATGATTCTGGCTGTAACTGAGGGTCAAGTGTATTAAATGATCAACATTATTAGCTACTACGAGAACAGTAATTCTAATCCATTATATATTTATTTCAAATTTTTTAAAAAGTGTCATTCTACAAATGCGAAAAGGGCTCTTGATCAGTGATTCTAACACTGATCCACAGAGCTTTTGTTAACAAAATAGGATTTATGAACAATGTGCAGATCACTTTAATACCACTACAGAACTGACTTTTATTGTTTGCACTTACTTCTTTTAGTTCATGTCCTTCATTAATTCTATGAAGGTGACAAAAATCAAAATTTCAAAACAAATGCGGCTAGACATATAAAAAAACATCTAATAAGAACGTTTTGTCACATTCAACAATATAAGCATCAAACAGATCAGTGTCCTCCCCAAGGTTATTACTTTACGATGCACAGTACCCATGCATGAAAAACACCACCAAAGAGGTGCTTTCCAGAAAAGATCTCCACATTAGACATTACTGATGCAACTAGCACACACACAACATAAAAATAAGCAGAAAGTAATTCACTTACAGCAATTCACGCATAAGATTTTCAGTTGTATTTAGAATTTTTGTGAAATCTGATGACCGATGGCTCATTTCTTTGGTGGAATAGAGAGAAGAAATGAAACAAGATGGTAATACATTAATTTCATTTTTAAATTGTGTTAAGCTTTGAACCTTTTATACCGCAGACCCAAAATGCCTGAAGGCTGTCATTCCCAGTTCCTCTCTTTAAGTACATAAATACTCCTAAATAGGACTTATACCTGCAGTCCAGATACAGGCAAATCCTGTGCATTGACATTTGGGACTCATAAGACCTTATTACCACTAGGAACAACCACATTTGCAGGTAAAAAAATAGTCTCTAGAAAGGTTTCATTTTCCTCATGGTAAGAACCTTCTCTGCTGCTAATGCTGTAAGAAGTATATAACAAAGTACAGGAGTTTGTTTTGTTCTCTTACCTTTAGCAAGGCTTCTTCACACAGTAAAGGTAATTAAACATTAAGGACGATTACACAGTAATTCCTTTTAAATCCATAGGCTGTCTTCCATGTGTAAGTGTACAATTTAAACATTAATCTGAATTTTGTGGAGACAGCTGTACATTCTACTTTTAACAACTAATCAGTTCCATAGATTAATAATGCTCACCATCTTGAAGCATAAATCTTTAGTGCAAGTGGAGCTGAAAAACCAGCCAGCCACCCATATGGCACAAAAGACTTCCTCACTGCAGGAGAGCATTGCCTTCCTAGGAAGGGAAGGATGCTATACATCTAAATGGTATCTATGCAGACACACGGGTATTATACATGGAGGCAAAATACCAAGATCAGAATGTCTTATTACACAATTCACTTAAACATTGAAATCATGAAAAATGTAATTTAATTCTTACCAAGAACACTTATACCAAGTCCTTTGTAGTCCACCAATTCTTTTTGCGCTTCTAATAATACCTATCAAAAGGAAAAAAAAAATCCAGAAATAAATTAAGTGAATTTTCCACTATCTGAAGTCTCTGATGCAATCATGCCTATGCCAGCTGTCCCATATTGCAATAACCTGACACTTGTCAAGTGAGATTAACAGAAGTATAGCCAATTCTGTTGTAACTAGAAGCTTAAGGTTTTTCATAAGATAGCGAACTTAAATCATATGCTTGTTGTGGAGATCAAGCTATTATTTCAAATGCTACATTTCCAGATTTCTGAACAATTTCTAGGAGTTGAATGGAACTCTTAATCTTTACAGAAGATCTAATATTTCTATACATACTCTTTCTAAGCAAGCATCCTAAATATCCACTCCCACCACTCCATCCTGTGTCCTTTCACTTGGCTTGAGCAAATAGGACAACCAAAGTATTGAAGAAAACATAATAAGAAAGACCAACTTGGGGAATCAAATATCTTAAACTGAGCCAATACGACAACGACTTGTTTCACAAAATGAAGCTCCATACTTTTTGAAGACAAGCCTTTATCTTATTGAGAGTTATGAAAGAAATAAGGCAAAATTTTGAGATAACAAAAAAAACAGGTCACTAAAAGTCCTAGCCAAGCAGTGCTTCAGCCATTCGTTTTTTCCTGCCTTCTTCCCTAGCTTCTGAGTATCAACAAAGTAGCGTGAGAGTCTAACCACTGGATCTGCAGCTTCTGATTTCGGTAAATTCCTGTCTGAGAGCCAGAACACCCTTGGCTGCTCCTAAAGGAAGCAGGAGAAGAGGGAGCCTCAGTAGAGCAGTCACCAAACAAATGCTGCCATCCACGCACCCTCAGAAGAAACTGCACACTCTGGGCAATTCCAGGAATAAGAAATCTACCTTGCTGACAGGCTATCTGCATGGCCTGTCAACTGTAACAGCTGGCTACCAAAAGGTCAGCTAAAAGATTGTGAAGTTTTAACCACCACCTTTTACAAGCTAACTTATCCATGACAGAGAAGGAGGCAAAAAAAAGTGAGGGAGAACACAGAGACTATTAGAGTAGTGCTGGCTAAACTGCTTGATAAAATCCAATTCTACTAGTAACATTCACCATCTCAAAGTCTGCACAAAATGCCTCACAACAGATATCTATGACACCCGTTATAATCCATCCTCTTGCTTCACCGAGTCTGAGTGCTTTATGGGCAGCATCAGCCCACAAACAAGAGAAACAAACCATCGAGCTGATACAACAGTCCACACAAGAGCACTACATTTTCAAGAGGGTAAACAGATTAATAATAGGGAGCTCATCTGTGCCCACCTGCATTCCTTAAACCTGAAATTCAGCTTTTAGACGTCTCTGTCAGAGAGCTGGGTACTGAGGCAGTGCCTGTGAGAGCCCCTTTTGGCATCCAGAGCTCAAAACAGAACAGCAGATTTCTTTGCAACCTTATCCACAAAGGACATTTCCTCGAGAAAAGAGATGGGAGGGGAAAGAAATCTAAACACATAAAAACAATTGCTCTGCAGAAAATTTGTTTATCTAAAGATTTTTTTTAAGAAGTGACATATAAAACAACGAAGAATACTATGAAAGGAACTAAGAAAACAGCAACAACAAAAATTCCACAGTAGATAGCCCTTAAACTGAAAGTCGGGTACGTACAGTTAGGCAGAAATGCCCCCTCTCCATATGTGACTGGATAATCCATGGATGCTGATGCAACTTTCCAGAGGGTTGAGTGTTCACCACATTCACTATAACTTCTTACAAAAAGGCGTCTCAGGAAATTACTATGCCATTTATCAACTGACAAATCTCACACTCCACAGAGCTATCCTTATGCGCTCAGGTCCTACCTCCCATGCTAAAACTAACACATAGGTGCTGGCGCCGTATCATGCAGCAGGAAAGAAAACCCCAAAAGATAAAACCCTAGAGAGCATTCCAAGAACCACAGCCGAGCTCGCTTCCAAAAATCAGGGCAGTTCGCTGGAGAAGGGGAGAAGATAGTAAGTTTCGGCGCTGTGAGTGTAAACTCCTGTAGTTATTATTTACTGGTTTCCCCAGCCCTCGCTTTGCAGCCGGAATCCCCCGGGAAGCCGGGGGGACGAGGACACCCAGCCCCGCCGTGCACCAGCCCGGCCCCTACTCACGGAGCGCGGCAGCTTCGCCGGCCCGGCGCCGAAGTTCGCAACCTGCCGCCCGCCCTCCATCGCCGCGACGCTGCCGCTTCTGCTGCACCCGCGCTGCCACCCCTCCGCTATAAACCCGCGGCCGCCGGTGCCCGGCACCTTCCACCCCTGTCCCGGCCGCCCATTGGCAGCGCGGCCGCGGGGAGGCGGCGTGTGGGCCGGGCGGTGTGTGGGGAGGAGCCGGGCGGTGTGAGGGGAGGAGCCGGGCGGTGTGTGGAGGGGACCGGGCGGTGTGAGGGGAGGAGCCGGGCGGTGTGAGGGGAGGAGCCGGGCGGTGTGTGGAGGGACCGGGCGGTGTGAGGGGGAGGGCCGGGCGGTGTGAGGGGAGGAGCCGGGCGGTGTGTGGGGAGGAGCCGGGCGGTGTGAGGGGAGGAGCCGGGCGGTGTGTGGGGAGGAGCCGGGCGGTGTGAGGGGTGAGCCGGGCGGTGTGAGGGGAGGAGCCGGGCGGTGTGTGGGGAGGGCCGGGCGGTGTGAGGGGAGGAGCCGGGCGGTGTGAGGGGGAGGAGCCGGGCGGTGTGTGGGGAGGGCCGGGCGGTGTGAGGGGAGGGCCGGGCGGTGTGAGGGGAGGAGCCGGGCGGTGTGTGTGGGGAGGGCCGGGCGGTGTGAGGGGAGGGCCGGGCGGTGTGAGGGGAGGAGCCGGGCGGTGTGTGGGGAGGAGCCGGGCGGTGTGAGGGAGGAGCCGGGCGGTGTGAGGGGGAGGGCCGGGCGGTGTGAGGAGGGAAGCCGGGCGGTGTGAGGGGAGGAGCCGGGCGGTGTGTGGGGAGGAGCCGGGCGGTGTGGGAGGGGAAGCCGGGCGGTGTGAGGAGGGGACCGGGTGGTGCGAGGGCGGAGCCGGGCGGTGTGAGGGGAGGGCCGGGCGGTGTGAGCAGGTGACCAGGCGGTGTGAGGGGTGAGCCGGGCAGGACGGGGTCCCCACAGCGGCGCGGCCCGCGGGGAGCACAGCGAGCGCTGGCGAGTGGCCGTGCGGGTAGACACACATATAGTGAATACATGTTCTACTTTTAACTTTTTGCCTGGGCGTTTCCCCCACGCGGGTGCTGCAGCAGTGCTGGGATGCTTGTTCCTAAAGCAGTCTGCTTTCAGAATGCGTGAGAACTTAAAAGCAGCCAGCCGCAATTACAGTGAATTTTAGGAGATCCTTCATATTTTGTCATTTCATATGAGAGGCCACGCAAAAAAGCTGATGCACAGGCAGTTCCAACTGAGTGGAAAAAGAGTAAGAACTGAACTATGCAAGAACATGTACTAGAACACGCTGCCCAGAGAGGTTGTGGAGTCTCCCCAGCTGGAGACACTTAAGAACCACCCAAGTGTGATCCTGTGCCATGTATTCTAGTACATCCCTGATAAAGCTGTGAAGCGGGAGCAGATCACTTGCTGTATCCAACCAGACCGTATCTGTGATTCATCTTGAAAGAGGTGGGTTTACAGTACCCATTTTTTGTGTGAAATACTTACCTTGTAGAGGAGGATCCCTGCCTTCTATAAGCCAAGAAGTGCCTGCATGTTGTGCAGTTTCCCCAGAAAGTCTGTTGCAGGCAAATTGCTATTTGAATTTCATGTAAGAGAATTAAAACAGAAGAGCTGTGAAACTTGATCACCTTCATAATGGATAGCATAGTTAGGACTTGCCTTGAGGTTTGCCAAATCCTAGGCTAATATCTGAATACTGAGCATTCTATGCCCAGATACCTTGGTTCATTGAAAACACAGAGGTAGTACAATAACTGAGGGAGACTTAAGTTTTTTTCTGGTTGTTTCAAGGAGAGGCATTCTGCCCAAGTCAGTTTTCAAAAGTTATTTTAAAGGCGGTAGAAGTAAACCAATTTTGACAAAGCAAGCCATGAATTATGACTGACAACAGATGGGCATCAATGAGTCTGATAATTTCCAAGTATCTAGGACAATTCTCATATGTAGCTGTACAAAGCACAGCTCTTGAACACATTAGTTTGCCCAGTGTTTCCTGTAACACTGGCCTATGTTAGTCTCGTGGGTGGTAACCATGCTTATCATCAATTATCTGTACAGAAATCTGCGGGTTTTTTTAAATAATGGAAGTATCGATGTCCATTATTTTGTGAATACTGAAATGTATATAAAATACCATTTTCTCATTACCAATTATTCCACTGAAAAAAAATACTGACTACTTGAATTTCTTTTCCTGTCAAGCAAGGTGATACCTGGAATCACGAAAAGAATTTACAGCCTGATCTGGTGCTTAGTTGAAAGATTTTCATGTTAAGGAAGTTGTTTTGTTTAAAAAATTGTGAACAGAAACACTGGTGTTAGAGCAAAGATAACTTTCATTTCAATGATAGCTACAGCTTAAGGAAAACCTACTAAACTTGCTTTCAGACACCAGAAACCTCCTCAGGTCTTAACAGAGAATAGGAAACTTCACAGACATCACAGGCTGGATACATTTTCAAAACACCCAGGTATTTTTAAAGTATGTCTCACACAGCACCCAGAACTACTACATTACTTCTGGTTATTAGAATTAGTTATAATTGAATAGAAACCTCTACTGAAATGCTTAATAACAACATAGATGTGACTAAAAATTTAATTATTTTTACTAGTGTCTCAAGTAGAAATAAGATCAAAAAACACAGGCTTCTCATACGGGCTTTTTCCAGTATTAAATATAAAGCACTTCTTTAGGCCAGAGAAGCAAACTTCAGTCTGGCTAGGAAAATGGTATCCAAGGTAGTACAGGGTAGTGGAAGCAGTCAGAAATAGTGTAGGTCGGGGATTCAGGTCAGGAAGCCTGCCCACTACTACAGAAAGTGCTTCAACATCCTACCAGGATCAGTCTTGAATCCTAATTGTGCAGCACAAACCACAAGGGAAATTAAAACTTTGGAGTTAAAAATGTACTTCAACTGCTGGCACAAAGAGCTAGAACACAAAAATAGAAACGAGGCAAGCTGCTGCTGGTATCAGCTGAGAGCACTGGTGTAAACACCAAGTATAGGAGCTTTCAGTTCACAGAAGTCTCATCCTGACCAGAAGGGTCAAAAATAGCAGCTCCAAGATCAGAGGACAGCTCTGCTGGAATTCTTGTCACCCAGAAGCTTTAGAAAATCTTCTTCATGCTGTGCATTGATAGGAAGCATATAAAATTGGAAAGAATAAGCGTGAATTTTTGCTGTGGACAAGGGATCATTATGCTTTTGCAGATGGAAAGAATAAAGAGAAATAGTATAGGTCACATTACAGTTTTGTTTGTATTGGATTGAGATTTCTCCTATTTTAGTATTTTGCTAGCAGCAATTATGATTTAATGTTTTAATTACATCAAAAAAACATGAATTCCATCATGGAATTGTGCCAATATTCATAGTCACCCAATAAAAGCTTTCAAAACCATGATTTCCAGGAATGCCTCTGACTTCTAATATTTGACACAGAATGTGACCCTTCAAGTCCCTGCAGATGAATGAGGAATTGCATAATTAACACAAAAGCAAAGAGCCATAATGTAAAACTGGAAAAACAAGACAGGTTAAAAGAAAAGATGTAGATAAAGTTTAAGAGTTTTCAGTGAACTTTTATTAGATTCATTGTGACTTCATATTATGCTGGACAGCAAAACCTTGATCAACTACTGCTGGAAGAGAATCAGCTCACTCAAGGAGAGCATATGTACACGAGTTCTCTGTCTGGTACCACGGCTGACAAACGGACGTCATCATTAAAAGACAAATAATGCTGATGACACAGCAACCTGGCAAGCATTTCAGAAGGCAGCTGGGATGTCTGGTCCAGCAAACTAGTGAGATGAGCCAAGTTTGGTGAAACCTTACACTTAGGTGATTCAAACAAGGGTTTGGGGCTATTTTGTTTCTCAGAGATCAAAGTTCTGAACTGTGAAGAGCAGGTCTTGGGAAGACTAAGTGAAAAGAGAAAAAAATATTGAGCTTTATGAGTAAACAGTAACATGTTCTCTAGCTGGCCTATTGATTTCAGGCTTCTATGTCAAACAAGAACACAGACAATTATGTAAAACATTAACAGCAAGAGAATTAAAGAGTTTCTATTCAGACTCAAAGTAGAAAATGGTTTCCTAATAATTTAAAATGAAGATTTTTTTTTCTTTTTATTAGAATACTGTTAAATATATATAAAAATATATATTTGTGTAAAATACTTTTTGTAAATGGGTTTTTAAACTGTCAGAAAAAACCTTGAAACTTCTGAAGTATTCATGATAGCCTTAAAAAGAATACTTATCCCCTAGTAGCTTCAATCCACTATATCTCTGCCAATTTCAGATCCAACTATATATAATGTATGCACTACAGATTCTTTCAGTGAGAGTGCAATACCATAGCACCAGTAACATGAAGAATCCTTCATGTTTCTGATTTAACAGAAAAAAAAACGGTGAAGTATTAGTCCACTGAAAAAAAAGTATGCAAACTAAATTGCAAACTGCCTGGTCAATTTTGTTTTAACAGATCATTTTTTACATAATTCATACTCTAAATGCAAATATTGAAAAGCAAGTATTTAACATGAAAGGTAATTAGTATCATCTGCTTTTGGGCATGTAATACATAAATTGTTCTAAGTTCTTCACGGTGTTTTTAGGGACAAGTAACAGATTCCCAACTTCTAACCTCACAAATAAAACACTTCTGAATTTATAATCTTATCCAGCATTTCTCAGTGATTAGCTTAGAATTTTAGATTTTAAAAAGGGACTAGGTAGTCTTTTACTGCTGAATATACAGGTTGCATGTACTTGTTCAGTCAAACCAAAATCATTAAAAAAGAATCATTGAAGAATTAGAAAGCAGTTGGGAAAATATGTAAAAAATAACAGATTAATATATTACCTTCTAATATCCTGAAATGACAAAGTCTGTACAAAGAACATACTTTCATTGTGCAATTACTTGTGCAATATTGCAACAGCTAAGGTAATCTTGTGCTATTTGCTCTGTAGGATTGAATTTGAGGATTCATGAGATTTTTCATATTTGTCAAGCAGCTGAAGTCAGGAATTTCTACAGATCCTATGTGTTCCAGAAATCACACAGCAGATGACTGAGTAAAAAATAGTTACAGGCTTTCTGTTCCCCCCAGTTCAGCCTAAATTATCCTGTCTAGTTCCTGTATGAAGTAAGTATATTCTATCTCAGAAGCTGCAAACCAGCTGCCTGTGCACAAGAACAAGACGTCAGGGGTAAATCCCAGGAGTTTTAAAACAATGGTAATTTTACATTGTCACATTTCTCTAGGTCCTGAGAACAATCTGAGTTAGACTACATATATCCCCCAGAGGCTCCTTCCAACATGTGCTATTCTATGATCTGCAGCCATAGCACTAATGATGGCTGTATTTAAAGGTTTCTTATAGGCATGTTTCTGGGCATGTTTTTGAGTCTGAAACTTCCCCCAGTTTTCAGAATTTCATACGCACACAGTGTTATGCAGCAGGAATTGATGTTTGCTGCAAAACAATTTCTGCACTCCACTGCAATACACTAAAAATTAACACTAGAAAAAACTTTACTCAAATTAACTTTATTAGCTAAAAATGTGTGATAATGAAATCCATATGTCAAGAGTCCCTTTTATGTAATACAAACTGATGGGTACCATTTTAAGTTGACATGTTTTCAAAACTAAAAATCTAGTGACAAGGAATACAAACATGAAACAGGAATACTGAGCAGCGCAGTGTTTTAAAAAGTCATAAAGTCTACAAAACTTGACAAAAAATTTACTAATTTAGACATCCAAAAACTAATTTTGCAAGTGTAAAAAACAGTTCAAACATTTTAGAATAATTTCAAATGCTGGAAACACTTTGTATACTTTCCTGTATTTCAGAACCAGATCCTACAGTATCAGTTCCAGAGATAATATTTACTACCTGCAGTCTACTTTTGTCTCCTCTCACTCCGTTACTTGGAGTTGACGTTTCATTTGCTACAGGGATGTATTTCTTAGAGGAATAATTTTTGTTTTTTTCACCAGGAATACCACTGGATATTCTGCTGTCATCACTTTTGCTTTTTTCACTGGAATCCGAAAATGAATGCAGACTGGTAGCCAACTGCCTTGCTGAGTGACGTCCTTTTGCTTGTTCATTTTGTTTGACTCTCCTCTCAGATAATACTGGAGTACTACTTCGAGGCTTATCCTCTTTATTTTGGTTAATTGTTTGAGCTTCATTTTCTTTCCACGAACCTGGCTGATACTGCTGCCCAGCAGCCTGAAGTTCTCTTATTTCTCTAAGTGATGAAAAGGCATTATTCACAACCATCTGGGATTGAAATGTGCCAGGAAGAGGAAGTTGGATATCCCCAGCTCTGTTCTGAAACAAAAGATTCCAATGAAGAAACTGAGGCAACTAGAGGGAAAAAAAAGCCAGTTTTGCAACATCCATATATACTGCAGTCTGCAGAGCAGAACAGTCTTTACTTAATATAAGTAAAATGCAGAGATAATAGCAATTGCACATTCTTTATCACCTTTCAAAGCACATTTCTGCAGATTGCTGTGGTGATAATGACACAGAGTAGGCCCATTACAGTTTCACATCTAGCTTGAAATTTATACTACAGAGATCTGTCAGTTACACAAACAAAACTTAATCATATCTATCATTCTGAAACACCTGCAATTCCTTATGTTTACTAGCAGTTCACAGAAGTGTAGTCTCAACACTCTGTACCACAACACTTAGCTCCTAAAGAATCCAAACTAATCAATACTAGGAGATAAGAACGAGAGTCTTCAAACTGAAAAACTTTAAATTCTCTCCACACTGTTAAAACAACCCCCGAATTTTTTAACATTGTATTTAAGAAGCTCATGTGCTCTTGAGGAAATCAGAACATTTAGAGGGGAAGAAACACACTGGAATGCAGAGTGATTCTTGGTACAAGTTTTATTCAACTTGGACACAGCTATAGGCCACCGGTATCTAAATTTTTAACAGCCTTTTAAAAAGCTTGAGTTTTTTTACTGTGTTACAGGATTTTCAGTATCTCCTTTGAAAAATCCAGAAGGTTTATTATTAATTCAGAGAGCAGAATCTAAAATCTTATGCAGTGTTTACAAATACTACAAATTTGTAGTTGCCTGGAACTCATGTCATGGCCACAGAGAAATCTATCACCACTGGCCATATACACTGCAATTACTTACAAGATTATTTATGATTTTCAGAAAGTACATTAATTGCATAGCCTCTCCTGTAAGACTAGGTTTCTAAAAAATACTTCATTATTAAACGTTTCTAAAAAACCTGATCATGGAATTTTCCAATTTGAATGGATGCATACCACCACTGGAACTTCCTATTTCAGGCGGGGAAACAACACAATTACCACCCAAGTTTAATACGTTACAAAATACTGCAGTTTGTGCTCCAAGCAGTAAAAAAAAAAGCTTACATTATTATGAATTATTATGATCTGTATAAATGCAGCTACAGCAAGGGAGTGCAGCAACATCTTCAGGAATCAGAGGGAGATTAACAGCTGAAAAAGTACATTACAGAGTATCAAGCAGAACTGCCTCTAGCATTCCTTCTAAAGACTTACTTTGCTATTCTGGGTATGTTCCTGTCTTTCTTCTTCAAAAGACTTCTCCTTTACCGTGTTCACAGGTTTACCAAGAATAGAATTCATTTGTGGATGCCCCAAAATACCAAAATCTGATTGGTCTATCCCAGCTAATACAGCAAGTTGTCCAAGCCTGTAAAATAAACATTTAATAGAAAAATCACACAAACTATTAGTACTTTTTGAAAGACTAAATATTCAAAATCATAAGTAAAATCTGCTTAAAGCTTTGAACATAGTTTTCTGTTATTTTATGTGAAGCTCAAAGTGTCTTAACCAAGATGAAAACAAGTAGCTGAAGGTATTTTCTTATCTTTGTACAAATCAGCCTGCAGGTTCAGAACAAGTGTTACAAGGCTGAGAATGAAGTTCTCATAGTTAGCACTGAACATGGAGCAGCTTACTGGCAATCAGACTCCATGTCAGGCCGAACAAAGATTAAAATTCTGTGATTCAAGCAGAAATTGGTGCACATCTCCAAACAGCATAACCTCTAAAATGTCAATGACAAGCTTCACAAATACAATGATGTCAGGTCACCTGCCAGCTTGGAAATTGGCCAAACTAATCACATATGGGTTTTAAGCCTCAGTAAAAAGTGAGAAGTTGCAATCATTAACTGATAGCACAGCATATGATGTATAGAAGCTTACTGAGAAGAGCATTCTTCATGATTAGGATTCTGTAACTTTCAGAGCAGCTCCTTACTAGTACATATAGATATAGGGCCCATCTGAAGAAATTTTTTTCATGTAGTGAAAATGCTTTTTTCCCTGCCTGAGAAATTTGAAACTCCTGTAGTAATGGCAACTCTACAAACTGATTGTCACAAATTTAGAACACAGCCTCAGGGTGAACTCTACAGTAAGTTAGAATTACTGAATCATGGAATCATTAAGGTTGAAAAAGACCTCTTAAGATCATCAAGTCCTGCCATGAATCTAACACTGCTAGGTGTATCACTAAACCATGTCCCCTAAGCACCACATCCATTCTGACACTTCCAGGGATGGCCGTTTTACCAAATCCCTGGGCCACCTGTTCCAATGTCTGACCACATTTTCAGAAAAGAAAGTTTTGCTAATATCCCACATACACCTCACCTGGGACAACTTGAGGCCATTGTCATTTAGGTCCTGGTTTATGTCACTACTATTCGGAAGTGGAAGATAGGGAGAGCAAATAAAATCTTATTCATGTAATTCTCTTTTTGTGGATGTGACTGCCATGCTTGGTCATACAAGCTTTAAAAATTGGGTTCAAGCTGAAATTCTTTGAAAAATGGGAAGGATGAACCATCACCTTGCAGATGAATTGCACAGTGGTAATACAGTGGTAATGCAAACCTTAATCAATATTCTCTGCAATAACTCTAGTAGTAACAGTAGTAGTAATATTACTACTAATAATAAAAACAATAAATACAGACTTTAAATACAAAGGCTGGAGATTCATCCACGTAGATTTCCATACTTCAATTAATGAGTGGAGAGCACAGTGTAACAGGACGTTTTCTGAAGGCAGTTCAACTGCATTTTGAGCCTCTTATACTTTGGGAATACTAGGAGCCAAAGGTGATTCACTGAAGACTTGGAAACGTGCTTTAATAGAAGCTTTCTACTCTTTTGGAATAGGCTTCTTGAAAGCCTTTCCCAAAGAGAGATGCATGAACTGAATTGAACAGTGCTTATATTATGCTTTTTCCACTAGGAAAAGACTAAACAATAGGTACATGGCTAATTTATATTCCTTTGCTCTCTGAGAGTACCGACCTAGAAATCTGGCAGGGTAGCAGGCAGCATACTTCATTGTGAGGATAATTTTGGAAAGATCTCAGGAAAAACAGCAAGACTTAAAGTGACAACCTACCCAGCATCTTTAAGGAGGTCTAAAAAAGCATGAAACTTTTGAAAAGAGTTCTCAATGCTGCCTAGAACACCTTCATCTTCCAAAATCATGCTGGTTACTGACTGTGCATGAAGAACCTCGGATAGGGAGATATTTAGACTCCTTAATCTTGCATTTTCAATTTCCAGCTATGTGGGGAAAAAAAAAAAGAAATTTCTTTCATTTTCAGTTTAAAAGACTCCAAAATACCAAACCTCACTTCTGTGTGCCTAAACAGCAGCATCATGAAGAGGAGTATCTGAAACAACTGACGTAACAAGATGTAGTCTGCTGTACCACACATTTTCAGGGCAAAGTTATATGAGCTCTGTACAAGTCTGCTTATCCACAGCTGCAGTTCTATGCTACCATAGACATACCTGCAAGTGCTCAAAACCACTGGCTCAGCACTGGCTTTAGTATGTAGAGGATGTTACAGAGCACGTACAAGCAGAAAAATTTAGCTTTCATATAATTTTACTTTACATGTATTATATGACATGTTAACACCAAAGAATTAATTTTACTAGTAAAAAAGCCTTAATGAAAGCCAATGTCCTCCTTATATCCACACCTCTGTATTGGGGGAATGCATACTACTGTTATCCCTCCCCTGCACTGTGCATCCCAAAACTGAAAGTTTAAGATGATTCAATTTTTCTTCACATAGACCATTAATCAAACTGAAAACTGCATAGTAACTGCAGGATATACAAGATTTTGTGCTGGAGGGAAGCATTAACTCACTCATTTAGGATTACAGCTATGCAATCAAGTACTACCACAGTCTTTGCATCTTATTTTTTTATGAGAGAACAAAAACATTATAGATTGTGTAGTGCACTGTAGCTGATAAATATGCAACAAAATACACAACTTTAGAGATTAATGCTACTTGTTTTATTCCATCACCTCAGGGACAAGGTGCTAAGTCCAACCAGTCTAGACTTGATAGAGAAAGATTTCTTTTAGGGGGTGTTTAGCCTACAAAGCATTTAAACATCTGAATAACAGACACCCAGCAGAGCCCACTGGTGCACATCACGTTACAGAAAGATGGGGATAGTCACAAAAGAGGGCTACAATCTGTCTTCGTGAAGTGCAGAGTCCTTTGTGGGTATCTGCTCCCTGTACTGTGGGGTATCACTTGTTGCTCATATTTCAAGGGATATCACTACTTTCACTCCCCTCCACGTCACGTGTAAGGACCAAATCCATTTGTTTACACTACCTTACACTCAACTATATTACAAGAAATCCTGCTTATTCAAGCAGAATAATATTTTTAGGTCAGCAACAGCAGAGGGGAAGCAGACCTCACAATTTAACTGTGATAAGTTGCTAAGTTTTGTCAAAGCTGAACTGCATTTCACAACAACCGACATGCAGAAAACCATCCAATATGGTTATTGCCTGCAGAAAAAAAACTTAAAAATCAAAGGTACAGAATAAACCAAATTGAGCAACAGTTGAGACATACAGCTTTTCAGCACAAGTCAGGGTGAGTTGGGGGACAAAGAACTATCCATGTGTACATACTGGAAACAGATTTAATTGCTTTCTTCAGAAAAACAGTATCAGGATGCCCCAGATCATAAATAAATCATGATGAATAAAACACATTGAAAGAGTAGCTTGAGCTGGAGTTCAAGGCTCTGAACAGGATCAGTAGAACAAACATTACCTAACATAGATTTCATCACTACCCTTAAGACCAGCAAACGATCCACGTGACTTTGAACAGAAACTCTGGAAGCTACCACATTAGTGGTCACTGATAATTACCCCTAATTAAGCAAGTGGATTCTCTGAGAAATGTCTCCTTTAAAAGTAAAGATCATTAATAGTTAAGTATCTTTACCTCTAGTAATCGTTCCTCAGCCTTTACTCTAGCTTTCTGTTCTTCCTTTAGTTTTTCCATGCATTCTTCCAGCTCCAACTATCAAAACACAGATAAATTATCATGAAATATATCTCAAAATGTCAGACTAACATGCAATTAAAAAACACAAAACAACTCAACAACTTAACAACTAGCAAATGGCATTCCAGACATATCTTCTTCAAAAACACAATTCAGAGGTCTACCAGTACATAACTCTAGAATGCAAAATATTAAGACAGAAGTAGAAATAAATGTTATTCACTTAACAGATTTGTAAGATTGCAACAGATCATATGAAATCACAGCCCAGTCTCTTTGGCCTATGACATAACCATCAGACATGTTCTTCTCTACTTCCCCTCCACTTTTTCAAGCATCGTTTTTAACTAAATATATATACATCATCAAAAGGTTGATTTGGGGTCTAGTAAGACATTCTTAGCAGCCATATCCAGATTTTTCAACTATACTCTTTATCCAGGATTTTATTCCTTCCTACAACTGTAAGAATACGAAATTCTGAAGAACTGTACTCTCACTAGAAAGAATACAAAGTTCTGAAGTGTAAAAACTGTACTCTTTCTCTCTTTCTAATCGGTTTCATTTAGTTCTTCAGTAGAAAGTTTTTCACAATTCCAAGTTTAGTGTTGAATTAACAAGAACAAAAACAAACTCAAAACACCTAATATATTTTAGTCTTATTCATGAGATGCCTAAACTTGTATTTTAATTATTAATTCTAAGCAGTAAATCTCAGTTTCAGTCAGAGTACTCAGGATTTGCAATACCCCATTTTCTTGCATCCCAGCAGAGTATTATCTTTCACTACAGCATCTGAACTGGAAAAACAAGCAAGAATTTTTGTTCTTGCACACCTCAACAATCTTCTGGTTCAAAAGCTGAAAACTGTTCAAATTATCAACTTATTCTATTTTTCAGACATTAGACTATACAAATTAACAATACACAAAACTTTTCACTTTGTATACAGGCACATATATGTAAAAGGACACTGTTTTTTGTACACACCATATCAAGCAGTTCTGAAGAGAATCAAAGATTCAAAAAGTCCTGGAATTGTTCACTAGCCAAAGGTCACTCAAGTGCATACTACTGCACTTCAGATAAGCAATCAACTGAGAAGACTAGTGTGCAACAGAATGCATAGCAAAAATAAACCTCCTACAAATGCAAAGGTGTTCTAAGTTCCAAGCTGCTTTTGCAACTGATTCCAAACTGCAGGTTCTAGAATACTCTCTATATATAGCCCTCCTAGTAACAGTCACTCAAAGTGATGATTATGGGTCTCTCACTGTTCCAGTGAAGCCCACTCCTAAAATCTCTAAACTAGCAACAAGCAAACACTGCAAGTAGAAAGTTAGTCATATCTTTATCATACTCATATTTGAGCATCAAAACAGATTTAGCACTATCTAACCTGCAGGCATAGGGTGAGGAGCAAATATCTAAGGAGAACCATCCACAAATACCAGTTTTACTACCATCTACCTTTGAATATGTGGAAGTAACAGGTGCTGTAAAATCTCTAACAGATACAAAATCACAGAACAGAAAGTGGAAACCATAATGTTCTGCACTGACAACATGACATGTAATCTGGAAACCCCTAACCTAGCTTTGAAGATCAGTAACAGCTATCACAGACTGAAGAATTCTTACCTTTCAATTTATAGTGCAGGTGCATATGAATTATTTGTATTTTGCAATTTCTGGGATGTAGGCTAAGAACTCTGCTTTAGAAACTGTAGTTCTATAGTATTTTTGCTGTGGAAAGATTTTAGGCAATTTTAAAGATGAAAGCACTGACCATTTTCTTCAAATTGCTGGTTTGAAATGTCAAAGGTCAATGGCTTAGTAATCAACTGTTCATGAGTTTTTAAATAGAACTGTAGATGTTTTGCAGCAATGTTTAAACTTAATCTATCACACTCTAGATGTACATAATACTTCATGGTCACAGGCTGAGTTCATAAAAAAACAACCAGACACTGCAGTTGCATCTCCTCATAAGCAGTATCAAACCCAGCATTTAAAGAAACTAATTTGTCACCATTATATTATAGGTATATGCACACTTTAATCTTTGATTTGCTTTTAAGAAATTCACTACTTGACACAATGCTCTAGTCTCTATGCAGAAAAAAAAGTTAAAATATATCAGAGAGTTAAACATACATTCAAGCTACAAAACTAAGCCTTCAAGTATTACAGCCCAGAAGGATAGCACTGATAGACTTTAAAATCAAACTGAATACCAAAAATGTAGGCAGCCCTCAGAATTACTACAAGCAGTATGTCTGTTCAACACTAGACAGCAGCATAAAACTGAAGCTAAAAAAATTAAATTCTATTTTTAAAAATTTAATAACTAATCAGCCATGTTCTTATACTTGACCACATTGTACTTTATAAAAAACAGCTACAGTACAATGTCTATTTCTTTGTAATTCAAAAAGTAGTGAGATATAGAAAGAATTGCCCTGTTAACTAGATTAAGGGTGAAGTCCACCATTTAAATCCCTAGTTAAAATTTAAAAGTATGGGAGTTATCTAAACTACAGACTTCATCAAAACCAACTGTGACATTTGATTCCCTCTAGTGGAGGGAAAGAATATTAATCAGTTCTTATTTTTCATTTAAGCAGAAATTAGGCTTTCACTAGCCAAGGCTTTTTTTTTTTAATGCAAACACAACAAAGTACTTCTTGCTTCATTAAGTAGTATGCTTAAAGCCCATTTTTGATCAGAAGGATGTAGAGAAGTTCTCCAAGACTTGCATACTTAAGTGAAAATCTGGTCATTCAGTCACATCCAGAGATGCTTGGAGCACTTTTTTTGACAAAGCAGCAGTTTAAGGAACTCCTACCTCTTACTGTTTATCCCCACCCTGTACTCCCATCATTGTTGTAAGACAACTGGTTGTCCCATTTACTGAAAGGCTCCCACCACCAAATACACTGGACTACTTTTCAGTTGGATCAGGTCCTCAAAGCACCTGTCCTCGCAAGCTGCTGATTAACGACATTCTTATGATCAGACAAACATGAAAAAAGGCACAAGAGAAAAAGACTGAAGCAAGAAATGAAAAGGAACTAAGTGACAGAGGGGAAGTAGATAATTCAGTGGTGCCAATTTGATAGTTGATTCTGCCATAATGTGAAACCTGCTTTGTGTCAAGGTAACAGAAACAATGGGTGAGGAACAGAACCAAGTGCAGATAGCTTAAATGGTGCTATCTGGTAAGCAACCATGGCCTAAAAAATTATTTTGGTTTTCAAATTCAGAAAGACAGGAAAATGTTGACCTTTACAAGCACAGAAAAATAAAAATTTTGGGGTAGGTGCCACAGTTTGTGCATTTCCCTCCAAGGAAGTTCAAATTAATCACAAATTGTCTCTTCCTTATAGCCGCCCTACATGTAATACTACAGCTAACACTGTTAATAATAGGTCAGTATGACAACCCTTCCCCAAAGCACAAAGCACTGCCTGCCTCTGCTGTGTGTCCTGAATATGCTATTCTTCCCTCTCCAAACACTAAGAATAAATACATCAAAAGGTTTCCACAAGCATGGCAGTTCCTACATAGAGGTTTTTGGAGCAATTTCCACATGACATGGAATTCTGTGATTTCAGACACAGTGCTCTTGATAACAGTGTTAAAGCCCATACAGTGGGCACAGTGCAATGTCAATTCACTGCACACTAACAGTAAAAGATGCTACAAAACTAAGTTCCAAGGACAGGTGAAAACCTTGAAATCTTCCTGAGCAAAAGTCCTAGAGAGATTTTAAAAAAAAACATGCATCAGCTGAAAAGGCTGGTAGTTATTTACACAGTATTTGTACAGTCCTCTTGTCTTCCACAATTCTATTCCACCCTAAACATTCCACTACTGATAAACCTACAGCAAGTTAAAACTTCACTCCTCTTACACCAAGATAGGTAAAAGAGTCCAATACAGTCCAATATTTACACGTATGAACAGTACATTCACCCTGTGTGGTGTTCTGACAGCCAGCAAATCCAGTCTGACTGTTGACCTTATTTACAGAAGTAATCACTAGTTTCTCCGAACAGAATTCAAATCTTAATACTTCAGAAACAATTCTTATTCTGCCTGAAGATGTTACTTTATAATAGTAAATACCTCAGCAGCCTTACTGAGCCACTGATATATACCTTTTTTCCACCCCTTTCTTTTATAAGAACATTACCAATGAAGACATTTGCAGAAATAGTCTGGTTTCACTACTGCAAAGTTTTTTAAGTATAAAAAAAGTAGAAGGAATGATAAAAAACAAATGAAGAAAGTTCACTGGGCTCAATTATAAAATGGAACTTAAACACTTTTAGCTATTTTTGTAACTATTTTTACACAACAGTCATTAATATATTTTACCTATTAGAAATAACATTATATTACTTTTATAAAGGAAATACTTGAAAGTACTGCAGGCAATAACACTGATCAAAAGGTCCGTGCGCTATGATTCAAGATTGAAACGGAGGAATTACACATACTGCAGTTGTATTAAATTATTCTGAAATTCTGCTCCAGAATTGATAATTTGTTTAATTACAATTTTCTGAATAAAACATGGCTTAATTGATATAATTTACCTTTATGGAGTCTAAGGCACTGAACACAGTTCTTACCTCTAACTGCTGATATTGTGCTACATCAGTCTTATCTAATGATTTTGCCAAATCAGGCTGCTGGATAACATCCTCTGAATCTTCTGTATCTTCAGTTTCAGATGTAGAAGCACTTTCTAGCGTCACTTTCACAGGAACGCCTGTCTAGTTACACCAGAAAAGAAAAACATGCCCACTCACAGCATTACAATATGTAGCAAAATCAAAGACTATATCATATCAAAAGCTTAGAGTTAAATACAGTTGCTTCCCAGAGTCTCTTACTATTTATGCACATTGACAGAAATTTGCATAAAACAGTATTAAAAAAACCAATCCTGTGTGTGCCTATGTTGAGTATTTGTGTTGAAGATTTAGCAACAGAGTCAGCCCCTGCAAGGCACAGCCAGGGCTGCCCCATGCAGGACATAGCCAGCCCCAGCTGACTCACTGCAAGGCAAAAATGCCACACAGGCACAAGAGGTGGGAACAAAAAGAGTGAGAAAAAGCAGAGGGAATCTCAGGCTGGGAGCAGGAAGACGTGTTCCATGGTAGAGCCAATACCCTCATTCCAGCCAGGGAAGACTCATGTCAAAGCAGAGGGATGGGTAAAATGAGCTGCTGCCACAGGCATCCCACACCAGTCCATGCTTTCCCAAACCATGGGAAGCCTACACCAGAGCAGAGATTAATTGGTGGATTCTGCAGACATCAGATCCTTCTGTGATGAAACGAGATGCAAAGCAGAAGGAAGGAAAATGGGTTTTTCTTCTCCTAGTAGATTTACTAGAGCAGCTTACAGACAGGTGCAAAAAAGTATATCACCCAAATCCAAGACAGAAAAGATGGTGCAGAAAGCCTTCAGAGGAAAATGCTGTTAGTTATTCTTATTGGCTATGGAGGGATTGTGCCTATATTCCAACTCAGCAAGCTGGTAAGACTAGAAAAACAAAAGACAGAAATAGAAATGGAAGTAAACTAAGTATCAAAGAAGCTTCAACCAAATGCTGATGTAAATTACTTTTTTTCATTTCTCTGAGTGAGAATCTTTGAAAGAATGTTCCAGCCTTACCCTTCAGACAATGAGATTCTGTTTAGAACACTTTTCCCTTTTCTCAGGCATCTAATCAGTAAAAATAAAACCACTACATGAGAGACTTAGTACCTGAATCCTCACTGGCAATTCTCCAGCACAATCCACTGCCTCGCCTCTGAAGTCAGGGAAAAAAAAAACAAAACCATACTTTTGAGGAAAATAAGTTTATAAAGTTCCAAAGACAAGATTCTAGGACAGATGAAGAAATAAGAGTAAATAAAAAGCGTCAGACACTGTACTATATCCCTTTTAGCCTCATTACATTCTCATTTTGATTAGTACTCCCTACTTAATCATGATTTAGAGCAACACTACTGGATGCTAACATTAATATCTTCAATAGGCATCTTACTTAGTTAATTACTTTGAAACACAGTTAGCAGGAGAGTTCGGTGTTCAGCATTTTGGAAAACAAACCACAGTGGCAATAGAGCATTAAGTAATTTTTTTGTTTAACTAATTATATAGTCTCCATTTTGAGAGGTCAAGATCTAGGGAACAGATTAAAAAAAAAAAACAAAACTGTTTAAAAATGTGTAAAAAAAGCTTCCATGTGTAAGTTGGTTTTCAGTTTTATTTTAATTTACAGGTCTTCAATGATCACAATAATTATACTGGTATTGGGGGAGGTGAAGCAGAAAAAAGAGGCGGGAAAATACCTAAAAACCTTGAACTGGATCTCAAACCAAGTATACTAAAAGTTTAGAACATTAACTTTCCTCTTCAGCTATCATACATCAGATAAATCATTATTAACAAAAGAACAAGCAGATAAGGCAGGTTTGCTTGTAGTGGGGTTTTTTGCTGCATATGAATACTCCTATGGCTATCATGTATTTTTGTATATTTAAGATACTTACTAGAGAAGAATTTGTGTAAAATCCTCAAAATTGATATAAACAGAAAAAATTGTGATAACATTCTGTGTGTAACTTTCAAACATTATTTTAAAAAGCTAACATTGCTCTCCACTGTATTTTTCATGCAAGTTTTATGGTTCAGTATTTTTCCTTGTACTATGAAAGCCTCACCTGCATCTCTTTGCACGTTCTGCAGTCCGCCAAGGAAGGAAGCCTCTTGTGCCTGGTGGTAGTGGTTTTGGTGCGTAACTCTCTCTCACAGTGGAATTTTTTTTTCCAGGACTTGTAGATTTTTTAGATGATAATCCTGGATTGAAGATCAAGATCAGAAGAAAAGAAAAATTCATTATACCTCATTATTCACATACAAATTTACAGATTTCACGGTTCATAAAAATTTCTTAGTAACAAGGACTGTAGAAATCTGCCATTCAGTACATAATTTTACTGGAAGTGTCCAAAACTTACTGTAACTAGAAGCTTTCGATACATCTCACTGCTTTTGTAAGAGTTGCTACAAAGGGAAACTGGTTTTCAAAACAGGAGGTGAAGCACGCAGCAGAAGTAGATCTATTCACATTACCGATTTCAGATATCTGAATTATATTGTGTCATGTCAGAATTTAGACCATACATATAGACAATAAAGGTATCACATGCTTAAATGCCCTAGTGGCCTGAGTGAAGAACATCTTCATTTATGGGCAAAATAATTTTAAAAAAAGTTGGTACTCATGCAGATCGTTTGTACAGGACACTGTAGCACCTTCCCCTCTAGAGGGACTAATAGCAGTGGGCAGTAGGGTCTGGCTGGTCTGGTCTCTGTTGTTTAAACCAGCATCAAAGTAGACTCAGCAAAAGAACCTAAAGTGGATGATCACTGTACCTCACATTCAAACCCAGAAACTGGTAAGTCTAGAAAAACTAATTGCCTAATATTTACTACAGTTAAACTAGTGAGAACTCCCAGGTTATTGTTTCTCTGTGATCAATAAAATAACAGATTTGTTATGGAAATGCATAACTAGTTAATGGGATTCAAAAATCAATTCTGAACATAATACACAAGATAGTTTCACCTTGACTCGCCTTCCCTTAAAAAAACCCCAAAACACATAAAAACCCCCACATAATGAATGAACCCCAAAAACAGAAAAAAGCCAAAACAAAACCACAGAACCCCTCCCACAACCCCATTTGCTACATTTTCTCC